>BKCH01000768.1:0-424785 GCA_008635985.1 Ficus erecta
ATAGTATAGAATGTAAATTATTCGAGGTCGTTTCAAATTCTGAAATATTAGGGCTTGTTTGGCAACAAACTCTGTTTAAACTAAACTGTATTTTTTTCATCATGTTTTTTGTCTTTTTCCCCAAAAAGTTGTTTGTCTTTTCTGAAAATTAAAAAAAAATTCAAAAAAATTTACTATTTAAACTTACAAATCTTAACTCAAACTTACACACCAAACACCCCCTTAGACATTTAAAGTCGTTAATATGGTGGTCCTTCACTCATTCTTAATATTGGATTGGAATTTGAGGGTATAAATTTTGTACCCCATTGGTGGGGAAAATTAGGCTTACCGTTCCACAGAATTTCCTCACAACAAATTTTAGAATCGAAAATAAAACAAAACAAATCCTTATGTAAGATTTAATCGGGATGGAAGAAAAAGATAATCTCATTTTAGAGTGGAATTTCTTTAGTTTAACATATTTCAACAGTAAAAACAGTTATATTTTTTCTTTATGAAGAGAGAGAGAGAGTAGTTTTTTTGTTTTTTTGAACTTGAAGATAGGAGAATTCGAACTCTGCACCTTGAGGTGGAATCATGTGTGATATTACGCTGGACTATGACTGTTACCACACAAAGAGAGTAGTTTTACTTTTGCCAAAAAGGACATAACCACAGTACATTGATCATAACACTACTAGAAAAAGGGGATACCACGACGGTTAAAAACCGTCGTCGTATCGATTCCACGACGGTTTTCCAACCGTCGTGGAATCCAGAGTCGTGGAATCTTTTGAGATTCCACGACGGTTTTTTAACCGTCGTGTAATGTGAAAAAATTTCACATTCTGCCTGATTTTAAGACCATACCACGACGGGCCCATTTAAAAACCGTCGTGGTATCCTGGATACCACGACGGTCCCACATTCAAACCGTCGTGATATCCCAGGATACCACGACGGTCCCGAGGAATGACCGTCATGGTATCCCTCGGGATACCACGACGGTCCCTACAACGACCGTCGTGGTAACCCGAGGGATACCACGACGGTCCCGAGTAGGGACCGTTGTGGTATCCCTCGGGTTACCACGACGGTCCCTCCTCGGGACCGTCGTGGTAACCCGAGGGCTACCACGACGGTTCCACCACTACAAGAAATTGCACTTTCAGTGACTAATTTTCAGTGACTAAATAGTCATAGTTACTAAATATTCCATTCTACGACTAAAATTTGGTCACAAAAATGTTTGGTCCAAAAATACACTGTTTTCGGCACCAAGTCAATTGACGACTAACTATTTCGTCGTAAAAGGATTGATTTAGTGACTAAACACACATTTAGTCACAAAAAGTTTTGGCGCCAAATATTAAAAATGGAGGGAATACCAACTTTTTACCACTAAAATAATTTAGTCATTGAAAGTAACATTTTACAATCAAAACTTAGTCGGTAAAGATTACTGACTTTTGGCGACTGAAATATTAGTCACAAAATATTATAACAAATTATACCTTGAATGATCACACTCTTTTTCTCACTAAATCTACTTTTTTGTTACTAAACTTTAGTTACAAAAATATTTTACTAAAAACTTTTCAGTGGTTAAAAAAAATGTGATTAAAGTTTAGTTATTGAATTTATTGTTTGCTTAAATTGTAAAAAAAAAAAAAAAAAAAAAAGTTTCCTTTCAACCTAGAATTCTTTTCAAAATATTTAGAAAATTAGAATAGTATCGATATGAATTAGAAATATTAATATCAGACTCTATTTTTTTTTTATATCTTTTAATTTACATTCATTATTATGAGACATTAAATAAATACGTAAATAATTCCGTCAAAATATATATGTGTATATATATATATATATATAAAAGGTAATAACATTAAAATTTTAAAATAAAAGATAAAGCATAACCAAAATCGAAACGATATGTTTTTCAAAAAAAAAAAAATCAAAACGATATGTTGATATATTTTTATTTTATTTTAGTTTTTACAAAAAGGAGTTTAAAGTTTAAAAAAAAAAAAGATTCTGTTAGGCAGGAAAAAAAATTCAGTTGATAACAAATAATTGATTCCTTTTTCTAAAATGAGTAATTAATATATATATATATATATATATATATATATATATATTAGAAAAAGGAGTTTAAAGTTTAAAAAAAATCCACAAAAAAATCTAAAATTTTGTTAGGCAGGAATTAAAACGAAGATTCAGTTGATAACAATTTTTTTCTCCAAGTTGTTCCCCACTCCCCACGTCTTTCTCCCCATGTCCCACTTCCTCCAATATATTGAAAGCCTTTTTTTTTTTTTTTTTTTTAAAAAAAAAAGAAATTAAAAGTTAATGTAAAACCTCCCGGTAAAAAAACTAAAAAAAAAAAAAAAAGAGAAGTGTTTATATATATATTAGAAAAAGGAGTTTAAAGTTTTAAAAAAATCCACAAAAAAATCTAAAATTTTGTTAGGCAGGAATTAAAACGAAGATTCAGTTGATAACAAATTTTTTCTCCAAGTTGTTTCCCCACTCCCCACGTCTTTCTCCCCATGTCCCACTTCCTCCAATATATTGAAAGCCTTTTTAAAAAAAAAAAAAAAAAAATTAAAAGTTAATGTAAAACCTCCCGGTAAAAAAACTAAAAAAAAAAAAAAAAAAAGAGAAGTGTTTTATCCTCCCTCCAAATTATTTGGGAGTGTCCCTCCAAAATATTAAAAGCCATTTAAAAAAAATTAAAAGTTAAATATAAAATCTCCCAGTAACAGTTATTTCCCCACTTCCCACGTCCTCACATTTTTAACTCAGTACTTTCCACCTTTCTCTCTGAAGTATTTCTTCGCCCCTCTTTCATCTCAAAACCGTTCCTCACCATCTGTCATTTTCTCCCAATTTTTTCCTCAACACTTTCTACCTTTCTCTCTCAAGTATTTCTTCACCTCTCTCTCATCTCACAACCGTACCTCTCTATCTCTCATTTTCTCTCATGTCAAAGCTTGTGGATCTAACCGGAATGCTCTTCGAATTCAATCTCTTCAAGCCATTGATTAAAAAAAAAAAGTTCAGAGTAAGTATATCATCTAGCCAAGATACAAAATTCTTTGGCTTTGTTGGTGCTTTACTTTACATGATTATTTCTTAGACTTTGCAGTTCCGAAATTTGTTTTGTAGTGACAAAAAAAGGAGGTGGCTGAATCAAATTGTTATTGAAAAGATGTCCATTGTTACCCGACTTTGTTTCATCGTTCAAAAAACTACAAAATCTGAAGCATGTACCTTGATTTTTTTTGGGTTTCTTCTTTCGCAAACTCAAAATCAAAATCTTTGTTATGCACCAAAGATTCCTAAATTCTGAGTTTATGAAGAAATTTTTGTTCTACTACTTTCCATCACTTCTGTAATTGTTCTCAACATTGGTGTCATGATCTTATATACATATATATCTCTTCAAATTGTCATAGAACTTTTGTTACAAACAACATGATCTTAAACCATATTCAATAAATAAAATGCTAATAAGAAAAAGAGGATTAAAACTAGTTAATTATAATTTGAAAAGTAAAATAAAATTATTCCGAATTTTTTAAATTATTTTTACGAAAAAAATTAAATATAATTTGAAATTTCAAAAAAAAAATCTATTAATTTCACAATCGGATTTTTAATTTATTTTTTGGTAAAAATAATTTAAAAAATCTATAATTTGAAATTTAAAAGAAAATATTTATTAATTTTATAATTTAAGAAAAATAAAAAACATTCAATGACTAAATAGTTAGTCAGTATATGAATTTGATATTATATTAAGAGATTAAATTGTAATGTTTCAGTGACTTTTTAAATATCCTTTACTGACTAATATTTAGTCGTTAAAAACCCCACTTTTTAGTGACTAAAATTTTTTAGTCACTGAAAACTTTCTACGACTGGCTTTCAGTGACCAAGGCGCGACTAAATTTTTTTAGTCACAAAAATTTTTCTGCGACTAAATTTGCACTTTCTGCAACTAATATTTTAGTTGTTAAAAGTGATTTTTCTTGTAGTGCACCTCGGGACCGTCGTGGTATCCCTCGGGTTACCACGACGGTTCCACATCGGGACCGTCGTGGTATCCCAGGATACCATGACGGTTTTTACGTGGGACCGTCGTGGTATCCCGGTGATACCTCGACGGTCTCGGTGAGACCGTCGTCGGTGCGAATTTTTTTTAAAAAAAAAAATATTTTGGCAAATTCGTTTAATTTCTCACGGGTAGTAAATCCCGTATGTTAATACGTTACACATGCAATCGAATTTCCAAAAGTATTATGTAATTACTTAGATAAAATTGTACAACAACTAATATAACGATAGCTAGTGAAATGTCTCTATATTGTTTCTAGTCAATATTGTATACACCGCATTACAAAATTAGCCCACTCGGTCCTAACCAAACTCATGTCAGCATCAGTATAAAAATCCTTGGTTTGAAGCACGGCTAGTCCATCAACAGTATAGGTTATTTCTCGCATGTAAGCTAACACAAAATAACCGCATTCTACATAACCTTCCTGTATTGGACATCGAACGGTATCAATCAACGTTTGCCAGTTGCATCGCTGTCTCATTCCGCTTCCCACCAACAGTTTCCAATCATTAAGTGCCCTATCAATTTGACAAATTTCAAAGCAATTACAATAACAATTATTTTATGTCTAATCATAGAGATAAACACATAAAAGAATACTTACGTCGTAATTAAGTCTTTAAAATCATCACCCGGTGCGTTTCCTAGAGGATTAAAGTACATGACCGAGTCATCCCACGGATCAATCACTGCCAATATCCAATGTTGACCGCTATTATATGGCATAAGAAACCGCTTTCCCTTTGGTGCGTTTCTTATGATCCGTAGAATACATTCGGCCCTCTCTCGAACGTAAGTGGCCCGATCTACATTCTGCTGAACTGGTGAGACAAGGACTGGTGAAATAAACTCGAACTGTTGATCCATACCTGTTCTTGCACAACACTCGACTAAGTATCTACAAAATAAGTAGGCACAATTGTTACGGAAAAACAACATATATAAGATTAAGAAGATAAATAATTAAATTATTTAAGGATAAATGTATTACCTGATGTAAACCATTATGCTGTTTGCACTAATTTCTTTAAATGAAATGAAATGATATACATCTTCAAACCCAATATATATGGGCATCTCATCGCCCATGACGAAGTGTTGTTGTGGGCAGACTATTTGTGTACCGTCCCGCATGGAACTTTGTGCGTAAAATGCCAAAGGTCTCAATTCGAAGGAAACATCATTAAGGTTAAACGAAGGCATTTCTTCTTGCGCCGGTTGTTGTTCTACCTCCGGTTGTGACTGTATTTTCTTCCTCCCTGCTCTCTTTTTCGTACGTTTGCTTCCCTCAGCCTGTGTTTCAGGAGCACGACTGGGACTTTTACTTGCCTGGCTTAAACTAGTTTGCACGACGACTAAACTTTTCGGCCAAGCAACAAACCCACCGACAACTTCTTCTACAGATGTGGCTTCGTTTGTCGGAATTGGTAGGAGTGCACGATTTATTTTTGGGACCGTAACGGTCACTCGTACATTCTCCTCACCTAAAGGAATCCCATGGACTGTGTCGGTTGGAACACAGTCCACGTATGCCCTGCCGATTGCAACAAGAACGACTCCTCCGTTAACTAAATCAGGAATAAACAGCTGGCATTCCTTACTTGCGTTCGGCATGGGATTCGGATCCGACGGCCCAGCTTCTTTTTCATTCAAAGTGCAACTAGCTTTGAAGCTGTTGTGTTGATCTACGGTAGGTGCGGTCATCTCCTCGGCCATAGTCTCTCGGTTTATGCCGTGCTTCGCACAAAGTTCCTGTACGGTTCTTTCCAATGCGGCAATCTTTAGTTTCATATTCGAGACTTCATCTTTTTGCTTTGACGGATGCACCAGGTTGAAGTATTGCGACTGCTTGACAAACTTAGATTGACCCCGAATCCGTCCCGAATGCTCGGCATTGCCTAATGCCTTGGTCAATATGTCCTCTGTCCCCACAGATTCAAAACTTCCTTGTGTCTCTTGTTGAGTAAACTCGTCCTGTAACAATTAGAGAAAATGTTATGAACTTGCAAACATAAAAGAGTTTACTGAATGATTATATTATAAATGGATTCGAAAACTTACTATATGCTCGGCAATATTTTTAAATTCTTCCTTCTTAAATCCTCCATCGGGTTTGACGCGCATGTCCAGCCAGCTGTCATACCGTTTTGCATATTCTCCAAACTTTTCGAACTGCATCCCAATAATTAGCGTTAGTAAACATAAGCGAATAAATTGGAAGTACAACATACCCTTATCACAATTTTTCCAAGTAAGTAGCCTACATGAGCTTGGTCACGTTTCCTATAGCCGTCTCGGCCCCCTGTTGATCTGTATTTGCTCTTCTTTCTCATCTCACTTCCTTGTTCGGACAGTCGTTTGAATTCCGGGGAACGTCGGTACGCAATGAATTTTTCCCAATCCTCCTGGGTGATGGTGGGGTAATTGTGAACAACTTTTGGCGGTCGTTGCCACACATTTTCGTCATCAAGATGATCTCTGACAAAAGCTTGGAAGAGATCGTATCGAAAGCATTTAGCTGACTCCCCACAAGACTTCAAAATTCCTCTTTTGTTGGATTCGTCAACAGTGAATGAAGTTACAACTTCCATCCACACTAGTTCTTTCCTTGGAGCTAAATCAGCACTTCTAAAGTCGGATATCCAAATGGGTATGTGCTCTCGAGCAAGCACTCCAATCCAACTCTGTAATTCATCACCTGCCTTTCCTATAGGTTGCCCTTTACCGTCAAACGAAACTTCAATTCGTTCCCCCTTTGTCCTCACTTGGTGGACTCTTGTCATTAGAGTCTCTCTTCGTCGATCATCTTCCTCGGGATTGAATCTAGGTGAGTTGGTTCGGCGAGGTTTTCCAACATGAGTTTGCGTTGAGCATCCCTCCTCGTGATCTTGCGACATTTTAAATCAACCTAATGCAACTCTAGTAAGGTGGCCATTCACAAATGAAAAAAATTTGTCATCGAATTTAACTTGTAATCATGGCACCCAAACACATAAAAAGATTGTAAATCCGTCCAACTTAACATATACTATTTACTTATATTTATATAAATAACATACAACATAACCAATTATACAATTTATCGACAATGTCAAATGCTAAAACATAAGTGTCAAAATCAACCATTTTCCTGCAAAATCCCCAATTCCGTGCCTTACCCACGGAATTTAGTTTAATCTAATAATAATTAGAACGCATCAAGGCAATTTAGCCAACATGGCATATGCGAATATTTAACCAACACAATAAAAAACTTATCCGGAAATTTGACATTCTCCTTACGTAACACAACCCAATGACAACATGATACAATCGTATGTCCTTCCCGCAAAAACCAATTCATAAAAAACGTTTCCTTTTAATATGAAATGTGGAACAATAATGAACAATTACAATTGACCAATAAAATCTACTATGAAAAGCTTATAACTAACCTTTGGCGACGTTGGCGACAGCGAGGAGAGAGGGAGGCCATGGGCGACGTTGGCGACGGCGAGGAGAGAGAGAGGGAGGCCGTAGGTCTCGTGGGCGACGGTGAGGAGAGAGAGAGGGAGGCCGTGGGCGACGTTGGCGACGGCGAGGAGAGAGAGAGGGAGGCCGTGGGTCTCGTGGGCGACGGCGAGGAGAGAGAGAGGGAGGCCGTGGGTCTCGTGGCCGACGGCGAGGAGAAAGAGAGGGAGGCCGTGGGCGACGTTGGCGACGGCGAGGAGAGAGAGAGGGAGGCCGTGGGCGACGGCGAGGAGAGAGAGAGGAAGGCCGAGGGTCGTGGGCTACCGAAGGAGAAAGAGGGAGAAAAATTGGCTTGGTGGACGGTGTGGGCGAGAAGAGAGAGAGAGGAAACTAAGAGAAAAATGGGAGATTGCCAAAAGTTAGATAGAGAATTAATGGAGATTGGGAAGACAACCAATGTAAAATAAGGGGGAGAATGCCGAAAAAGTAAGGGAAAGAGAGATGGAAGAGGACAAACAATTAGAAATTGACAGAAAAAAATGCGCGCGCACGTTTTTCGAGGGAAATTTAAATTCCCCCGAGACCACGATGGTTTTTCAAAACCGTCGTGGTATCATGGAAACCACGACGGTTTCCATGATACCACGACGGTTTCCATGGAAACCGTCGTGGTATATATATATTTTTTAAAAAAAATTAAAAAATATTTTTTTTTATTAAAAAAATTATAAAAAAAATTTTCGAAAAAATTTTTTATTGGAAAAAAACAATCCTATACCACGACGGTTTCCATGGAAACCGTCGTGGTTACTAAAAAAATTTACGAAACCACGACGGTTTCGCGGATAAACCGTCGTGGTATCAAGAAACCACGCCGGTTTAAATAGGAAACCGTCGTGGTTTCCATTGTTAAAAAATACAAATGGGTTTAAAATGATACGACGACGGTTTAAAAGATTAACCGTCGTGGTATGTTAGATACCACGACGGTTTTTGTATAAAACCGTCGTGGTTACGTCGAGAATAATATTTAACATAAACTTTTGTCCGCCTATAATCCCACAGGCCGGCACACCTGTGTGTTATGCACGAGCCAGCCCACATCAATAACTCCTGTTATTCTATTAATTCACACATGTATAGTGAGTATATATATAAATAATTAATATATTGTACATGTGCACAATTAACATATTAGTTTGTATATAACAACTTCTACACGAATTATATACAACGAAAAATTAACTATCAAGCTTTTTTTTTTTTCTTTTTGGGCTTCTCAACTCGTGTCCACTCGACATCTAAACGAAGCAAGTGTGAGGTATCATCGTCCAAATCATCAATCTCCTCGACTGGTGGCAGTCCGCTTGTGAAAGATGGAATGTCGGTGCAATCTTCAACATTTTCTTGGTCGTCACCGTGCATTGTTTGCTTCATTGGCACAACTAAAGATAAATCTAAATTATCGGGATCCGTTGTGTAAAAGACCTGGACCGCTTGCGACGCCATAATGAAAGGATCATTTTTGTATCCCAAACGCCTAAAGTTCACAACCGTCACGCCGTCCCTATCAATCTTAACAAAATTATTGTCAGCCCAATTGCATTTAAAAAGTGCTATCCGCAAGCCGCAATAATCTAGTTCCCAAATATCGTCAATGAACCCAAAGTAGTTCATGCTACCGTATACCGGGTTCTTGTCCTTTGCGGATGAAATATGCATAGACTCGGCACGGAGGCTGACACCACTATTTTGGACAGTATGCTTCGCATCTCTTTCGCGAGTGTAGAAGGAGTAGCCATTGACAGAGTACGATGTATATCGTGTGACTATCGATGACGGTCCTCTTGCTAGCTTCATTAAGTCTTGGGAAAGGCCAGGCTTCATATGCAAATGTTTTCTTAGCCACTCCCGAAATGTCCGGTTGTGCTCATCTTGAATCCACTTCTCAGATCTGGTTTTCCTCGGATTCGCAACTCTTAATTCCGCCATGTGAACTTCAATGAAAGGCTCCACCTCCTTAGCATTGTGCAAAACGTACAGCCATTCATCTCGATTTACTGGTGAATGAACGCCCACGGATAGTCCTTTCGACGTAACTTGACCGCTCGTTGGCAACCCTATTGGGTCCGCGTTAGACAAATACTCGGAGCAAAATTCAACTGACTCCTCGGCTATGTAGTTTTCCACTATACATCCCTCCGGCCTATTTCGGTTCTTCACATAGCCCTTCAAAACCTTCATGTACCTTTCGAAAGGATACATCCACCTCATATGGACCGGTCCACATAGTTTAACTTCCCGAACTAAGTGCACCGTTAGGTGGATCATGATATCAAAAAAGGCTGGTGGGAAATACTTCTCAAGCATGCACAATGTCATCACCAATTCTGATTGCAGCGGATCAAGCATCAGTGGATCAATTACCTTCGAGCATATTGAATTGAAAAATGAGCATAACTTCGTAATTGCATATCGCACATCTTTCGTTAAAACTCCCCGCAATGCAAGAGGTAATAATTGTTGCATCAAGATATGACAATCATGTGTTTTCATTCCAATGAGCCTCAAATCCTTCATCGACACCAACCTTTTGAAGTTGGAAGAGTACCCACTTGGCACTTTCACGGACGCAAGCCATTCACAAAGCTTTCTCTTCTCTTGTCTCGATAATGTGTGCTTTGTCGGAGGTAAGTATGTGCCGTTCGATCTTTTCTCGGGGAGCAAATTTGGCCTAATCTTCATCTCTTCAAGATCCAACCGTGCCTTCTCACCGTCTTTAGTTTTGTTTGGAATGTCAAGCAACGTGCCCACTATCGATTCACAAACATTTTTCTCAATATGCATAACATCTAAGCAATGACGAATGTAGAGTGACTTCCAATATGGAAGTTCGTAAAAGATTGACTTCTTCTTCCAAGGTCCATCGACATCCGGAGCCTTACGTTTTCTCTTCCCCAAAACTACTTTCACATCTTTAACCATCTCATAAACGGCTTCGCCTGACAAAATCCGAGGAGCTGATCTTTCTTCGGTCTTACCATCAAAAGCCTTCTTTTGTTTGCGGTATCGATGATTTGTTGGCAAGAATCTCCTGTGACCGAGGTAAATGGTTTTCTTACCATTCTTCAACCGGATGGAAGATGTTTCCTTCATACAAACTGGACAACCGATAGAACTCTTAACAGGATATCCAGAGAGGTTGCCAAGTGCAGGAAAGTCATTAATTGACCAAATCAACATTGCACGAAGATTGAACGTATCTTGACGGTGAGAATCTTTAACTTGTAAACCGTCTTCCCACAAGATTTTGAGGTCATTGATTAATGGTGCCAAGTACACGTCAATGTCATTCCCTGGTTGTTGTGGGCCTGAGATCAATAAAGTCAACATCAAGAACTTCCGCTTCATGCACAATTCTGGTGGGAGATTGTAGTTGACAAGTATGACTGGCCATGTACTATGCCGACTACTCATGTTACCATGTGGGTTCATTCCGTCCGTCGACAAATCGAGACGTAAATTCCTTGGTTCTGCACTGAAATCTGGATGATTGTCGTCAAAGGTCTTCCATTGAGGTGCGTCGGCCGGATGCCTAAGTTTTTCATCATCAACACGTTTATCATGGTGCCATGTCAAACTTTTAGCATGCTCGGCATTGCGGAATAAACGACGCAAACGTGGTGCCGGTGGAATGTACCATAACACCTTAACCGGCACTCCTTTTCTACCATTCGATGGCATCTTGCCCTTCTTCCATCTTGACTCGTTACAAACCGGACATTCATGTAAAGTTTCATATTCCTTCCGGTAAAGGACGCAATCATTTGGACAGGCATGTATTTTCTCATATTCCATTCCCAAAGTGCTCAACGTCTTCTTCGCCTCGTACATACTAGGTGGCAATTTGTTATCCTCCGGTAGAACATCTTTTAGAAATTCTAAAAGAGTCGTGAAACTAGAATTCGTCCACCCGCCCGACGCTTTCATATTCCATAATTTAACCAATGCCCCTAATTTAGTATATTTTGTACACCCGGCATACAAGGGCGTTTCGGCATCATTAATCATTGCCTCAAATAACTCCGGACGGTGCACAAAGTTCTCTTCCAAATCATTCACCATATTGAATATATTATCACCAACGTCTTCATCAACAATAGGCTCTTTACCTTTACCTTTAGTGCTCGTCGATGTAGAGTTAATATTGAAAAAAGCTTCGCCATGTAAATACCAAGTTTGGTAAGAACAAATAATCCCATAAGCGCGCAAATGCCCTCTAACATCATCAATGGAATGAGATCTATGATTACCACAAATTTGATACGGACACGGAATCTTATCATCTTGTATGTGAGCTTTGGCAAATAACAAAAATTCTTCAACACCATCTCCATATGCTTTAGACAATCTATCAAACCACATCCATTTCCTATCCATGATTTGCAAATCCTAAATAAAAAAATTTAAATTAAATAATTTATTACAAGGTCGAGTACTCTATTTAATGTAACATGCATATATATAATTTTCATTACTAATTAACAACGGCCCATTAATCGGTTTTTCAACATTTGAAAATCGAATTAAGAACATAACAAATATAATTAAAATACAAAACCATCTAAATCCATAATATAATTAAGGTATCTAACATTACTTGATCACACAATTAATTTATTTCCACCGATTGCACAATTTAACTCCAAATCGATCCCAAAATATATATATAAAGCAAAAAACACCTTAATTTATAAAATGATCATATCCACAAATCATCAATATTACAACAATAACAAGTCAATCACTTACAGATAAATTATAATGATGGATATATATAGATGATGGCGATGGACGTCCACACGGTGTACTGCCTGCCTGTATTTGGAGGGATCTGACTTTATATTCGGATGATTTGTAGCTGTAAAAATTTTGACGGCAACAATTAACTCTCGGCGTTCATTTTAAATTTTTCGGGACTTTTACACAACGGTTTCTGAAAAACGGTCGTGGAAACTCGTATATCCACGACCGTTTGCACAAACGGTCGTGGAAGGCCGTGATTCCACGACCGTTTGTACAAACGGTCGTGGAAGGCCGTGCTTCCACGACCGTTTAGGTAAACGGTCGTGGAAGCACGGGGGCTTCCACGTGCTTCCACGACCGTTTATTAAAGACGGTCGTGGAAGCGCGGAGGCTTCCACGACCGTTTGTACAAACGGTCGTGGAAGGCCGTGATTCCACGACCGTTTGTAGAAACGGTCGTGGAAGCCCCCGTGCTTCCACGACCGTTTAAGTAAACGGTCGTGGAAGCAAGGGGGCTTCCACGACCGTTTAGGTAAACGGTCGTGGAAGCACGGGGGCTTCCACGACCGTTTACTTAAACGGTCGTGGAATCTCCACGCTTCCACGACGGTTTTTACAAACCGTCGTGGAAGCTCCAGTTTCCACGACGATCTTTTAAAACGGTCGTGGTATCCTGCATTTCCACGACGGTTTTCGGAAAATTTTTTCCGCTCCGTGTTTTTTCGAATTTTCCACGATGGTTTTAAAGAAAACGGTCGTTGATATACCGTCGTGGAATGCCAAATTTGTAGTAGTGTAAACACTTTAAATAATCAAGACATCAAAAACAATCTATTGAAAAAATGTATTTCCATGTAGGAGAAACCCTAATTGATGATAGTAGAATAAGACATGGATATTACAATGAAGTAATATTGAAACTTAAAGAACACTTTAAATAATCAAGGCATAAAAAAAAGTAAAGAAAAGGATAAAAAAGATACTACAATGAAATTATGTTGAAGCAAAAAAGAATGAAAGAATTCCAAGGCAAAGCACAGGTTGACTACAACTTTTACATCAATTAAAAATAAAAATAAAAAACAAACAAACAAACAATGGTACGCCTCAACACCATCACTCCAATATATCTGTACCAGCATTAATAGACAAATGCTTGGGCCAAGAAATCTAAAATTTGGTGCATGCCTCTGCAATTATAGGTTTATTATGTTCAACACTTTTTAATTGAGAATCTGCAAAAAAAAATACAACAACAATTTTTTTCGTTGCTATCTGGAACAACAAAATCAATACTCATTTCATTTGCTGTAATATTAGAAAAAGGATTATCAACTCTTACAAAAGGAACAAAGAAAATGGCTTAGCTAGTAAAATAATTACACAAAAAAACCAAAAAGGTTTTGCTAGGGTCAAAATAGAACATCTCTAAACACACAGAAACTGAAGAGTTGGGACAAGACGACTTGCTTCTAAAGGAAACAATGAGAAACAAAAATAAAATCAAGAAGTTTGTAGAGGTCCAAAGTTTTTTCCAGGCCACAACAATATACATGCTTGCACCTCTGTCTCTTAATTCCTATGTACAAAGGCTTAGCTAGTAAAAGAACGCATGCAGCATAAAAATATTGTGCCCAAGGTGCAACATAGAAGATCTGTAAAAACAAACTAAAGACGGGAGGACTTGCTTCACAAAGAAACAATGTGTAACAGAAACATACTCATGCCTTTTCTCTTAATTCCTCTCTAATTTTTTGCTTTGTTCTTCCACTTAAACATTTTCTCACAGTATTTTCTTCATTTGAATTTTCTTTTATATGAACTGATGTGGTTACTTTCAATTTAATCACCGAGCTTGGGAATAGGCAAGTGCTATATGACTGTAATTATATCATACAAATTGAAGAATGATACTTTACTGCATATTTTGAAGATGTCTGTATTGATTCATTTCACTGCTTTTATGTCCGCATTTGCACCAATCCATCCTTGTCTGCAAACCACAAGATAATATAAGGATAAAACAATACTGCAAAACCTTATACACAATGATGAAATTTGAATACACGAACTTTCAATAAGGCCTAATAGATCAACGTAAGGCGAGCTTCTATAGCGAATAAAACCATATAAATGTCCTCCAAGAAAAAAGACAGTTCCTCATCTTTAGCAGGTTGCAACAATAGATATTTTGTCCAAATGTTCTTCAAAAAACACATTTTTCAAGATTGAGCTGGCATTTTAAATGGAAAAAATCAATTGATGTAAATTCCTATTGGTTTTGAACATAACAGAACCACGACCCATAGTGTTTCTAGAGCTAGTAACATTACTCGTTATGGGGATCCATTTTTCTGATCCAATAAAAGCAATCTTGTATTGTGTTTAAATGAGACGTCATAAACTTTTAAGCATTTCAGTGACTAAACAAAATTATCTCTGCACAATTCATATCGAATAAATCTTTAGGAAAAAAAATAATATCAGAAGAACAGTAGCAAACTTTCAACTTGAAAGGGAAGCAAAATCAGTTTTGGAAAAATGATGCATTACCCTAACAATCATAATGACCTAGTGCAACAATGGATCAGGGGAAATTGATCTCTTGAGCCAGATTAGGAATTTAATAGCAATGGACCTTCAATTGATCTGAGACCTCTAGGCTCTAACCGCAACATCAGATTTTTGAAAGAGGTTTATAAGTTTGCCAAGTCAAAGATTGGAATGAAGAAAACAAACATTCAAATACATAGTAAATATTTGCACATAGTTTACCATCTTCGCCAAGTTAGAGACACATTGGTAGCCACGCATCTCTAATCGAATTAACAACTTTTGCGTTAATCAAAGAAAAAGAGAGTTTATTTGTGTAATGATGCATCCTTAAAAGTTATGTAAGAAGTCACTCTCCTGGTTGCTCACAGAACCAACAAAAATCAGTTTGTGCTTCCAGCCAGACCTGCATTATTCATAAATTAGTATTTAAGAGACGTGGAAAATAATAATGTCTTTACATGTTAAGTAAAAAAATTTCATTCCCCTTGCGACTATCATCACCCAGCCTGCTACTTCTGCATGTCCAAGACATATAACCATACAACCTATATAGTCAATGAAAGCACACAAAATTGTTAAAATTTGTATCTGCAATAATTTATGGGGGAGAGAGGGGATAGAGAATCCACAGAAAAAGCTTCCAAATTGATGTAGTTATTCCTAGCTCAACTGAAACTTTATCTCAATTCAATAGCATGGTCTTTTACCCACAAAAACAAATTAAACGAGGAACA
Source organism: Ficus erecta (assembly GCA_008635985.1). Taxonomy (NCBI): domain Eukaryota; kingdom Viridiplantae; phylum Streptophyta; class Magnoliopsida; order Rosales; family Moraceae; genus Ficus; species Ficus erecta. The sequence continues at coordinate 15,655 of BKCH01000768.1, forward strand.
CGATTTTCTATTTTACCAAAAGGCTATCTTCCCTTGCGACACTCTTTTTTTTCCCTTTGAATTATCCATCGTAGACCGTTGGAGTATAGACATAGTAAAAACAAAAAAACAAAAAAAAAAAACAAACAAACAAACAAACAAACAAACATTACTTATATAAAAACAAGTGCTCAGGATAACACCTGGAACCTAGTATAGTAGTAATTCTGTTTTCTGTTTTCTGTTTCCATGTTTCTAGAGATAAAAAGGGAAAATTCAACTAAATAAAATATCATCGAAGGCAGCATATTTTGAGTATCTAAAAATCTTGAAACAAGATAAAGTTCTGGAAATTATCGTTACTTCAATTCAAGCATAAATTTCCCTAGGTAGTATTCCAACTCTTTGTTTGTGGCATCATTAGGAACCTTACGGGCAGCATGAATCCATAAGTGACCTTCAAAAGATAAGATCCATAATAATAGATAGATTTAAAGAAAATGTTTCAAAATAGAATTTTGCTTTAGTTGTTTCTACCAACATTTTTTTTTCCCAAAAAGTTGTAAATGACGACAATCTATTAGATATAACATTTGCAAGATTGCAAGTTCTTAAAACTTCAAGAGCATCAATAGAAAGAAATGGATTTGAAGAGCAGGCATGGACGAAACAAATATCTTCAAACAACAAGCTTTCTAAACCTAAAATGCACATACCCTTTTATAACTTCCATAACGACGTACCCGCTTAATTACTCAAAAACAAGTCTCTTTCATTCTTGTGGGTATGTTCTCAAATGAAAGGCAGTCAAACAATCAATGATTTATTCAAAATAAAATAGGAACGACCGTGATTAGTTTACGAACGACCGGTTGGTTGTTTCGATATATAGTGACTTTGATTTGGTTTTTTTTTTCTTTTTTTTTTTTAATTTTTATTTTTACATTCAAACACACCAATTATTGTAATATATATATATATATATATCAAGATTGTGATCATGATATTACAATATTATTCAATACATCAATTACTATATGTTTCCGAAAAGCACTGAAAATATAGAAGATTTAAGAGAGGATGAAGGTGATGAGGTAGATGTCGAGGTGATAAAATAATAAACCACTTGTTATAATTACAAGTATTATACAATGGTTTCCCTTTTTTTTAATTTCTAAACGACATATATTTGTATGTTTTAGGAAACAAATGGAAGTATAGAAATTCAAGTGATGAGGAGGTTGATAAGGAAGACCATGACGTATTTAGGATGGTCCTCACATCAGAGCTCCAAGTATTGCCTCCACTCATCCTCTCAGAATACTTTAGTGTCAAAGTTACAGTCCGATCGAGAATGACAATCCTCAAAGATATTCAGAAATGACTAACTGAGGAAGATAAGATCGTCTGTTGAAGGTACCCTCAACTAGGTCCTTTAATAGACTTGTCCATAGGAGGGGAATTTTCCGGTGTGTTGGCTCATAATTTGCTTTTGAGAAAGACAGAAGGACCATGAAGTGTGGTTCTTAATTGAGAGAAAACCATTGAGGTTCTCTCTCAATGAGTTCGTCTTGATTTCGGGTTTATACGTGGGTGGTAGACCTTCTGAGGGTGAAATCAAAGCTCAAGAAGAAAATAATGAGTTGAAAAACAAATATTGGCCAAGAAATAAAAGTGTTTTATTAGAGGATGTTGCGAAAAAACTAAAAGAGTTTAGCGTTAAAAAGGTTAGGACCAAAGATAGGGTAAAGTTAGCATTTATGTACATGGTAGCATGGTTCTTGATGTCTTCTAACACCAAAAAGGCGGTTAATCTTTCTTGGCTCCAATATGCCAACGATCTAAAATTCTTCACTCAATATCCTTGGGGGAATGTTTGTTACAATCAGATATTGAAGTACATTAAAACTGATTTGATGGCAAAATTTAACAAAAAATCGTAATGGTACAACTTCTATGGTTGCCCATGGATATTTCAATTAAGCTTTTCGTTAATACTTTTCTTAGTTAAATATATTTTATAAATTGGTTTTTATTATAACCATCATTTAATTTGTCATGCAAATATGAGCTTTTGAGGCTATGCCGAAGTTATGTGAGCTGATGACTAAGAAATTAACTTTGAATAAGAAGCACAAAAATGGGCCACGGTGGCTTCGTTGGCAGAATATTCAGAATCCTATTGACACCTCATTTGATCCTTGCTTGGAGGCCATGAGATATATTGAGATATTAACCAACTCTTTACAAGTTAAATTTTATGGTTTTTGTTTTAATTTATTAGTCTAGTTAATCATCATTTTTCCATTATGTTTATTCAATTAACAGTCCGTCCTACTTTGGATCATTCATCTAAGGAGAGGCAATGAGAATATTATTTGCGAATGAAAATGCATGAAAACTACAGTGATGATGTCATTGATGGCCTAGCGAAGTTATTAGAGAGAGATGTCATCATGTTTTGTGCTGTCGATTCCAATGAGAGAAATGATGAACTTAGATCAAGTCACATCTCTCTTGATCCTGCTACAATCTCGAGGTCTTTCCCTGCCAGTTCGACCCATGAGCAGATGATTAAAACCCTTACCCCCGTGGTCTAGCAAAGACAACACCAAATGCCTACGAGTCCCACCTATCTTGATCCAGCTACAGCCTCGAGGTCCTTTCCAGCCAATCTGACTCATGAGCAAATTGGAGCCTCTACCCCAAGGAACTGGCAAACGCATGGCCTGATGCCTACATTCTCGACCCCTGTTGGCCCCCAGATGCATGGCGCGATGGCCACAGCCTTAACTCCCAGTTTAGAGTCATTGATACATTATATTGACCATCATATAGGCGAGCATCAAACCTATATTAAATCAATGTTGGCCAATCATGAGGCGGCGATTATGCAAAAGATGGAGGCAAATAATAAGGCAATTATGCAGAAGGAGGCATGTATTAGCGGGGTGAATGTTAAGTTTGAGCAACAATTTTCATGAGGTGTAGAAACTAGATACAGTGGGGGTGATAATTTCGAATGCCAACAACATCCCTCACAAAATGAACGAATAAGATATGGTGGTGAATATGAACATGAGAGGGTAGTTGGTATGAAAGCCGATGCCAATATTGAATATGTGAAAAACCACGAGGGCCAACCGGAGAGGCAGAGGAAAAGAGTGCAAATCTTATTATCATCTTATGTGGTACTGTGGTCAAAAAAGATTCAGCACTCGAGTTCTGATGCTAAAAAAAAAGGACCAAGATGCTTTTAAGCCCACAAAAACACTTTAAGTGATCAATAAATCTAGTATTATCAGTACTTTGAGTTACAATATGGTTATATATGCATATGTCAAGATACACTGGTTTTCAATTTTGATTTTTAATGAGATTATGTTAACTGCGGTTATTTTATCTATGAAAATCACATATGTATAATCATGTTGGGATTAGACTTCGTCTTCCCATTATGACGTTAGTTTTAACAGTTTATCAGACGAACGATGAATTCTCGATTCTATCGTTTTTGAACTTGGGCCGGACCCTATTCATTGAGTCAATAACGAACGTCGATCGATCAAATAGTCGGGCCGGACCCAATGACTTTAAATATGATCCGTTCAAAATTAAACGTCGAACATCGAATCAACGGATCAAACATGATCTTTTACACATTGATTCTATGGGCCACGAACGGTAGATCATAAGGACAGAGTCTTGTTATCTACCCATCATTTGTTGTTCATACTCAACAAAGTTTTAAGAGTATGCTTTTCACAATTGTCGAACCCAATGATGACGATGATGTATTGTGCCATTGTGATAACTGACTAGTTCATAACTGGCAAATGGAAACATATCAATAACCGCTAAGCCCACGATCTGTGGAACACCACAATAACTGCTGAGTTCATATCGTGACACGTGTTCCCAGAGGGCAACAAGGAGAATAACCGATCAACATCAGTTATTGGTTCTTCTTCTATAAATAGAGGAAGACCCCTCCTTTGAAATGGATCTTTTTTAAAAAACTGAGATTTACTATCATTCGGCCAAAATTTACCCAGAAAATAATCCCATCATCTGGAAACGCCATTGTATTGAAACTCTCTTTCATAGTAAAAACAAATCTCGCACAGAGGACGTAGCACATCGTTGGGCGAACCTCTTTATATCTTGGTGTTAATTAATTTTCTGTTTTCTTTTCTGATCTGATTTTATTTATTTTCTGGCATGAATATCTCTGTTTTCATATAGCTTTAAGAGTTCTATCACGATGTCCAAAGGCCCAAATAATCAATTAATACGTTTTTCACACTAATTTTTCTGTTAAATTTTGACTGTAGAAATCCAGCGTCTACAGTTTGGCGCCTACCGTGGGGCCTTTGGCCATCATATGTAATGACCAAAATTTTCACGAACTCATGATTTTCTTGTATATAAGAAATCTAAAGTTTGTACTATGTATTTATGTGCAATTGTATGAAAATTATGAATAACAATACAAAATTCATAATTTTATCAGTATAAGGTTGAGCTCTCGGTAAATTAATTACGAGACTCCATAATAGGCCTCTTAAGAAAAAAGGGCATAACAAAATTTCATGAATTTATAATGGTCAAAGTTGACCAAGAAAGTCAGAGTTTGACTAAAATGGTCAAAGGGATGACTATACAGTATTATGGCAAAGCAGTATGAAAATATACTGCGAAAACTGTTTTTACGGACAAGATAACGTATAGGATTTAAAACCACCATAGAAAAATCAAGCACACCAAGTTAGAAATAAAGGGCAAAAGGGCTTAAAGAAATAAGAAAAATTTTATACAGTCCATTTACACACAAATAAATTTTGGTCAAAGGGATTTCATGAATTTATAATGGTCAAAGTTGACCAAGAAAGTCAGAGTTTGACTAAAATGGTCAAAGGGATGACTATACAGTATTATGGCAAAGCAGTATGGAAATATACTGCGAAAACTGTTTTTACGGACAAGATAACGTATAGGATTTAAAACCACCATAGAAAAATCAAGCACACCAAGTTAGAAATAAAGGGCAAAAGGGCTTAAAGAAATAAGAAAAATTTTATACAGTCCATTTACACACAAATAAATTTTGGACTGCAGTCAAGTATAACAGTACTGAATTATACTGTGTATTAGTAAGCACAATATTTGAAATATCTGTGGTAGTTCAAAATTGGACTGCATAATGAAGAAAAAAGCCAAACAAGGCCTTTGGAGGATGACATCACCTAATCCTCAAATTATGACATCATAATTAATTTATTAAGGGATGGAAAGAATTATGGAAAGTTCTAGGTGATGTGTTGGCCGGCCACCTCAGGGGCAAAAATGCCAAAATTTTATCTTTAGGGGTTAAAGTGAAAATTTTGGAAAATTGATGATGTAAGCGAAGTGATGTCATCAAGATGATGTCATCAAGGTGAGATAAGCTTGGCTTGATCTCCAAGTAAGGGACCGGCCACCTAGAGGGCATAAATGCAAGAATTTTAACTTTTGGGGCCAAAGTACAAATTTTGGAAATTTGGTGATGTAAGCATGTGATGTCACCTAGATGATGTCTCCAAGATGAGGTCATCTTGCCTTGCTCTCCAAGTTGACAGCCGGCCACCTTGCATGCCAAAAGTGTGAATTTTAAATTTTTAGGGGTTTTTATGCAATTTAACAAAGTTTCTCCACCTCTATAAATAGGTGAGAAATTTAAATCATTTTATTCAGAAAAAGCAGCCAAATTCTGCCCATTTTCCCTCTCCAAAAATCTGCAATCTCAAGTGGGTGATTGAGTGAAGAAAAAATTGAGAAACTTAGGGGTTTTGATGTTTGTAGTCTTCGGTTTTCCCTAGCAAGTTCAAGCAAAAAAAATTTTGACAGTTTTTGTGCACAATTTTGGGGCCAACAGCCGGCTGCCAAGGGGGGGAGAGTGAGGGAAATTTAGAGTGGTTTGTGGTTGGTTTTGGTTCAAGCAAAAACCAAGAGATCAACACCAATTTTGGTGCAATTTGGTGGGTGAAACCGGTCAAGGAGGGAGAGAATTGAAAGCCAAAACCCTAGCCTCAATTTCCTCAATAAATCAAGGTAAACCATTCTAGACCTTGATCTCTTTCAATTAAGCATTCAATTTGAAATTTACATGTATTTCAAGTTGAAATTTTAAGAGCATAAGCTCAATTTATTTTGTGCCCAAAGTTAGGAATCTAGGGTCGTGCTTGATCTAGAATTAGGGGTGGTTTGATTTTTATGTGCATGCTTGCTTTAATTTTCTTAATTTGCATGCTAAATACTAGTTTATTATATGTCCCCAATCTGCCCTAGTGTTGGTGAATGATAATTTTGTGCTAGGTTGCTAGAATTTAATTAGTATGCTTGCTAGGTATTGTGCAACCGAAATCATGTAACTTAATTGATCCAATATCAATTAGGTTTGCATGGTGATGTTAGAAATTGTGATTAAAGAAAATTTACACTAGAAACCGCTGCATGTGTGTATTAGAGCTCCCGCGGTGGCTGGTTGAGCTAGGTTCCACGTCTAGGACGTAAAACGAACTCTAAACCGAAAAACTGCCAGGTTCGGGTGGATCCTGACCAGTTTTACGGAAAGCCAATTTTGAGGCCTTTAGAGGCCGAAATTGAAAAAACTTAAAACACGAAAGTTTCTCGGAACAGTTTTTCCTAGGGGGAACATGGATGGATTTGCAAAATGAGGCTCCAATGGCCTCCGTTTTTATGAAAATCCGAGGCTGATTTGCCCAGACCTAGTCTACACGTCCAGTAAGTTTCAAATTAAAACTGACAAGAATCCAAGCAGAACTGGATTTTTCTTAAAACACAAAAGTTTTAGAATTTTTCAAGAGCAAGAACTTTCATGAAGACAAGTTTTTCAAATTTAATCTTTATTTTTAAATACAACCTGAATTATAAAAACTGTGCATAGAGCAAGAAATTCCTGCACAGGATTTTCTAAATACAAGCAGAGAAACTGTATTTTTGCACCAACACCACTGTTTTGACAGTGGAAACTGTTCCAATAGCAGTTTTCAGCCTTTAATAATTTTATAAATATCTACTTTGAAAACCACGAATTTTAAAGTTAAACAAACGATTTTTAGCCAAAATCTTCAAATTGGATTTTAAAAGCCAAAGTATAGTAACAAAAGGTTGACGGATAATAACCGGGAAGGATACCCGAGTTACTGGGCCAAGCTCAAACCCCAAGTTTGACCCATAAAGGGTTGACCATGGTTGACTAAAAATGTTGACTTTGATTGACTAAGTTTGACCACCTCAAGGGTTACCCAAAGTAACCCAATAAGTTATCATGTATGACTTGGGGACATATAACTAAGATTGTGTATGAATGTTGGATAGGTCACCAACATTTTATAGGATCCTTATCATATGTTCTTTTTGATAGCAGGAAGTAACCTGCAGTTGCGATCTGAGCTGAAGCAACAAAACCCAGAACATAGTATATCAGGCAAGTATCAAACCTTACCTACAGTATAAAAATAGTAAAGACTATTTTCAAGTACACTATATTTTCAAGTATACATGCTATGTTGTGCTATGATATACGATGCCATGACATGTGATGCTATGCTATGTCTATGATGTGCTAAGTTAAGTTATGACATGTTATACCATGTTTACAAAAATACCAAGTTTACAAAAGTGCCATGTTTACAAAAGTGCCATGTTTACAAAAATGCCATGTTTTCAGAAATGCTATGTTTTCAAAAGTGTTATGGTTTCAGAAATGCCATGTTTACAAAAATGACATGGTTCCAGAAATGACATGTTTTCAAGAAGGTCATGTTATGGCAAATGTTGAGTAAGATATGACATAGTGACATCATGAAGCATGTTCAATAATGTTAAATCACATGGTAAGATAATCAAATAAGGTGTCGTACCAACCTCCCGTGATCGAGGAGGTTACATGTTTCAGTGGTGATATTTACCTTCCGTGATCGTGAAGGGTTAAGTTATAATTCCCAGAACTGTTAGGGCCTTGCAAACCCTAGCTTTGTCTGGAGGCTGCGCGCTTTTGGTACGGACACTATGGGCCCACATGTTGAGACAAGATAATAAAGATTGAGTCTATAATGAAATATAAAACATTCAATCAATTATAAATGGATCATGCATAAATTACATGATGATTGGCATATTTTCATGAGGTTTAAAATGTTTTGTGAGATATGTATGAACTTGCTGGGCGAAAGCTCACTCTTATATTTCATACTGTAGGTAAGAAGCCTGCAGTTTAATTGGTGGGCTATGCGGACGATGCGGCGGGTGAAGGGCGGTGTGGGATACCACTACGCATAATTTTCCGCATCTAATTATCAGAAAATATGTTAATACTTCAAAAGCATATTAGGTTTTGTTATATGTATGAAGTTTGAAGACTTAAAATTATACTTTCAATATGGTATGTATGCATAACAAGTTTTTCTCTACAAGATGACGTATGTGAATATGTTTTAAAAAAAAAAAATTTCTCAAATTTCCAAGTAAAGAACAAGTATGTATGGTGTCGACCTGGCTTGGGAAGTCGGGGCGTCACATCATACATCGGAAACTCGCACAGCAACCATGTCAGCAGAGCATGAACACCAGGATGAACTTCCCCAGGGAAGCCCAGTTGATCACCAAGAGACTTCAACCTCTGAAGCAAACTCTCAAATCGCCAATCTGACGCGATTGGTTGAGGAACTGACTAAGAAGCACGACAGTCAGCAAAGACAAATGGAGAACGTTAGTGCAGAAAACCAAGTTATCAAAAACCAGTTGATGGCAATCAACACTCAAGCCGCTTATTCCTACTAATACAACCCTTACGCTGGGTACTCTACAGGGGCAAACACTGGGGGCTGGCAGCAAGCCACGCCCTGCTATCCTCAGGGGGCTACGAACGCTGCTTACAGCCTAGTTGCTCCCATGCAACCCCTTTCCACACCTGGAAACGTACCAGTAGGAAACGAAAGGCGAGCACAACAACAACAGCAGCAGCAGCAGCAACATCACCAACGTCCACCATATGGACTCAATTCAAGGAGAGACACTACTCCAACACGGCGTTCGACGCCCGATTTACCACAATCGCCAGAAGATTTTATTCAACCAGGGACGACGAACGTTGAAGAGATGATGCGAAGTATAATGTCTGAGGAGATAAGGACATTAGAAGCCCAGATGCAGCAACGCTTCACTTCGCAAATTCATAAGGCCACAACCTCCACCCCGGGATTTGACGATCTAGCTCGCGGTGTTCGAGAGACGCCACTCACAAGCCGCATTACCAGCACCATCACTCCGAAGTTCGGGAGTATTTCATTTCCAAGGTTCGATGGAATGTCGGACCCACATGACCATCTGCTACAATATAAACACGTTGTACAATCAACGAACATTCCAACAGGAATGCTCGACGATATAATGTGTAAGCTTTTCGCTCAAAGCTTGAAAGGAGCAGCATTAAGATGGTTTTGCAACCTCCCACCAGAATCAATCGACTCGTTTGACGAACTCTCGCTTGAGTTCATGCGGAGTTATTCAGTCAATATCCAGTCAGGGAAGACAACCAAGGATTTATGGGGTGTGATTCAAGGGCCACATGAGTCATTGTGCGCTTACATTAAGCGCTTTAGCAAGGCAATTTCAGAAATATTAGGGCTCGACGATGGGACGGCGAGAGAAGCGTTAATTTGCGGAGGCTCGATTTACAGTGGAGAAACAGTAACTGCTGTCAAGTCTCATCGAAGGAAAGTCATGCAGCCGATTGTCACGATTCTTCCCGATGATCCCATCGAGCATTCTATCACATTTCATAGCAGCGAGGTTACAAACCTGAGCCGGCCTCACGACGATGCACTTGTTTTGACTTTGAATGTATCGAACTGTGAAGTAGGCCGAATTTTAATCGACAATGGAAGTTCTGCAGACGTTCTTTTCCTGTCAACACTCAGAGAGATGGAGTTATCTGAGTCGGAAATTGAACGTTCAACGACCATTTTGACGGGATTCAATGGAGAATCGACTGCTGCTGTTGGAAAAATCAAACTTCTTATTTTTGCAGGAGGGGAGAATAAATTAACAGCCTTTCTGGTTCTGGATTGTCCGTCGGCGTACAACATCATCCTTGGTAGGCCATGGATTCATGCAATGAAGGCTGTCCCTTCCACTTACCACCAACGTATTAGATTCCCTACGAAGAGAGGAGTTAAGGAAATAAAGGGAAGTCAAGAGGTAGCCCGAACTTGTTACCTTCACTCTTTGAAGATGAAAAAGAGTGACCAATTATAGCAATTAGAAGAGAAGAAAGAGTCGAACGAACAAGTCCAGCCAGATATGGATCAACTTGATGAAATCCAGATCGATCCAGAGCATCCAGATCGTGTGATCAGCGTTGGTTCCCTGCTCGATATCACTGTTCGAACCGAGCTTTTAAGATTTCTCCAAGACAATCGAGATTGCTTTGCATGGTCACATAGAGACATGCCAGGCATCGACCCAGAGGTAACGACCCACCGTCTGAATGTCGATCATAGCCATAAGCCTGTCAAGCAGAAAAGAAGAAAACTTGGAATCGAGCGAAACTAAATTGTCAATGAAGAAGTGCGGAAGCTGATCGAAGCTGAATTTATAAAGGAGGTGCAATACCCGGACTGGTTGGCGAACGTTGTTATTGTGAAGAAAAAGAATGGGAAATGAAGGGTTTGTATCGACTTCACAGACTTAAACAAAGCTTGTCCGAAAGACAGTTTTCCTCTTCCACATATCGATCGATTGGTCGACGCTACAGCAGGACATGAATTGCTCTCCTTCATGGACGCATTCTCTGGATACAACCAGATCCTCATGCATCCCGACGATCAAGAAAAGACGGCATTTATCACGGAGAGGGGAATATATTGTTATAAAGTTATGCCTTTTGGACTGAAGAACGCTGGCGCAACTTACCAAAGGCTCGTCATCGTGATGTTCGCTGATCAACTGGGTCGAACGATGGAGGTATATATAGATGATATGCTGGTCAAATCTCTGAAGGCTGCGGACCACATCGGTCATCTATCAGAGTGCTTCTCAGTACTTAGAAAACACAACATGCGTTTGAACCCTTCCAAATGCTCATTTAGTGTTTCATCTGGGAAGTTCTTGGGCTACATTGTGACGCAGCGGGGTATCGAAGCAAACCCTGACCAAATACGAGCAGTAATCAGCATGCCTTCACCAAAGAATAAGCGAGAGATCCATAAGTTGACTGGAAGAATCGCAGCTCTGAACAGATTTATCTCCCGATCGACCGATAAGTGCCAGCCCTTTTTCAAGCTACTCAAAGGCAACAAGAAGTTCGAGTGGAATGACCGTTGTCAACAAGCTTTTGACGAGTTGAAAAGGTATTTGTCAAGCCCTCCGATTCTAGCGAAACCTCTACATGGTGAAAGTTTATTTTGTACTTAGCAGTAACAGAAGAAGCAGTAAGCGCCGTTCTTGTACGAGACGCGAACGGTGAACAGCCAGTATACTACATCAGCAAGACCCTACTTGATGCGGAGACAAGATACCCGGTAATTGAGAAATTAGCCCTAGACCTAGTGACCGCTACGAGGAAGTTGAGGCCATATTTCCAATCACACTCGATCATCGTAATGTCAACTTACCCTCTTCGAGCCATTCTTCATAGTCCAAACTTGTCAGGACGCTTAACGAAATGGGCAGTCGAGTTGAGTGAGTTTGATATCGAATACCGGGTCCGAACCAGTTTGAAGTCGCAAGTACTTGCTGACTTTGTAGCTGAACTCACGCCAGATCTTTCCATAACGAACACTGAAGAAGAATGCTACTGGACGCTCATGGTGGACGGAGCATCGAACGTCAAAGGATCTGGAGTGGGAGTATTTTGTAAATCTCCTGGTGGTGAGATAATCGAGCAATCATTTCGCCTGGGGTTTAATGCTTCGAACAACGAGGCAGAATATGAAGCCTTAATTGCTGGGCTACGACTAGCGAAGGCACTGGGGGCTCGACGCCTGAAAATTAAAAGTGACTCACAGCTCGTAGTGAACCAGGTGCTCGGAGAATACATAACCAAGGATACAAGGATGGAAGCATATTTGAACGTTGTTCGTTCGCTTGTACGGCATTTCGAAGGATACTTGATAGAACAAGTGTCAAGGGATCATAACACATAAGCGGACGCCTTGGCTTCATTTGGTTCAACTTCAGAGCCACATTTACGTCGAAGCATTCCTGTCGGGTTTATTGAAGAACCCAGCATTGAGATTGAAGCCACGCACAAGATGAACGAAGTAAAAGAAGATTGGCGAGCACCCATAAGTGCTTATCTGAAAGAAGCAATTGTGCCGGAAGATAAGCAAGAGACACGAAAGATCCGAACGAAGGCAGCAAGATTTTTGATGATCGACAATATCCTTTATCGACGTTCTTTCGATGGTCCATACGTTCGATGTCTAGACGAACAAGAAGCTTTGTACGTGCTAAAGGAGATTCATGAAAGAGAATGTGGAAATCATTCTGGGGGACGATCTCTTTGCAACAAAGTCAAGCGACAGGGCTATTATTGGCCCACTATGCTCCACGACAGTGAAGACTTTGTCAGAAGATGCGATAAATGCCAACGACATTCCCCAGTATTTCATCAGCCCACAGAACGAATGTCGATCGTTGGATCTCCTTATCCATTTATGAAGTACTCAATGGACATCGTCGGGCCATTTCCAAGAGCGAGCGGTCAGCGCAAATTTCTGCTTATACTCACTGATTACTTCACTAAGTGGGTAGAGGCAGAAGCTTTTGCTGAAATAAAGGATTCGGACGTTGAAAGATTTATTTGGAGAAACATTATTTACAGATTCGGATTGCCTCAAGAAATTGTCGCGGACAATGGATCCCAATTCATTTCGGGCAACTTCAGAAAGTTCTGTTTGAACTGGAAAATCGAGCTCAGTTTCTCTACCCCGAGATACCCCCAAGGGAATGGACAAGCTGAAGCCACCAACAAGACCATTGTACAGAACTTGAAGAAGAAGCTCGAAGCACGAAAGGGAAGATGGGCAGACGAGCTTCATGGCGTACTTTGGGCGTACAGAACCACCCCCAGGAGAGCGAACGGTGAGTCTCCATTCTCATTAACCTTCGGAGCAGAAGCTGTAATCCCAGCAGAGATCGGTGTCCCTACACTCCAGCGTCAATTGGCTTTTGAAAACGAAAGTCAGAACCAGGAAATGCTCAACGACAGTTTGGATGTCCTTGACGAGCGACGAGATCAAGCTTTGATTCGTTTGGCGAAGTACCAGCAATCAGTCGCTAAATACTACAACTCTAAAGTTCGACCGAGAACTTTCAACGAAGGAGATCTCGTGCTTCGGAAAGTATTCCAAAACACTGCCGAGCCAAACGCAGGAAAGTTGGGAGCAAACTGGGAAGGTCCTTACAGGATTTTGAAGGTTGTTCGACCAGGCGTTTACCGTTTGGAGACGAGCGATGGAGTTGAAGTTCTTCGCAGCTGGAACGCTCATCACCTTCGCAAGTATTACGTGTAATTTTGAGAGATTTTCTTGAACACTTGTAATCTTTCACTTTATTTTTCTGACTTTATTTTGTAAAGGCAAGATCCGTTACGTCGAGCGTTCGATACGATATCGAACACGTAGGTCTACGCCTAAAAACTTGATCATTTCAAGACACATCTTGAACTACGATTGACTTGATCCCTAAACACTGGGTACGTAGGCAGCTCGTACACGTTTGTACGAGTTCAATCAAAAATATCATGAAAATTCAATGTTCGATTGAACTACGATTGACTTGATCCCTAAACATTGGGTACGTAGGCAGCTCGTACACGTTTGTACGAGTTCAGTCAAAAATATAAAAAAAATTTCAATGAACGGCTTGATCCCTAAACATTGGGTACGTAGGCAGCTCATCACATTTGAATGAGTACAGCCAATTTTTCTAATCAAAAAACATTTTATACACTCTCGACATTATGCTTAACAATCGTTCAGAACGAATTAAGCTCAAAATTTAGTTATTACGAATTAAATTCGATGATTCGTCCATTACAAGTAACGTTCGACGTTCATATATTACGAATTACGTGACTTGGAATCATGTAAATTTCATATGCTTAGAATCAAAAACATCGCATCTCGTTCGAGGCTCGAAACATCATGCAATTATTTTCACATCGACATTAGAGAAACAAGACATGAATCAAAATGTAAAATTTTCTGAATAAATAAAAACCATTGTCTAGGATTCGAAAAATTGATACAAAAATTTTTATAACTTGAACTGAAAATAAAAAAGTACAAAATAGTGTTTAAAATTATTGCCGCTGCTCGCGGTCTTCCAACAAATCTTTCTGGGCTAGGGGCTCGATCGGAATAGCAGACGCAGATGATGAACCCTCGACCTCATCTCCGAACAGCTCGAGTTCTTCGTCAACGTCAGCATCAACGAGGAGACCTTGCTTGTATTGTTTGAGCAGGTCATAGCGAGCCTTGATGGTGGCCTTTTCAAACGCATTCATGATCTGCTTGGCGAGCGCAGCATTCTCGGTCTCTAGGGACTTGATTTTGGCTTGCGCCTCATCAAACCTATTGACCAAGACATTCATCATGCTCGTACCTTCCATAGCATCATGCATAATCTTTTTAAGGCCAGACGTCAATCCATCAGCGCTCGTTTTGACATTCGTAAATTTTTGTTCGATGTTCAGCAACATCTCCCCTTGTTTCTTGTCTTTTTCCTCGAGCTCCCTTATTCGAGATCTCATCTTGAGGTTCTTGTCATTGGTTCGCTTAATGAGCCCCAGAGCTCGAATGTTCGTCTGCAATAAAACGGCAAGATTGAAAATTTCAATATTAACAGTGTTGAAAACATTCATGCAGAAATCAATTTGCAAAATTAAAAGTACCTACCTTTAAGCCATCCCATAACATGTCATCGACATGGCTACCAAGAGGACCCTGGTTCAGCGTTTCCGCATCCGCTTCAGAGAGCAGTTGATGCATGATTTCAACACTCGTTCTCTGATCTCGTAAAAGCTCCAGTCTCGGTGGCAAGTCCACCTCAACCCTCGGGCCTTCGACGTTCGGCTCCGGAGTTGGAACTTTTAATTTTTTGCTCCTTTTTGCTGGAACCTTCCTTTTGCCTTTCTCGACTGCCTTTCTCTTCTTGGCAGGAGGCGAAGCAGGTTCAATTGGAGGTTTAGGAGACGATTCGAGTACAGGGAAAGGCACAGGCTCGTTGCCTTTATCAGCATTCGTTGCCGATGCAGCAGCTGCCCTCTCAGCTTCTTTCGCTGCCTTCCTCTTGGCAAGCAAATCTTTGGGATTTGGGAAATCCATCACCATTGTGTCCAAAGCGAAGTTTGCGATCAAAGCTTCTTCGTCAGACAATGGTTCGACGAACAACGGAGGGCCAAAGAGTCTCCTTAGCACTCCCCTAATAACAAATGGCCAATCGACCCAGGAAGGAACTCGTTTAATTATACCTGTTGGGATTTCGACAAATTCCTTCCAAAGGCTCGACGCTTTAAGTCTTCTCGGAATTTGAATATCGTCCCACTCTCGGTTCGGCAGAGCATGTAAACGCTCGAGCTTTTCTTCGAACAAAAGAGCTTTGGGAGGCAGTTTCTTCAACTCCTTGCCTGCAAAATAATATGAAATATATTAAAAATCATGAAAACATTTCATATCTAACCTTCGACGTTCTTCGTTCGATACTTACGAAGGGTTCCCCATAGGGGGTAAAAATAATTAGCCAGATCGCCCATTGACTTCTCATTTACATGCATGAAGAAGTAGCGGTCATGTCAATATCTGTCGGCGTTTTTCATCTCGCCCACTACTTGCTTCTTCCTCCGTGGGTACATCGAGTACCGTCCATGATCTCTCGCATTTTCTTGGGGATAACATATCGCAAGCACATCGTCTACCGACAGTTCGATGTTCGCTTCTTCTGATAGCACAATTAATCCCAAGAAAACCCTCATCCCATTCGGCATTAACTGCGGAATGGCGAGCTGGTAATGATGCATACATTTGATGAGGAGAGGAGGAAGGGGAAGTCTTAGCCCACATTCGAAATAAATTGTGTACATGCAGATCCATCCCTCGGACACAGTGTCTGCTCGTTCGTCTTTCATTGGAAGACGCAGTTGAACTTCGTTCGGGAACCCGAATCTACCTCTGATTTCGGATAAGTCATTTTCTGTTAACACTGAGCGAGGGTTCGACGTTCGAAGAAGAAACGACTGAGTACTTAAACGACGAAGTTTTGTTAGACGAGCGATTGAAGGAATTGATAAAACTTCTTCCTCCGATGTCGTCGCTGGTCGATTCCTTGTTTGTGCTTCATCGCTCGTTTCAGCTCCCCTTCTGCTCTGAGCATATTCGTGTTCGAACCACGAATGGTGGAGTGTCAATGTCAGCTCTTCGTCGAAGATACTATCGCTCGAACTACTGTCGCTTGAATCGGTACTCGTCGATTCAACAAGGATTTCCTCAAAAGGTTGTTTTCCCCTTATCCATGGTCCAAAAAACAAGATTCTAGACGAATGATGGAGGAGTTTTGGATCTAAAGGGTTTTACTACACTAAAATCCCAAGAAGGTCGAGGTGAATACGAAGAACATAAAACCCAGAAACCCAAAGAAAAGCCCCAGAAAGACTTTAAAAAAAAAAAAAAAAAAAGAGAGAGAACCCTCAAATTAACTTGTTTACTCAATAAAAATGCAGAACAAGCAAAGTGAAATACAGAGACAGAGTAGCTACGAAACCTTATCGAACTTAAAATACTCAAAATGAAGAACAGAAATGAGGAAGAAGAAACCTTGCCTGGAAATTTCGAAGTTCTGAAACTCTTGCTCTCTGATTTCTCTGGATTTTCAAATGCTCCGAAGTAAATATAAGAGGTGAAAAGGAGTATGTGAAGAGTTATATATTTTCACAGATTATCCAACGGTTCTGATTCTTCAGGGAATGTTTGATCAAACGGCGTGAACAGCGTAACCCTTCAAATTCCCCCCTCAGAAGATCGTACGTCGCAACGGTTCGAATCCCGAAATTCACACCTTTTCCAGCTCATACTCCTGACGTCACAACGTTACGAATTTCAAAAAGGAAACAAAAGTTCCGTTTCAGAACATCCCTTCGATGTACGCCACGTGTATGAGATATCAATTCTCACAAGGCTCGAGATTTTCTAGTAATTCATTTGTCAGTACGTTCAGATTTCCCTAATCTGATATAACGACTGATGCTATTTTCTCGTCAATCATCAGACACTCTATCGAGGATCCATTGCTCGATAGAGTGGGGGGCTATCTGTTGGGGTTAGACTTCGTCTTCCCATTATGACGTTAGTTTTAACAGTTTATCAGACGAACGATGAATTCTCGATTCTATCATCTTTGAACTTGGGCCGGACCCTATTCATTGAGTCAATAACGAACGTCGATCGATCAAATAGTCGAACATCGAATATGACTTTAAATATGATCCGTTCAAAATTAAACGTCGAACATCGAATCAACGGATCAAACATGATCTTTTACACATTGATTCTATGGGCCACGAATGGTAGATCATAAGGACAGAGTCTTGTTATCTACCCATCGTTCGTTGTTCATACTCAACAAAGTTTTAAGAGTATGCTCTTCACAATTATCGAACCCAATGATGACGATGATGTATTGTGCCATTGTGATAACTGACTAGTTCATAACTGGCAAATGGAAACATATCAATAACCGCTAAGCCCACGATCTGTGGAACACCACAATAACTGCTGAGTTCATATCGTGACACGTGTCCCCAGAGGGCAACAAGGAGAATAACCGATCAACATCAGTTATTGGTTCTTCTTCTATAAATAGAGGAAGACCCCTCCTTTGAAAGGGATCTTTTTTTAAAAACTGAGATTTACTATCATTCTGCCAAAATTTACCCATAAAATAATCCCATCATCTGGAAATGCCATTGTATTGAAACTCTTTTTCATAGTAAAAACAAATCTCGCACAGAGGACGTAGCACATCATTGGGCGAACCTCTTTATATCTTGGTGTTAATTAATTTTCTGTTTCCTTTCTGATCTGATTTTATTTATTTTCTGGCATGAATATTTCTGTTTTCATATAGCTTTAAGAGTTTATCACGATGTCCAAAGGCCCAAATAATCAATTAATACGTTTTTCACACTAATTTTTCCGTTAAATTTTGACTGTAGAAATCCAGCATCTACATGTATAATCAAGAACTACCATAAATATTACTAGAACGACCGCAAAAAAGTTAAAGAATGATTGTCCAGTCGTTCCTTCCGGATTAGTTTTTTTCTTTAAACAACAAAATGACATGAACAACCACTAAAATAACAGGAACAACCACTAAAATTATTGGAACAACCATCTGGTCGTTTCTTTTAAATCTTGACTTTAGCTTCTTTTTTTTTTTAACCAAAAGAAAAAATTACCATATCAGGGTCTTTTTTCACGTATGATTTGTGTGAAAAACCTCGGAAGGACCAAAAAGAAAAAGGAACGACCACTAAGATTTCAAGAACACCCAATCTGTCATTCCTTATAAATATTCTCTTTTTTCCGCTCTTTTTCAATTATATAAAAAGAATTAGGCAAATTTAATGATAATAAGTGTTTTTTAGCATGGATTTATCTCAAATAACAAAAGATCTTATATATTGTCTTGGAATCAACATCATCTTTATATCACTAGTGAGATAGCTTTAGTTATATGTTCTTACACTTTCAAAAGGCTAAGATATATGTTAGATATTTTATGAAATTATTGTTGATAAAGATCCAAAATATTAATAATTTCAATGACAACATGCAACAGCCTCGGAACGATCACAAAAAATGAAGAACGACCATTAAAATTTCTAGAAACAACCATTTGATTGTTCCTTCTAAATCTTAACTTTAGCTTTTTTATTCAAACGAAAAAAAAAAAAAAAAAAAAAACCAGATATGGGTCTTTGGTCATGTATTATTTGCCTCAAAAACCTTGGAATGACCAAAAATAAAAAGAAATGACCACTAAAATTTCAAGAACAACCAATTGGTCGTTCCTTCTAAATCATCCCTTTTTTGGCTCCTTTAATATATATATATATATATATATATTCAAAATGAAAAATTTAATGACGATAAAACCTCTTAAAAATAAATAAGTGCTTTTTAGTATAGATTTATCTCAAATAACAAACGATCTTATATATTGTCTTGAAATCAACATCACATTCTTATCATTAGTGACATGACTTAAGTTATATGTTCTTACACTATTTCAAAAGGCTAAGTTAAAGGTTGGACTTTTCATGAAATTATTGTTTATAGAGGTCCAAAATATCAAGAATTTCAATGACCACATGCAACAGCCTTGGAATGACCACAAAAAGGAAGAACGACCATTAAAATTTACAAAAATAACCATCCGGTTATTCCTTCTAAATCTTGACTTTAGCTTTTTTATTTAAACGAAAAGCAAAAAATACCAGATAAGGGTCTTTAGTTATGTATTATTTGTCTCAAAAACCTTAGAACAACCAAAAATGAAAAGGAACATCCACTAAAATATCAAGAACAACCAATAAGACGTTCCTTCTAAATCATCCCTTTTTTTTTTGCTCCTTTAATATATATATATATATATATATATATATACATGTATATTTTTCAAAATGAGAAATTTAATGACAATAAAACCTCTTCAAAATAAATAAGTGCTTTTTAGTTTGGATTTATCTCAAATAACAAATTATCATTAAAATTGTCTTGAATTTAACATCACCATGTTATCACTTGTAATATCTCACCAATGTTGATGAGTAAGTTACATGTTCTTACACTATTTCAAAAGATTAAATTAAAATTTGGGTTTTTCATGACTTTATTATTGTTATTAGTCTAAAACATTAAGAATTTCAACGACACCGCACAAAATCCTTAAACGACCACAAAAAAGAAATAACAACCGCTAAAATTTCAATAACAAAAAAAAATGGAACAACCACAAAAAAATTCAAGAACAACCACTTGGTCGTTCTTTTTAAATAGATCTTTTTTTTTTTTTTTTTGCTCTTTAAAAAAATGATAAATGAAACATCAAACATCTAACATCTAATATCCTAAAAAAAAAAATCAAAAATTAATGACTTTCTCAAACAACTAACATTCATAAAACGAAATTAATGAAAACGTAAACTGTCAAACTAATAATTGTCATCATTAGGTGCTTCTTCTAATATCGGATGGATGTGATGATTGGGGTATTTCTTTAAATTATGTCCTTTCTGACCAAATGTCGCACATTTATACTTCTTTACTATATATTCTCATTGCGAAGGGAAGCGAGTTATTCTTGGCCTCCCTCTAAACATTTTCACGTCTGGCTCTACTACCTTAATCGCTCTTATCTCTTCAGGGATATTGTGCCATTGCAATTCTGGAGGAACATGATAAATAATTTTTGCATATGCCAACATCTAATAATCTGAAGTGTAGTACTCAAAACAAAAGGAGTAAATGTAAGCTCCAGTATGTTGCGGCTAATAAAGACCTGCTGTTGCTATGGCGATGATGCATGTAATCTTGTTAATGTCGAAAACCCTACATGTGCAACTCCTTGTTGTTAAATTAACACATACATTGAAATCACCACCCATCAGAATGTATTCATTCTCATTCAGTTGGTATGGCTTCAACGAACGAGCTTTATCAAATATTCCTCTGAGTATTGTTTTTCTCTTTGGTGTAATTGGTATAGTCACTAAAACTAATTCTCGACGTCAAGTGAATAACCATTGTCCCATTGTGAAGAGGACAAAATCGATCATTGCAGTTATGGATTACTCTCTTGCCTTCAGCATCATATTATTCAAAGTCTCGACTATGTTAATAGTCATAACTTCATACCTGTTGCCTTTAAAGTGAGCTCTTGACCACTTTTCAAACTTGGTATTCTTCTCAAGATACTGAGCCACCTTTGGATATTTCTAACTCATGTCACTGAAATGTTTCTTAAACTCCTCCAAATGGTATGCTTCAACAGCATCTTTGAATACTCCAAGAAAAGCAGCACTCTTGAAACGGTTCTTAATATTCATTATAGCATGATAATAACATGCAGCGTGTTGCACCATAGGATAAACGTGACTCACCGCATAACCATTGCTCTGGTTCGTATCAGAAATAAAACATAGCTCTTAGCTATCATGTATTACCTCCTTTAGCTTCTCAAAGAAACAAGTCCATGAATCATTGTTCTCAGTGTCACCCAAACCCCACGCAATGGGATAACTATGATACTCATTATCTTGTGTGGTAGCAACCATCAACACCTCCTTATATTAGTTTTAATCCATGCCCCATCTATGCCAATAACTTCTCTCATGTTCTTAAAGCCCTGTATAGTTGCTCCTAAAACCATAAAAATAAAAAAATAAAATAAAATAAAAACTTGAACTTAATCTCCGAATCAACTTTAATGTGTGTAATTGTACCCTTATTAACTTGTTTGAGCTTGTAACAATACGAGGGGAGCATTGTGAAACTGTGTTGTGGCGTCCCTCTAATCAAATTTTGAGCAAATTGCATTCATTTCTATGCCTTTCAATAACTTATGTGAACCTTCAGTTGCTGATTCATGAATCCCATAAGAACTTTTGGATTGGGTGGTTGCTTACAATCGATGAAGTGTCCCTTCATGCGAGCTCTAATTACACGACTGGATGTTTGTCTGTGATTGATCGATCGATTCATCAACGAGCAAGTGTGGATACTATTATATTGTCAAATGACAAAAAAATTCAAACCTGACATTTTTGTAGCTCGCACCCGCCACAAGCAATTTGGTTCATCTACATACACAACTTCCTTCAATGACTTGGTTGATTTCTTGACCTTCATTTCAAACTTTCCGTTAATAGCGATGAGGTTTAACTTTGTATTCAAGTCTTCCTTGTTATCAAAGTGTTTACCCACCATTAAATTGGAACATTCATTTTTCCCGATATCAGAACTTATCAGTGGAACAAATCTTGCCTCTTCAAATTCACAATGTTGACAACGGCTATCATAAACTCTCTCATGTAAATCATCACCTCCTTCGGGTACACCATCATCTTCTTCGAGCACACCATCACATCTTTTACGCACCTCATCACCTTTTTCGGGTACATCATCACAAGCTTTATCTATATCATCATCTTCATTAGGTACTTCCTCATGCACTGTCTCCTCTGATGTTGGATTGGAACCGGTGATTGGAGTTGGATTGAAGCCAGTGATCCTTTCATTGAATTGTGTACTAGCTAGTTGCACAAATCTGCAACGGATGCTCATAACTACCGAATAATTCAGTTGGAACAAACCTTGCAACAAATGGGATTTCTTCATTGATCCGACACACAAAATAGTCGTCATGGAAGCCTACTGTATCACCACCATCATTGTTCAAATCATCATCACCACAAACATATATTGCTTTTCCTTTATCACATTTTTCTTTGATTATAAATGTAAAGTCATTCCTTGTTTTTCTTTGTACAAAAACATAAGATCTATAATATCTGAATCGTTGGAAATAAGAGTTGGTGTAGTATTGTCACCAAATATGTCACCAACATGTTTATGTGTTATCTCAATTGCATACTTACTTCGGTCAATACTTGTTCTGTTGTAGATTGTCTATTCCAATTCCAAAAATTTGATACTCCTATCAACCGCAAAGCCCTCGTTCATACCAACTCCGAATCACGTCCAAAAGCCGCCATCCACATTTTCCCACTTTCTATACTCCACGAGAATGTAGATCCGACTTACACCTATCATGGATTTTGAGATTATTAATTAACAAACAATATAAAGAATACAACTACAAATTTTACATCAATCAACACACAAAAATAATAATAAATAAAGAATCATGTAAGAATGTTCGTTATTATTCCACACTGTAAATATAAAAAATTGCAAGACATGTCAGAACGACCAGGAACAACCATCATTTTCTACACGGTTGTTCAGAACAAATGACGATCGTTCTATCTAAGTCATCTTCAACCTTCGTTTACAGCAATGACAATCCCCATATTCGTTTTGTTTTATGAATTTTTTTTTTTTTTTTTTTAGGCTAAATAAACATATACATTTACATATAATTCTCTAAAACTACCTTACAAAACAACATCTAGCCATTTACTGACCATACAAAGCGTTTTTTCAAAAAATCTTATTTCTCCTCTTTTTTTCCTTCTTCAAAGCTCTTGATCGTAGAACATTGAGAGTTCAATTACTGTTAACGTCGATCTTTGGGTGTGCCATTGCTGCCTGATCTAATATTCAATAGGTGGGCAAATGTTAACATTTCTGCAAGGCCAAAACTGTTTCATATGACTGAGATTGTTGTTTGTGAATAATGTCGTTTGATTCTTACCAGCGGTATTCCCTTGATTCAAAATTTTTGAAATGAAATACTAAAGGAAGCTCAAAGCATCTAAGAAAGTGTCATTTTAGCATGATAATATGTTATGCAGTTTCTCATTTGAATGATCTATTATGGAGTTGTTCTCTTGGGTGTGTGTACATTATTTATTTTGCACAGATAATGTATGTTACAGCCTCTTATGTGTGTTTATTTGCGCATTCTTTTTCTTGTGTGTGAATGTACCCTCCTCAGGTCTTTCTTTCCATACTCCATGTAAACACATTCATTATTTCTCCTTAACTTTAAGTCCAAATTTCTAACAACTGATGTGTGCATTGGTCTGAGGTTAGCTGGTTACTTGATTGATGGTATTTGAGTGCGTGTGCTCTCTCTCTCTCTCTGTTTTTATTTATTTTTTTTTTTTTACTTATATTTTGCCTTTTATTTTCGTTAGACTTGTTTAAAATTCCTTACTTCCCTGTGGTTTTAAATCACTTGAATCTTACTTCTACAGGATTTCTTCTTAAGATGCCCGCTGATCCAAGGGCATGGCAATTTTGGTTCTATTGATGCTGATCCTCATGCTGCAATGCGTTACACAGAGTGTAGATTAGACGTATGGTTGATATTTTTATTCCTTCTTGCTCTAAATTTTTACTCCATCCACCCCCTCTTCACGTCTGTCTCTCCTCCCTTTTGATGGGAATAGTTTTAAGTAATAGTCTTGTGTGTCGTATTTTTGCAGCCACTCACGGAAGCAACGTTACTAGCGGATTTAGAATTAGATACAGTGAGTCTTATTTCTTAAATTCCTTATAATTACTATAAAGCTATTTTGCTGTCATCTTTCTCCTTAACTGCTGTTTTTCTACAGGTTGATTTTGTTCCAAATTTTGATAATTCACAAAAAGAACCGTCACTTCTTCCTGCCCGGCTACCAACTTATATTGTTGAACGGTTCTTCTGGGATTGCGGTACGTAATTTTTTTCTGTATTTAACAATTTATATCTTTGGTTCTCACCTGTTGCAACTTCCTATGTTCTATTTTCTTCCTTTTAGAAATGTGAATCGTTTATTCACTCTTTGGTTAAAATAATATCAGGTTGGCATGGCAACTAACATTCCACCTCACAATCTCGGGGAGTTGGTTGACGTGCTCTGCGTCTTGATTCAGAACCCAGAAGCTACAGTTAGTACCTGAATCTTCTTACGATTGCGTAAACGTTTGAATAAATTAATATTCATCTGCAGAAAAGTTGTTTGGTTGTTAGGTAGCTGTTGATCAGAATTGATTACCAAACAGTTGCATTAAGTTTTCTTACTGTTGAAAATTTGGGGTGGTTCTTGGCGTTTCTCTCTCACACGAATGTCTCCCTCCATCCCTCACAGAGCTGCTCAAGAAATACTGGAATCAAAATATTTGGATTTCTGTTTTTGGATTTTTTTTTTTGTTTTTTTTTTGTTTTTTTTACCTTATATTAACCTTATACTTATTTTTTTATATATTTTTTAAAAGAAGGAAGTCATTTTACTAATTAAATTTTTTTGAAATTCTTTTTGCAAATAAAACAAAGTTAAAAGGTTATATTTCCAATTCACCGCTGAGCAAGATATAGAGAGAGAGAAGAGAACGCAAGAGAGAGACGAGGGAACATGAAAGAAAGAATCCTACAACCATAGTTAAACATTTTTTTTATCACAACTCTCTCAACTCTATTCAATTTTTTTTAATTTTTAATTTTTTGTTTTGTTTTGTTTTGTTTATTTATTACACAAGCACAAAATGTGTGCTGTCTAACTAGTATCTATATCAAAAACTCTATAATCTATAATATATAATTATATTAAAAGAGTAAAGTATTTTAAAAATATTATTCAAAAATTTGGTTAAGTTATTTTGTCATTTTATGATGATGTTTTTCATTTTTTTTTTAACTTTTTCTTAAGTTGTTTCTTTCTTATATTCTTTCTCTTTTCTTTTTTAACCCTTTAACTTTTTCTAATTTTTCATTTTTGTTCTCTTATTTTTTACTACCATAAAAGTCCTTTTTTTTTTTATTTAAAATTTACTTTCTTAATCAAATTGTCCCTATAAAAATAAATTTTTAAATATGTATTTACTTTCAATTTTTGTGATAGCCTAACGTATGTGTCAAAAAATAGGGGTAAATTACTCCATGATGCCTGAACTTTTTAAAAAGGTACCGGTCGGCCTCTATTTTTTTATTATTATTAAATGGCCACCAAGGGTCCAAAAAGGGGTTAAACCCTAACGGCCGTCTAAAAAGAAATGATTTTGATACTTTTGAACTGCACATGCCTTTAACTAGAGGGCATTTCAGTTAAAGAATATGATTTATTTTGTTAAAACAATTAAAATTAAAGTTAAAAAAAAAACAAAAAATAATTCATATTCTCTCACAGAGCAAATGGGTTTTCATTAGGGGCCATGGTAGAGGGTGGGGCCATCGACGGTGGGTAAGTGTGACCTGATCTTTTATCTGCGCACTTCGTAAGCCGTTGCAATCGATTTGTGACAGGGGTGGACTCGCGGTGGCTTGTGAAGGGGCGGAGGAATGAACTCGTGACGACACAGAACTTGTAGATCTTTTCTTCTCTCTCATAGGGTGTAAATAGGTTTGGAGGCGAGCTCGAGCCTTGCAAGGACGACGGAGCTGGGCTCACGTAGTGATGTAGGATGGGGCTAAAATCACGATGGCAGCCTGCCCTCACGACGGGTTGAGCTTGCACCAAGTCCTACGGCTCATATTTGGGAATCGGATTTAGGCATGGGATTCACCAAAAGAAAGACGAAGAAGACTGTCAAGGAAGTCAACCAAGGTGAATGGGCAGCTTGTACTTAGCCTATGATTGGTAAGAAGGACAGAAAACAAGAAGGAAAGTAAAAATAGAAGGGAGAGAAAATATTTTGTTTTACTTTATATTTTTTGGTATTATCTTATCTTACTAATATATAGATTATATATTATTTTTTTATTATTTATATATAGAAAGATTCAATCCAACTAAAAACTTTTTAAACCCTTTTTCTTTTGATACTTGTCACCACCTTAATTAAAAATTAGTTTGGTTTTAACTAATCCAACTAAAAACTTTTTTAATCCCTTTCTCTTTTGACACTTTTCACTACTTTAAAAACCAATCCAATTAAAAACTTTTTTAATCCCTTTCTCTTTTGACACTTGTCGCCATCTTAGAAAAAATTAGTTTGTTTTTAACTAATAATCCAACTAAATATTTTTTACCCCTTTCTCTTTTGATACCATATTTTCTCATCATTACCTATAACATTGAAAAGCGAACCAAAAAAGAAATAACCAAACCAAAAACAAGATGGAACCAAATAGCTCAAAAAGAGTAATACGTGGCTATGGAGATGAAAATTTAGTTGGATATATATATAATAATATAATACCTCGTAATTATTTTTTCATTTGATTTATCAACTTTTTATGTTTCCCAAATGTGCATGGCACGTGCTACCACTAGTAGGGAGAAAAAAGTTAAAATTACCTTTCATTGTTTGGTATTGCAAGTGAAAATGAAAGGAAAGAAAAAGAATCATTCATGCAATTACTATTTTACACATAATTTTAATTGCCTTTAAGGATTTTTATTAATACATAAGAGTAATTTAGTAATTTTACTAGTTTTACTTAGTAAGGTTTTCTTTCAACTTTTCTCTCCAATTTCGAAGAGATAAAAATTGTAGGTCCCATGTATTTTTTATTCACTGCTATTTTCCTTTCCATCCAAAAATGACTTCTACCAAGTACCATAGTTTTTGAATTTCCATTCTAAAATTCCTCCACCTTCTTCCTTCCCTCCACTTTTCATCTCTACCAAACATTAGATTAGAGCTCAAATTTGGGCATGGCTCATGTTTAGGGAGGGTTTCGTTGTGGGTCTGTGAAGGATTCAGATGAAGAAGAAAGCCCATCTTTTTTAAGGCTTTTATTTTTATTTTTATTTTTTTTAGATTTCAAAGATGAAGTTTTTATTTACTTAGGGACATTTTAGTCTTTTTAAAGTAGTTTAAGATCACATGATGAAAAACCATTCAACATTAACATCCGTTAGTTAAAAAAAAAAAAAAAATCATTTTTCACCCTTTTCAGAAGTTTAGGAATCGATAAAAAGAATAATAATATTTTGAGGATTAAACTATATCTTCATAAAAAATTTAAGAATTATTACAAACAATTTACCTCAAAAAAATATTATATCATTGAAAATTTTAATATTTATGTTTATAAATTAATTATTTAATAATTTTAATATGTATATGTTTGTATATACAAGACACGTGATTTTAACTAGTATCCAAAAACATAAAAGTTCACCTCGCCACCACTTGACAACTGCCTCATCGTTTCGTTCTCGCTCTTTTTTTTTTTTTTTTTTCTTGCTTTTGCCCTTTTTTTCTTTTTCTTTTCTTTCCTTGCTTTGTCGTTGTGATTTAGTTTTTATGTTTTTTCCTTTTTGCTTCTTTTTTTCTTTTATTATTTATCGAGTGTAATTTTTATAACTATATATTTTAAAATTTATCCCTTCCCCTTTTAACTTGTCCAAATTAAAATAATTTTTAAAAAATATTCTGACTTTTTTCTTTATATTTTTTCTTTAAGTTTTTCTTATTTACTTAAATCTTATATATTCATTTTACGAAAATACTCTTTCTTTATGTTGTACCTATTTCAATGATTTTTTTTAATATAAACACATTCTTAAATAAATACTTTTTCATGACGTCCAAAAATTTTACAAACTTAACTGGCACGTGCGGGGGTTGTGGTTAGAAACTAGCATATAAGAAAGGGCCAAAAAAAAAAAAATTTGTGGCACGTCATGAGAAGCCGATGTGACACGTCAAATCACCAACTTATTCCAAACAATAATTTTACTATTAATAATAATAAATGTTGTATTGTTATCATCATTTTGGATTTTTATTCTTGTGTGTGTGTTTTTATAAAGAAAACAAGCTTTTTCACATAGATGCTCCTGAACTTTTCATAATGACAAACCAGTCTTTAAATTTAAATAATCTAAAATGGATTTCTCAAACTTTTATATTTATTAATTTATCTCCAATGGAAAACTGTGTTAAATTTTTTTTTTTTAATTTATGGTTTTCTCTTTATTGAGGGCGGCCTCAATTTTGTTTGCTCAAACTAGATCCTATGTGAACAAAACTTTCTCTTACGGAGTTGATTATTCTTAACATATGAATTATTCATGAGAAAGAAAGAATCAGGTTAAATTTAAGGGAAAAGACCCGAAATTAAAGACCCGAAATCGCTCTCAAATAAAAGGGCAGGTGTGTATCACAATACAAGAAAATTGTCAAAATCTAACTCCGTTTTCAATTAGGAGTTAAAAACAATAGATTAAAAGAGTCAATTTAAAAACTTTTAATTTCAGACTAATTTATCAAACACGAAAATTTCAGAGGGCATCCGTACAAAAAAGCTAAAAAAAAATAAAGGTCTATCTCTCTATCTTCATTTATATATTTATTTATTTTAATTATTTTTTTGTTTTTTTCTTTTTCCTAGCCTTCGTCAAACTCGCTTGGACGGATATTCCGTTGGAACCAAAAACTCTCTTTAATTCTTCAGAAGTAAAAATTATTTTGCGGATCTGAGATGGGTTTCATGGATTTCATCTGACAATGATCACAATAATGTTTTTCCTCTTCTGAAACTCCAATTCTCTTTTTGGTTTTTGCTGTTTGATTTTTTTTTAAATCTTAATTTATTGCCTAATTCAGTCACCATGAGGAAGAAGCTGGATACCCGTTTCCCTGCAGTAAGTTCTCTTCTTTATGATTCTTCGTTTTAATTTCCCTTTTTTTCTTAATCATAATTGAATCTCCTCAATTGGGTTTTTTCGATTTGAATTGGGGGGTTGGTGTTTATTGTTGTTCTCGATCTGGGCCATTTCTTGCTCTAGGTTGCATTAAAATGTTGAAATCACAGATGGGTACTTCTGATTTTCTGTGGTTTTTCATGGAGATCATGTTTTTTTTGTGTGATTCTTGTGGCTAGAGCTGCGATTTTTCCATTAGCTGAAAAAAATTTACGGATTTAAATCTCATTTGTCCATGGCTTTCTTCGATTTGAGACTTTTTTGTGCAAAGAAAATATGCTTAATTTGTTTTATCCAGGAAATAGTATCAACTGAGTGGAGTTTTACTTTATGGGTTTTTTTTTTTTTTTTTTTAATCTGGGCAGTTTGCTTTTAAAGAATTTGGGATCTGCATGATATTTTGTTCTGGCTTTCTAATTCGGGTTATCCCGGATAATTTTTCTAGACTGTTGTTGATTCACAGGATTATTGGTTGTTAAGCTTTGTGGGCATTGCCTGTTTAACTAGTATCCCTCAAAATATATCTCGAGTTCCATTGGTTTTTGTTGGGAATTGGGTTGTTAGTTTTGTTTGTTTGATCTTTTTCCTCTTGATTTCTTTTTCCTAATTTTGATTGGACATGGACATGGTAGGTCTTCAATATTCTAAGTTGTAAAGCTGTCACGAACAATAGGAAGTAAAGAACTATATGAGGGAAACTTCGAAGGGTATTCCTGCATTTTGAACTTCGACATTTACCCTCTTAAATATGACTCCAGTTTTTGACATTTTGGATTTCTGGAAACATTGGGGTTAGCATTGAATTAAAAGCAAAACACACTATCTTTTCGAATCTTTGCATTACATGATTGGATTCCAGATTTAGATTGCATGAGCTCATTTCTCATTGTTAGTACCAGACTCTTTAAGAGACTTAAGACACAACTCGTGGCTAATTATTAGGATTGTTCTTTGCTGGTTTATCTTTATCATTGTGATCTGAACATGCTCACTTCAGTGATTATTATTATCTTTTTCTCGTGTTCATTTCACTTGATGTGACTCTGCTCACTTTTATAAGAGTGCTTCTTTTACTTTATCTATCTCAGTTGCCTGATTTGAATTTTTTCCTTCTGGAAGGTGGAGGGCTCAATTTATAGACTTGGTTTTTGCTTAACTGACTTTAAAGGCTTAGAAATCGACTTTTTTCCCAAAAATGTTTAAGACATCCTTTTTCTACATCAGTTATTGGTAGCAGACTAACACTAATCTCTTCCCTCAAGTTCTATATTTTGCTTTCAATACAACTTAAGATTGTAGACAATGCTTTTTAGTTGTTTGCGCACTGCTGTGATTAATATTGCCTCTTTGGAATGATGAAGGGCGTGCAAGTTTCTGATAAAAGGTTATTCGATGCAGCCCTGTGAAGTATTCGAGCCTGTGGGGCTTTTAGTGTTTGTTATTTAATTTGATTTAGTTTTGGTAGCAGCCGCACGCCAATAGACTTGACTTTAGTTATTTAGGCTATATAATGACCTTTTATTGTTTGATTAGGATTAGGAATTGGGTTTACTATTTGAAGCCACCTTTGTTATTAGCATTCTTTTTGACGATTAATAATGCACCATTTGAGATTTTTCTTGACAACCGTGCATTGGTTTTCAGTATTCGTTAAAATGAATTTAAATAAGAAAACCCTAAAAGCCCAGTAGGCCCAAATTTAACATTCCTGTCTGCTTCCAGTTGATGGTTCCAACTTTTGCCGTAAAGAGTTTCTACAAAATTGAGCAAATTGGTGTAAAAACATTTGACTAACACTTCAAGTTCTTGATATGCTAAAAGTCTTTTAGATACTCATTCTAAATCTACTTACTTTAAAGTTTCAAACTGAAGAACTATTACAGTTTTCTATGGAAAAGAATTCCAAATCTCAGTAGATTCCTTGAGATCTTAAACATGCAACAGGGATGAATATTGTTCTTTTAAGAAATTATGCTGGTGCTTTGAAGTCATTGCAATAACTAAGGGCCCGTTTGGAACATTGGTTGGAATTGGAGTTTTGTAGGTTGGAATTGAAATGTGTGTTTGATTGAAGTGTGAACTGGATAGTTTTCTCTGAACACATTGCAAATTGTTACACTATGTTTGATGCTTCAATCATGAAAGAGTGAGAAAATAATGATTTGCAATGGAATACCAACATTTTGCATCTCTCTTTTTGCTTGCAATGATAGCATCTAAGAAGTTATAATGTGTGGCAGGCTCGCATTAAAAAGATAATGCAAGCTGACGAAGACGTTGGAAAGATAGCGTTGGCAGTTCCTGTTTTAGTCTGTGAGTAGGCCTGACTTTCTGCCGTAGTAGTTTTTAGCTTGCAGAGTTCTTAATTGCATTCTTTGTGCTGCTTACATTATTCTTAGTATTAATGCAGCTAAGGCATTGGAGCTATTTCTGCAAGACCTTTGTGATCGTACATATGAGATAACCCTTCAAAGAGGAGCAAAGACGATGAATTCTCTGCATTTGTAAGTAAAGGATCTTTTTCCTCAATCTCGTGTACATTATAGTTGTCAACCATTTGAAACAGACACAACATGCTCTTCATTTGGTTTTAAATAGAACTCTTCGGTTGAAGTTCAGAAAGATACCTAAGTAACAGATTGGAGGACAATAAGTCCTCTGTTACACAGCAGAAAAATAACAACTCTAAACCACTCCTCCAACATGAGAAGTTCAGAGAAGCCAAATCTAAAACTCTTCACGTAAATGTTCCAAATTCCTCCAGTGGTTTTACGTCTCAGTACTTATGACTGATCTTGAAAGAGAATTCACATATTAGTTTAACTTTTCTTTTTATCTAATTTTTCTCACTCACCAAGTTTCTTGCCACATTGAGGTACTACCAATGGTTTCTTGTGATCGAACTTGATAAACGATTAAAAATGGTGCATGAGTGTTGATATAATTCTTTTTCTATTTGCCATTGAATTTCTTACCACATTTGAGTGTGTGTTTAAAAACAAAAGTAGGAGCCATCTCAGGCATGTGTCATAAAAATAAATAAATAAATTGATAAATAAAGGGTTAAAAGGGCGAATCCTTTAGGTGTTTCTGTAGGGAAATGTTACCGGTGAGCAACTTTTGTTACTTGTTGTCCCTGTATCTGCTTTGGTGTTCTATATATATATATATATCAAATTCTAATACTTTTCTTTTTTCTCTTAAAAACAGAAAGCATTGCGTACAGAGCTATAATGTGTTTGATTTTTTGAGGGACATAGTCAGCAGGGTTCCTGACTATGGTCATGGTCACTCGGACGCTGCTGGTGATGATCGAGGCATCTCAAAGAGAAGGTTCAAATGCTTTTCTTCCTCTTTAGGTTGACCTATATAAGACTTCTCTCATAAGACGACCACAGATGTATGGTGGTGGTAAAGGTCCTAGAAATATGGCTGCCGTATACTTCAAAGAAAGATGCCATATGCATGGATCCTTATGCTTCCGCTCCTTGTGAGATTGTTTTAAGTGGAAAACTCGGACATTCTCATTGACATTTTGTTATTCCAGGAAGGCTGCAGTTGATGAATACAACGACAGTGATGAGGAGCTGAAGAGGAGCAAGATGGTAAGACTTCCCATATCTGTTAGAGAATGACTATTTTAGTTAATCTGTCAAAAATGAGTATCTGCTTTAAGGTAAAAACAGCAAGTAGCGAGCTCATCGATAACAGCATGCCTAGTTTATAGCAGCAATATTTCTAACTTTTTTTCTTCACATATCCAACTTAACTTCAATGCCATTATTGGTTATGTAGAAATGATATGTTCAAGAGGGCATTAAAAAGGGAATCTTTTTTATTTTAAAAAAAATCATTTTCTTCCATTCTGCAGCATGAGATGGGCCACAGCAGTAGCAGTGGCAGAGGAAGAGGTCGGGGTAGAGGACGGGGGCGTGGACGTGGTGCCCGCACCATAGAAAGGGAGACTTCTCACATTGACACTGAAGCTGAGCCCTGCACGTCTATTCAGTTTGGCACCAAACAAAATATGAATCCTGCAGTGCCTGTGGAGAATTCTACTGATTTAAAGGACGTGTCAAAGGAAAATATCAGCACTTGTGATGACGGTGATCCAGCTCGAAATATCGACTTGAATGCCGATTTAAGTGAATCAGCAAACGAGAATGAAAATGCAAAGAAGGCTGCTGCAGCCGCTGCTGCAGCAGCTGCAACCGCAGTCCAAGCCTCATCAGCTGGAACGACTTCTGAAACTAAACATGAAGAATACCCCGGTTGGTCTCTTCCCGAGATGGATCAAATGGCCATCGACCCTATTCAACTCGCTCATCTCAGCACAAGGTTAGAGGAGGAGGATGAAGACTATGACGAAGAAGGGTAACCAAGCAAGTAGTAGATACATACTTAGAAAGTAGTAGTAGTAGTTGTCGGGATCGAAATTGATGGGAAGCTTGAGAAAACGCACCAATAAAAAAATGTGCGTGCGCAAAGATTGAATTCATTAGGATGTGGAAAATGAACTTGGTTCTTGCCTTCACATCTTTCCTATCTTTCATAATCCTCCCCCACCCCCCCCCCCCCCCCCCCCCCCCCCCCCCCCCCCCCAAAAAAAAAAAAATTAGTAACGTAGCTTTTCCTGACAATTGTAGAGGTGTATGCCTCCGCACTCGATAAAAACTCGTTTAGAAGTGTAGACAGGAGCGTGGTAACTTCCGTGACGGCAGATGGCCTCTACTGAAGCTTACCTTTTTTATTTATGAATCTCTTGTGTTACTTTTTCTGGATTTGTCTCTTCCTTCCGTCTCCGTAAAAGGTATTTGGTTTGTATTTCTGTTCCATTGAAGAAGATGGCATTAAGCGTACTAGTAGTTTTTATTCTGCCGATTTGCAATCGAAGCGGAAACAACAGGTAGCTCATTATGTTCCTCAGAACAGATTGAATTAGGGATGTGCTCGGTTTGGGTTTTAGAGATGGCTATCCAACCAAGCCGAGCTTAATCAGTTTTCCAAAAACATGATGTCGTTATTGACGGGCAGTGCAGATTGTTGACATCCGGCTTTGCACGGGGTTCTGTTGGTGTGCAAGGGTGAGTAGACGTTGATGGTAAAAGAGGAGAAGACAATGCGGCTAGTGGGGGAGGTTTAGGAGGTTAATGGGGCTAAAAAAAGTTGACGTCATTTCAGCATTGGATTTAATAAATACATAAAGGGAAAAGTGTGAGTGTCAAATAGCGATTTTGAGAGATGAATAAAAATTAATAGCATAGTGTTTTAGGAATGATACTAAAAGGTTAAATTTTGGTTAATCGGATTTACCATACTATTAAATTATCAAAGTACCCTATTTTGAATTTTAGCTATTCAAAAGCCCTAATAGACATTCTCTTTCCACCCTATCTTCCTCTCTTCTCACCACGAACTGTGGATTGCTGCCGCCACCACCGGTGACGAATGTCATGATCCTCTGCTCTATCTCTTCTCTCTCTCCATGGGACAATGACCTGCAAATAACGTTGCCATCTTGAAACGCCCAGAAATATAGCGACATGGCCAGCTTGACTATTTTATCCGGAATTTTGATAAATTTTTAAGGTTATTCATTCAATTTAACTCTTTCTTATTTAAATTAATCTCATATCAAACTTTAAGTTGATGAAATATGATAGAATGAATGTTTTAATTTATAGTTTAAAGTTCGAGAGGTATAAGCACCAATTTTCAAAGTTTGAGGGATAAAGTTAGAAATATATTAAAGTTTATGGAAAAAAGACAATAAAATTGTTTTTGAAGTCTTAAATAGCCAAAATATGACAAAAGGGTATTTTTACTAACGGTGCAAAATTCCAGATGCATTTTTGCCAACGGTTTAAAATTTGAGTGCTATAAGTACCAATTTTTAAAGTTTGGACAACAAATTTGTAGTACACTAAGTTTGAAAGCAAAAATAAAATTTGTCTAAAGTTTATGCACTTTTTTGAAATTTCTGTCACAAGTACAAAACTAAAGAGTCAAGCTAAAAAAGGTAAAATATTCAAACTTTTTAAGTCATTTCACTTGAAAAAGGTCGAGCTAAAGAAGCAAGATCAAGGGTAAATCGAAGGAATACTGTTTCTAAAGATTTGAAAGAGTAGTATCAGGATCACTAACTTTAATATCAATTTTTGAATATCAACTCATGTGACAATGAAGAATTTTCATTTAATTGGTATATACAATCATTTGATATGTCAATCCTTTTAACATCCATCAATAAAAATAATATAAAATAACAACTCACATGTTACATAAATTGATAATAATGTTGATGTCCTAATATCTTACATTTAGAATTTAGGCCTAATTTTCAAACCATAGTTATACAAATGAATAGCTAGCCTTCAAAAAACGATTTTTAAGAAAAAAGAAAACTTTAAAAAGTGATATACACCTCGATTTTTTTTTCATGACTTTTTTAAATAAAAAATATAATTTAAAGTGCTACCAAAAAAAATCATATAAAGTGATACACCCTATTTAACTGGTGGGATCAACTAGTTGAAGACGAATTCAATTCCTATCTCTTTTCAAGCCCCTTCAATAATAGTGCTATTGCCACGTATCAAAAATTTAGGTCATTTATAATTCATATGATATAAATGAAAAGGCAATTCTTTGAATTGACGGGACATATAATTAAAAGAACAAAAAAGTAGATAGAAAGAAGAAGACATGCAAATCCAATCCATCAAGGACCGCCCTTTTACATGTGCCCAAGCCAAACCACTTGACATTTTTTTTTTTTTTTTTGGATAGGAAAGCACACAGTCCACTTTACACTTGTTTAAAGTATAATTATCCTCTTTGGAAAAATAATATATATAGGTCAATTTTACAACGAGACCTCCTTGTTTTACCCTATTAATGGGGTAAAAAATTTTGATCATCCAATCATCTTTGGACGGTCAAGATTAAAAAATACATTAAAAAAAATAGAACCTATTATACATGATTTTATTCTACAAAGCATTTCAAAAAAAAAAAAAAAAGAAAAAAAAAAAACTAACCAACCCAGGCCATCATTCCTCACTCTCCTCAGTCGAGGACGACGAGAACGC
Organism: Ficus erecta; assembly: GCA_008635985.1. Lineage (NCBI taxonomy): Eukaryota > Viridiplantae > Streptophyta > Magnoliopsida > Rosales > Moraceae > Ficus > Ficus erecta. The sequence goes on from BKCH01000768.1 coordinate 52,114, forward strand.
CGACAAGCACACGACGACGAGCGACTTGCCGATTGTCAAGCCAGTAGGGTTGCGAGCGCAACCCAACACAGATCTAGCGAAGACCTACACTCTCCTCTACGCATGGGTCATGGGCCATTCAATCAACCATCACTATTTGAAGAATCTTGACGACAGCGGTGATGGCGGCATTTCAACTCCAGACGAGGAGATCCGATGCAAGGGAGGACCTTCTTCTACGGTGGCAAGCACGGGATGGCATTGTGGCTGTGAGATGCTCTCCACCGAGGATTGCTGGAGTTTAAATCTGGAGAGGAGATTACCAGCTACGCTGGATCTGCGATTGCGAGCTCGTCACGAGCTAGGTAGGGGAGGGCAGTGGTTGTTGGCATTGTCGCCATCGTGGGGTTGGGCATCCCCAGCGTTTTGCAACCCCTTCAGACCTCTCCACTTCGCAACCCCGTCACGTCGCAAGCTCAGAGCCTCTCTGCCTAGGTCGATGGCATCGAAAACCCCCTGGTCTCGCCGGTAGTGGTTGTTTTGTTTTTAATTTGATATTGGGTTTTGATACTCTATGTGGGTACTTTTGTCTTAGTTAGGTGGTATTTAGTCCTTTCTAACCCTTGTATTTCAATCCAATGGTAAAAAAATTTTACCCCATTTATGGGGTGAAAAAAGCTTACAGCATTATAGAATTGCCCATACACACACATTCACACACAAGCAACTAATATATATATATATATATATATATATATAACAAAACAAAAAAGTAGATCATCCAAAGCCTTTACAGGTGTTCTTTCTAGGAAATTGCATAATGTCAAGGAGTGGCATGTTTAACAGTACATATTTAGACGACCTTGTAACATTACCAACAAGTAAAACAGTGTACACAAGTGATCTGGCCAGGATAGTTAAAAACACGGCAAAATCTGTTATTTATGTAGAAAGATAGAGAGAGCCGTAGTTTGGCTGGTATTATGAACTCGCATTCACTTATACAGATAGTTTTCGATGCACCAACTACATCGCAATCGGCTTCACAACCGACTAAAGTTGAAAAGTTTAAACAGCAATCATAACATGTTTGATTGCATACAAGCACTCCAAGTTAAAAGGGTAGCAAGTCTGAAATCAAGATGAGTCTTGTTCCATCTGGTTGAGATGGAAATTTCCCTCGTTGTTCTTGTGCACCTCAACCTTATATTTCTCTTCTTTGTTCCCCCTCTTCACTTTCAAGACCAAGTCGAACTTCGCAAAATCATCAATCACCTGCATTTCCATGGTGAACTTGAGTAAGTCTAGGGCGAAGCTTACATTGGGGACTTCCGTCCCCACTAAATTCCTCTTATTTTAAAGTTCAGTCTCGAATATTCTGTGATTTTTCCTTTTTATCTCACACTCAAAATTTATCATCTCATGTAAATCCTCAACAAAAACTCATAAGCTCATTGGTCGTATACATCGACCAAGAAATTTTCAATCGTACTGAAAATGAAGTTATCATATAGTACTTAGTCTTAGTCTTAGTATACGTCCCAACTGAAGCTAGCTCCGCCGCTATGTGTAACCATCCATTGGGTGAAATCCTATGTCCCAATCATCTCTTAAAAAAAAAGAAGTGATTTTTCCTTTTTGCCCACACTAAATTTATTATCTCATGTACGCCCCAACCAAAAACTCTTGCTTTTCTACTTATAAGCTCATTGGTTGTATATATCGAGCAAGAAATTTTACTGAAAATGAAGTTATCATGTAAGGCAGTGACGGAACCAGGATTTATTGATACGATGGCCAAAAAAAACTTTTTCAATCAAGCCACTACACCCACTAATGTTTATGAATTTAATAAAACTGTTTTATTTTTAAAATCCAAATTATTTGCTCAATAAAATATGAGTGGTTATATTTGCACCCACAATATTGATATATATCCCCACCTAATAAATGTTTCTTAATATAAAAATAATAAATCTATCAATTTATAGATATTTTGTATATAATACCATATTAAGCCATCTCATACACCTACTTTTAATTTAATTTTAATTGATTTAATTAAAAATAAATTAACTTACTTAAATAAGAAAAAAAAAAAGATATACTTTTATCTAAAAAAACAGAAAGTAACTCTAAAAAAAGGAGAGGAAATAGTAAATAAGAAAAGCTCAAGTAATATCTAAATAAAAAATCAATGAATCTCATATTGTATTTAAAAAAAATACATAAATACATAATCATGTAAACGAATGTAGCAAGAAAAAATAAATAAAAAGATTAATCCTATAAAATACTATAGAGGATCATTTTCAAATACTAAAAGAAAAGAAAAAAAACACATAATACTAATGAACTAAAAAATTAAAAATACATATTTCAATAGTTGTTGGCTCTTCAAGAGACATCTTTTTTTTATTATTTATTTCACTTGAATCCTCCATTGATTTTCATGTAGTTATAAAAATTTCTTAAGAAAAGAAATTGATGAAAAACAATTTAGAGTTTGTAAATGAACAATTTAGAATTTAAAAAAATTTAGAACAATTTCTTCGGATTTTTTTTGTTTTTTAAATATTATTTCCATTTATGGTTAATGTGGTGTATGTTTTTTAATTATTTTTTTAAAAAAAAATATTTTCATTTATTGGTATGTTGGGGTTCTCAATGGTTTTAAAGAAGGTAATTTTCTTGTAAGGTAAAAATACATTAAAAATCTTTATTGACTTTGTGGCAATATTTATCAATATTTTGTGTGCAAATAAAACCTCCCTAAAATAGAGAGAACTATTAATTTAGGAGGGGCAAAAAGGCTAGGGTAGGACTTGGTCTAAGTGTACGCCCCCCACTGAATCTAGCTCCGCCGCTATGTGTAACTGTCCATTGGGTGAAATCCTATGTCCCAATTGTCTAAAACAAACAAATAGTGAAGAAGAAGCAAAAAAATAAAATTAAAAATTAAAATCAAAGTACACTGACCTCTGCCTTTGCATGAACCACCTCCTGAAGTTCATACGGGAACAAAGAGTTAGACCTCTGCTGGAGGGTGCTGACGGCATGGTTTGCAGCATCCTGAACAACTGGATCGTGTGCCGGCACTGCTTGCCACCCTTGTTCTTGCCCACCTGATTACGGACACAGCTTTGATATCACTAACAACGGATAGCATCTCATCTCAAATCTTTACCAAATCAAAAGGCAAATGTTTTGTACAGTAACAACGTTTCAAGCTTTTCATTCAAATAGTCATGAATAATGAACAAGCTGGCACTTCTAACATTATAACTCTGAGTATGCTTCCTGAGAGATACTCCAAGGATCTACCACCATTTAGGTCACACTTGCTCATATGCGAAAAAGCCGAAAAAGGCAAAATCATTTTATGACTACATTTTACAAATTTATAGATCAATAGACAATCCTATCGAAAACATAGTTTTGAGAATTATCATACTAGTATAAGACATAGTCCTTATAGACTCCATGGTTTAAGGTAAAATAATAACCCTTCTAGTCCAGATTTTGGCTTGCCAAAAGCCAATCAAGACGTGGCTGGTCTTCCTAAGTTCAGGATTAATAGTCGGTAGACTCTTTGTGTAAATCTGTACCCTCATTTCCTCCTAATGTTTCTCCTTAGGTTTTGGCTGAGGGGTTCTCAACGGGTATATATGATTGAAAGGCAAAGCATAATTTTATCGAATGCTACATTCTATGCGTATGTATCGATTCAACCATTCAACCCGTGATCCAAAGGTCAATATTTGATCTCAAAGAACCGCAACAAGCATACATAACAATATTAATTTATCAAAGAAAGAGATAGAAAGTGGGGTTCACCTTGCTTGACACCAAGATCTGAACGAGTGAAGGATGGAGTGGCATCACCAGTGTGCTTGAACTCCTGCAACTCTTTGAAGTTGAGCCATGGCTTCACCCACACCTTGGCTTCGTAAATCTTCTTCGTGCCAGCTTCAATCGCCTCCAGAGTCAGATGATGCAGCGTCCCAGCAACCACTTGCTCTTCAGCTTTCACAACTCTCGCAAAACTCGAGCAGCGCATTCTGCAACAAAACCCGAAAAGTATTTACAATTAGGGTGTGTTCACTTCACATAAAATGGAAGTCGAAAAGGACTGGAGTGTTTTCCTATCCTATTTAATCGTGGTTTACTTATAATATCAGACACGGTAGCCCAAGATGGTCTACAAAATGGGAAAAGAGAATGTAGCCCGAGACCATAAACAAAATGGGAAAAGAGAATGCCAATACTAGCACCTTTATTACTGATTCCCCATACTTATTCTTTACATTTCTTTCCAAATCCATTACATTTCATATTTTTCCCTACTAAAGATTAATCCGTAAATCGCCAATAATTTTTTCATAATGGAACAACCCTAATAATACAAACAGATAATCAACGTATATATATTTTTTTTTTTAAAAATCATAGCTATACGCCACATGATACCGAAATCTTATCCAAAGTTCATCATCTGAACTTCGACAAACTTTTTAAGAAAAATTAAAATAAAATAAATCGGTCAGATAAATGGAGAAAATGTCGTCTGGCAAATCCAAAGAAATTAGGAAAGAAGAAGAGAAACCTCTTTCTTGTTGTGCTCCTGGACGGCGAAGCGAGCGAGATCTTCAACGTCGGCGCTGTTATCGGATCCTCCTCGGGATTCACGAACTCCACCGAGAGCGGCCATGTCGATGTCGGATTGGGAGGAGAACTGGACCAACAACACGAAGACGAACAGTACGAGAGGTACGAACGGAAGAAGAGCGTACGATATTCTTGAGAAGCTCAGTTTCGAGCTCATTCGGATTCTTCTTTATGTTTTCACACCGGATTCTCTCCTCTTTGCTTCTTTTCTCACCTTTTCTTGGCTCCCTGCCGGTTGTTTCGCATTTCCCTTTTATATATTGCTCCTCTCCTAAAATGTCTACTGTTTCGACACGTGGTCTTACGCGTGTCGCGATGCATTGAGATTCGTGTCTTCTATCGTCTATGTTTTGCTGAACTGTGTCTTTATTCCCCATGGGCTTTGCTTAATCCGTAAGATTTTTTTATTATTATTTTTAAAATGCTTAATGTGCAAGCTTGGGTTCAGGTTGAAGAATGGACCAAATATAAAAAGAAATCAAAGATTCGAAAATATGGATATCCACATAAAAATCAATGAAAATATTATTTTAGAATGATTTATGGGATTATCTTTTAAAAATAATTAGTCCGTTTGGTGAATGAGTTTGAGTTGAAAATTTTAGGGGATGTTTAGTGAATGAGTTTGAGTTGAAATTTTTAAGTTTAAATAGTAACTTTTTTTGAATTTTTAGAAAAAACAAAAAAATTTTATAGAAAAGACAAAAAACTTTTTCAGAAAAAGACAAAAACTGAATTGAAAAATTTGAGTTTGAGTTAAATACCAAACTTCCCCTTTAATTTCAATAATAAATTTTGTGTTGACTTTTCAGAAAAGACAAAAACTTTTTAGAAAAGATGAAAACCTTTTTTAGAAAAAGTCAAAAATTGAGATGAAAATTTTGGTTTGTAATGGTTTTCCAAACGGAACAAATATTTTTGCATTACTATGTTGATATATAATATTTTTTTTTCTCAATTTAGATAAATGTAGAAAGTTAGAAATTTAATAAAAAAATATAAAAAATAAACATGCCTATTTGAAAATTTGTACCTTTCAAGGTAAGTTTTCAAGCCAAAACTTACCGTTAAAAGTTGTACCCTTATAATATAAATACATAATATTATTTTAATTATTAAATTAACTTTAATTTAGAGTAATTTTTTGTCACACACTTAATAAATTTTGAACATGACCATTTACAAATAAGAACAAGATTATTGAAAAGTTAATCAAATAGTTAGTAAGATAAGAGTAGAGTTTTTAAAATTAATGAGATCATACAACAAATAGAATAATGCTAAAACATATTTATGATGTTGAACACCAATGATTAATAAAACTTGAATACTATAATATTATCCTCACGGATGGATAAGATCTATCTACCGTCTGTTACACGATAGTGCCCCAAACATTTTTCCAACAAACAAATACGTACTTCTCCTTAAAAGCATATGTGGCCATCCATGCCTTCCTTTTAATGCATATACTTAATTACCCATTTTATCCTCGTTTAATCAGCATTATTCAAATACAAGTCCCTTATAACCTGAACCCTTCTTCAATAGCTTCTTTTTACCTCATCCTCTCCGCCTCAGCAAAGGTCAAAGATACCATCTTCCACAAGGCCAATAAAGTGGTGAAGCTACCAGTTATAAAGGAGGTATTACATGCATTGGAAAAGAAGAAATGAGAATTTAAGAAACATGCCTAGCTGGCCATTCGAGAAGTATGACACTTCATTACTACATTTGGTAGAATGCTAATATAATTTGTTCGTTTTTTTTTTTTTTTTTTTTAAAGAAAAAAAGAAAAAGAGAAGTTGGGATTAAAATTGATGTATCTAGAACAATTTCACTAGAGATCTCGCTTAGAAAAATGGAAAGATACAAAATAATTGCAAAATTTGGATGCGAAAATAGTAGAAAAGAAACATCAGACTTCAGTGAGAGTACAAAATAAGTTGCACATTAAACGTTGCCTTCTTGCTGGAAATTTACAGAATTTCAGTTTTTAAATATACACTTCTTCAGTAATAGTACAACAACCAGTTCATATTTGTACCTATTCTATTATTCCGTGTCTGTAATAATATGAACGAACTCCTTCCAAGGAGTAAAAACGTCAAGTAAGAAAAAAGTTACAAAATACAACGAGGGAACAGAAAATTAGGAAGTCTCTGCAGCAAGAATAGCCCTAAGAGTGCTTCAAAAACATTTTTAAAAAACTGTGACAGCATAGAGACGGCAGCACCTGAGCTATCTTAAAAGGCGAGAGGAAAAAAACACGAGTCAACATTCCGTACTCGTGTAATATCCTCAACTTAGCCAGCATACGACGGAAAAGAGAGTTCCCCTCGTCAAATATTCAAAAACAGAAGAAAAATACGAATAATATCAGTAACACAAAAGCATGGAGAGATACTAGATGTGAAAACACTTATCCAGAAGCAAGGATTTCCGCCTCTGTTCTTTCAGCTGCTCCTCCTCAGAAAAACTATCTCCGTGCTCGGAAGAAGCTTGAACCCACAGTTGTCCATTTTTGGTTTTTCGTTATTCTGAGCTTGCACCGGGAGCTTTATCTGCAGTTTGGTTTAGACAAGAAACATTAAAGCTCAAAGCTAACGATCCTTTGATTTTAACATAAAGCAAAACGCACATATAAAAAACTCCTAGCAAGACAGTTAAGGCCGTTTGATTTAAAGCATGGCCATGATAGATGGTACAAGGAAATAGTAGATGCAGAGATGAACTCAGTGTCAGAAACTAATGTGGGACCAGAAAGAGTGGTATGACAGATACTGGGAAGAGAGAACACAACCAAATGTACAGCCAACTCAATATTAATTAGAACTTCTTTTTCTTCAATCAAGTTTTTTATAGGTATGGGTATTAAAAGAGCTATACGTATGACCCCAAAAAAAAAATCTAATCCCACTTGCATCTCTAGATATTTGATTTTTTTTAGGAAAATAAATAAACATGGTTGATAAAGGCCAACTTCCTAATAATGTTACATACAAGAAAGTTTTCCACCTCTTCATGGACAGACTACAATGCCAATGTGGCATCCATGCATTCATTGTACGAACATACAAACAGCTACATGAAGAGAGCATGATCAATCCTGCTATGCTTAAGTTTATGAAATGTCATGTTTATGTTGCTACTTGTTTCCCTCGTCCGATTACTTTCTGTTCTAACACATCAATTCGTTTGATATTTGAATTGAAAGCAAACACTGTTACCAAAAATATATTATAAACCACTCAAAAGTTTCCAAATGACAACCACAAGAAAGTCATAGCACAAACCTCATAGTGTTTAAGCAATGATGCAAGCAATGCAGTTACTTCTTGGATTATAAACTTTTGGCCAACACAGGCACGTACACCAGAACCAAAGGTCAGGAATGCTGCATTGTCATTTGGATCTTTCAAAACAAAAGAGCTCTCATCGAGATCAGTTGTTTCTTCTGCAGCCCAAAAACAGTAATTTAGATATTTATCCCTAACTTTGGAAATTTTTCGCTCATAGAAAATCTTACTTTAATTTCAGATGCTATGTTAAATTTAAATGCATGCTATGATTCTTTTACATCTCCAATTGCCACCACAGAGACTTTAAGGGAAGATCAATTGTTGCCAGCTTAATTTCTTTACAAAAAGGTAATAGTATGCAAATGTTGTTCATATATTCCTATTAAGCCAACCTGAAAATGAAGTATTCTGCACCAAATTAGATCTCTTCCTAGTCTTTGACAAAAAGCGATATGGATTAAATTCACCAGCATCACTTCCCCAACTAGAATCATCCTTCTGTACCAACTGTACAGGCACAACCAGCACTGCTCCAGCTGGTATGGTCACACCGCTTTCAAGATTCAAGTCTTCAAGAACCACAGCAAGGGAAGAAAAAATAGATGCAAATTCCAGTCAGTAAAGAAATCCCAACCAAAAAAAGACAGCTAAAACAGCAAGGTAACAATAGTAGCTAAAAATTGCATATCATATTTTAGGAGCTAAAGAAAAGTGAGGAATTTCTTTGAGAATCAATACATACACTGTTCACATAATGCAAAAAATGTTACAATGAATTCCCACCAATATTTAAAACTGGCAAACTCTAGGATGTTTTCAACTCATCAAACGAAATGTTTGACGACCAACAAAAGTCTCCCAAAAAAAATAAAAATAAAAAGGGAAAAAAAATCTACGTCATATCAAACCTTTAACCTCAATAACTTCATCACGTTCTATTATTTCCCCCTCTCTAATGCGTTCTTGACAGGTGGGAAACAGTGGAGAGAGTATTTAAGAAATTGATTCTATACTTAGGTTGGCGTTTGAATAAAACAAAAGAAGATATTCAATCCATTAAATATTCCAAGAAACACAGACATTTCTTTTGAATTCTAACATTGCAAAACCTATTTCAGTCAACAGATGCCATAAGCCTTCTTGTACATGGGCCACTTTTTAATCAACAGTGAGAAAAATTGTCAAGATAAATGCCCTTATTAATTAAAGCATAAACGTTTTCGTTTTTCCTATAATTCCTCTATCGCCATTCCCTCAGCACATTAGCCAATCCATTCATGGGCACAAATAGCAGCCATACAAATCCAATATCACCATAGCCCACTAGAGTCCGCTAATAGCACTCGCCCAGGTATGTCCACTAGTGCCCCCCGCTAACATTACCACCAAACATCAGAAGCTTCCGTACTAGAGTTACCCAACTATAACTGCAGCCAAGTACAATAATAGCCACGTCCAACCTATCTAGCAAGCCAGCACATAAAGAAAAACACTAGGACTTCCATCAGAGTCTATGTAAGGCAGACATGTCCCTGGAACTACAAATCCAACTCCAAACGCAATATGGCACAAGATGATGAGATTCACCTTAATCATTCTTCTCTGTCCCGTACTCATTATCAATCAACTTTTCATGTTTCATTAGTTTAGTTAGACATAGGAGCACAATTTAAAGAACATAATTATCATCAAATCAAGAAACTTAAAATGTCACTTCAGTAATTGTGAGCTGGTATTTAATATAAACTCATGTCAATGCACAAAGTAGAAATCCCCTTAGACAAATAAATGCCATAGCAGCTGCAACCACATGTGATATATCTACTTCTACATAGTCACGACATATATGTTAGTGTCATTGAATAAATACACCAACACATTCCCAGCGTAAACTTGGAGCCAGACAGTGCATTCCCGCTGTCCTGTCTTGCTTCACACAGTTCAGATTATTGAATTAAAAAAAACAAGCATTTTCAAAACCATCATAATACTGAACGAATGGCCTGAAAGGATTAAGATAGATGCAAGCAGAGCTGCACCTAAGCTAGAGATTATACACAACTGCTTTTTAAAGAGAATATAAATTTCTCCCTAAGTCAAGTTTCTAAAAAGACAGACAGCCACCTAGAAGTGCCATCTTGCTACATACTAAGCCTGTACTAAAGAAGCAAGCACATTACCATGATCCAGAGAACATCTTTGAAGCAAAGGTCCAGCTGGCAGAAGTCGGGCAGATTCATAAACAGTTGCCAATAATAAGGGCATCTTGTCAACATATTGCTCAACCGGTGCCATTGAATCTTTTTGTGCCATAGTAATCTCAGTGTGGATCTGTAGAGGGTCAAAGTTAGGAATTAAGAGAAAACAACTCAATCCCTCGCACAGGAAAAAGAATATCACTAACAGCATCCAAGTTTAGGCACAAATAATGGTACTAAAACTCGTATGGGATACAAATTCAATTTACAAGTTAATTCAGACCCTGAGAAACGATATACATCCTGGAAAATTACAACTAGATCCTGCTATAGCTTCAACCAAAAGCATGAAAGTGAAGAGTTTTCAGGTTATTTAGGTGAAACCAAAAGTTTATTTTGATTGATATTTTCCCATAGGCAAAGGGCTTAATTGACTCTTTTATAAGAAAATTTACCCAAGTTGACTGACCTACGGGCACATCCTGAAACAAATGTCAAATCTGAAGATTGGCATTTAAAATGCAAAATTGAGCAACAAAGATGATAAATTCTTTGACATTAACCGACATAATCGAGAAAGAAAACATGAAGCACCTGAAATTCACACTCTACCAAATAAATCACATCATAGCACAATGATTTGAAGAGGCGTAACATTAAACTTGAAATGCATCAAAAGAAAAGAGAAAGCTACCTTATCCTGTATTTCTGGGTGTGTGACAAGCCTCATGAGGATATTATCAATCAAGCCCGTAGTGGTTAGGCATCCATGAAACATCATGCCCATAATATTACTAGATGATTCTTCTTTCTCATCAATATTGTCTTTAAACTTTTGAAAGATAAAGTTATCTGGAATACCATCAGAACAATAGGATGCATCATATGAAGCATTATTTCCTATGCTTGTCGTTTCATCATAGTGGTTCTGATCCATGCAATGAAATAGCTTGCAATTTTTTCTACACTGTTGAACAATATCTTGAGTTAAGCATTTCAGCTTTGTGCATAAATGTTGATACTCCCAAAATCCTCTCTTCCAGAATGGAGTAACGTTATACGAAGCCCAGAAACAAGCATCCTTAGCAATCATCATAAGGAGCTCCTCATAAACATTTGCCTTAGACCAAGCTAAAAAGGCATCTCCAAAGAGTGTGGTTCCTAATATGGTAAAAGCCATGTGTTGCGAAACCATTTTACAATCAACACTACCCTTGGCCATGGATCTGTGCATTCTCTCCATTATGCATTCCACAACCTTTGCTCTCACAGGCAATCGTTCACTTAATTCTGTCATTAATGCTTCCCTTCTCTTTTGCACCTGTATGCGAACGAAAGCAATTGCATGTAACTCTTTACTCAGAAAAACACATAAAAGAGGCAATCCATCAAAAATGTGAAGAAGATTAAAGAGGACAGTAATTTTTATAATTTCTTTGCACGACCTTTTTTATACCATGACTGAATTAATAAAGAATGAAAACAAGTACAATTTTTTTTTAATTGGGGATCAAATATAAGAAGCCATAACATTAGAGTTACAAAATAAAAATAAGTAAACAAAAGGAAACAATATACAAAAGGAAAAGCATAAACCAAACCATTGGGACAGATTATAAGCCGAAAGTTATGGCGTCTCCATGTCTCCATCAAAAGGATACATAGATTAGATTCACAATAACCAAATCCGCACAGAAATGTGCTTTAACAGACTGTTTGGTGTATCATGTATGGGATTAGGGAGGATAAAAGGGCCACCCATGTACGAATCCCCTTCCAAGGGGATTCAGGTATCCACAGTAAAAATATGGGACAAGGCAGGGTTAGACTCGTTGAAATGAGTTGTTGTCTGATGCTTCAATTCTGAACCAAATTTTTCTATTTCCTACTGATAATGTTGTTGTCTTCTATATACATACAAATATATATAAGCTGACACCTATGTACTAACAGTGACACAGTTGTTACTGGAATTTTTTTTAACCTTTATTCTTTCCTGCAATAATAAAATAACTTGTTACTTCTTCATTAACATCAATTATATATATATATATATATGTTAGTTTAATTTTAGTTCTTTTTCATCTTGTTAATAAAATTAAAGTTAACTTTAGAAGTTTGGCATTTAATTTATTAAAATGCTAATTTACTATTTTATTTAAGTAAAATAAATAATCCATTCCAATCCTATCCTAGTAGTACATTATCAAATATAGAATAGCATTAACTGAGATCCAATCCTATCCTTTCCTATACATTCTAATCCAATCCTCCAATAATGTCCTATAACATGAAGGGAAAGGAAAGCAAAACTTTGCAGAGAGAGAGAGAAATGAAGCTCGTACCTCATCAAAAGAGGAAGCAAAAAGACTGGATCTCCCAAAAGCCAAGCTAAAAGCCCTCCCAGTCAAAGGCAATTTATCTGCAGCCTTAAAAAGCATCTCTTTGATAAGGTTGGGATCTTTTATGGACACCAAAAGCTGAGTCGGACCCAACCACAGCTTCACCACCGATCCATATCTCTCGTGCGAATCCGATAAAAAGTCTAAAATGCCAAATTTCACAATTAAGATCACAAAATTACATGATATTATTTTTCAATAAACATCTTTTTTTTTTCCCCTCTCGCTCCATTTCTTTCACTGCTAATTTTCTCGCCAGCCAAACAGCAAATGTTATTGGAAGATTTCACACATAAACAAGATTATGAAAGACAAAACACTTCTTTTCAGAACAGGAAACTGAAAACTAATAAACAGTTGCTTTTTTCTCTAGTTTCCATTTTCATTCACTGCTAATTTTCTCGGCAACCAAACAGAAAATGTAATTGGAAGATTCCGCACGCAAACAAGATCATAACAGATGAAACGCTTCTTTTCAGAAAAGAAAAAAAAAAACACCCTACTAAACAGTTCCTATTTTCTCCAGTTTCCATTTTCAGGCACTGCAAAATTTCTCTCGCTCCATTTTCATTCACAGCTAATTTTCTCAGCAACCAAACAGCAAACGTAATAGGAGGATTCCGCACGCAAGAAAACCTAATAAACAGCAGCTATATTCTCTAGTTTCCAGAATTTTCTCGGCAACCAAACAGCAGAGGGAATAAAAGAAATGCAACTGACCGGTGAGGGTTTCGCGGGAGATGAGGTTGCAGTGGCCGTAGAAGGAGGGACAGGGAGGTCCAGGGATCCGATTGCCCCTCCGCCATAGCCGGAGGAGGTTGAAAACCTTGGCAATCAAGAGAGAGGTGACGGCGATGAGGGAAATCCAAAGGAAGGCGTTGAATTCACGGGCGGCCAAGTCCCTGAGCAGAACCCGAGGGATTTCCGAATCACAAGAAGGAAAGAGTGCACAGAAAAGAGCTCCTAGAGGCGAAGAAGAGGAGGCGGATTCCATTTTCTCATCGGAGTAGGAATTCTTGGACTCAGTAGAACTACTTGAGTTGAAACTTTTGTTTAAACTCTCTTTGACCCTTTTGGGTTCTGTGGGTCGCCTCTAAGGGTCTTTGAGTCTGACTTTTATTTATATTTTTATGTTTTTTTATTTTGTTTTTCATTTTTTATTTTTTTTTTATTTTATATTTTTTGGGTCCGAAATAGCATTAGTTGTGTGTTGGATAAGAATGAGTTGATTTGATCAAAAAAAAAAAAAAAAAAAAATCCGTTGATATCTTTTGTCAAATGGGAACAGCTATATTTGTTTTGTGGTTAAAAAGATTGAGGTGCTGCATCTGGCCACGTATGTTTCGGCCGCCCCATTCCAAAACTTTGGTTTTTCTTTCTTTTGTCTTCTCTCTCGTCAAAAATTGAATTGGGTAGGATAGGTTGATCGGATTGAATATTTAATAAAAAAAATTAATAACATAATTTTAAATAAAAAATATGTGAAAAAGATAATATATTTGTAATATATTTTTTATATCAAGATTAAATAGAAATCAATTTTTCAAAATTATAATAAAATAAGTACAAAAAAAATAAAAAATCAATAATGTAAGTTTAAATATATGTGTAATAAACTATAGTAAAAAGTAATTAATATATAAGTATAATATATTTTAAAAACATATAATAGTTTAATTGGATGGGTTGGGTTTATGTTGGGTTACTAAATTTGAACCCAAACCCACCCAATGAAAACTTAGGTTGAGTGGGTTGGGTTAAGCTTAAGATTGAGTTAAATCTGGTTGAGTTAATCGGGTTTGATTCAAATGTATCAATCGGATTATGGGTTTTTTGTTCACCCCTAGCATGTGGTCCCTTCGGAGACATTTGATGGTTTAAAGCATGTGCTAGGCACCTGTTGGATATATTTGAAAACTTTATCTAAAAAATAAGATAACATAATAAATAAAAAAGAATAGACCCAAAAGGCCAAAAAACAAAAACAAAAACAAAGCACCTAAAAATAAAGGGCATGGCTGTGGTAGAGACCCTCTGAAGGTCTCTACCATACATCCCTATTTTTTGGACCGTTCGATTGAATCGGACGGTTAAAATGTTAGTGATTTACTATGTTTATCATACACCTTACCTCACACAATCCCTCCCATCCAAACTCTTCTCCGTCGCCGGCGATCTTCTCGCCGCCGGCAACGGACGCCGGCGACAAACTCCGACGCCGGCAACCCACCTCCGGCACCCAGCCCCGGCCGTCGGCGACCATTTTCTCTCTCTTCCCCTTTCTCTCTCTTTTCTTCTCTCTCTTCCCCTTTCTCTCTCTTCTCCTCTCCCCCGACGCCGGCGACCCACCTCCGGCCCCTCCACCACCGGTCCCAGCCCCGGCCCCTGCCTGCCGCCCGCCCGCCGGCGACCTCCCTCTCTCTCTTCCCCTCCCCTCTTCCCCTCTCTCTCTTCCCCTTTCTCTCTCTCTCCCCCTCCCTCCCGCCGCCCCTCACCCCCGGCCCCCACCCCCAGCCCCCCGGCCCCCCCGTGCAGCCCCCCCCCCCCGTGCACCCCCCCCCCCCTGCCCCCCCGGCACCCCCTCCCGTCGGCCCGCGGAGATAGAGAAAGGGAAGAGAGAGAGAGAAGAGAGGAAAAAGAGAGAAGGGGAAGAGAAAGAGGGGGGGTCGTCGGGGTGCCGGGGGGCAGGGGGGTGGGGAGGCCGAGGGGGCAGGGGGAGGGGGGGGCACGGGGGTATCGGGGGGGCTGGGGTGGGGGGCGGCCGGAGAGAGGGGAAGAGAGAGAGGGGAAGAGGGAGAGAAGAGAAGATAGAGAAAGGGGAAGAGAGAGAGGGAGGTCGCCGGCTGGGGTGGGGGGCGATGGGGGCCGGGGGCCTCGGGGGGTGTTCGGGGGGGGGGGGGGGGGTCAGGGGGGTGGGGCTGGGGGGAGGCCGGGGAGGGTGGAGCCTGGCGTGGGGGGGGGCCGTGGGGGGCGCCGGGCTGGGGTGGTCGGGGCCTACGGGGCTGAGGGGCCGGGCTGGGGAAGAGAGAGAGAGAGGGGAGAGAGAAGAGAGAGAAAGGGGAAGAGAGAAAAAATTCCGTCGCCGGCGACCGGAGTTGGTGCCGGAGGGGTGGGGTCGCCGGCGTCGGTCTGTGGGGGGGGGTCAGGGTGGACGGGGGGAGGGGGGCCGGCGGGAGAGAGGAGAGAGGAAAAGGGAGAGAAAGGTGAAGAGAGAGAGAAGAGAAGAGATAGGGGGGGTGGCCGACGGCCGGCCGGCGGTGGGGCGCCGGAGGTGGGTCGCCGCGGGAGATGAGAATAGAAGAGGGAGAAAAATCGACGGTCGGCAGGTGGCCGACGTCGTGCCGGAGATAGTTGCCGGCGTTGGTCGCCGGCGGCGGGAGATCGCCGGCGACGGAGAAGACCTGGGAAGGATTATGTAAGACAAGGTGTATAATAATATGATACACCATCAATATTTGAACCGTTCGATTAGATTTTAACAGTCAAAAATATGACTCTACCGTAAGTTGTGGTAGAGCTCTTTTAGGAGCTCTACCACAGATTTATCCAAAAATAAAAATTAAAAAAAGGCATAAAATAAATATAAAAAAGATAAAATGACTAAAATATATAAAACTGTTCAATATTGAAAAAATGGCTAAAATGAAAAAAAAAAAAATCAAGGGACTAAATAAAAAATAAAAAAAATATTTTTGTCCAAAACGAATCGTGAGTAATTTTTAGCTCCTTTTTTTTTTTATTTCATATAATGGCCTAAAGAAAAATATTACTTTAAATAAACTCTCACATGACAAAATTTTGCGTTTAATTTCTATTTAATTTTTAACATATTATAAATGAAATCTTGCATTTTCATGATAGCAGCAAAAGTTCTACATAATGTGCTCGTAAAATATATATATATATATATATATATATATAAATATAAACCAGGGTCCAAGCAATTTGGAGTATAGTTTAATGTGATTTATAAAAATAACCCAAAAGGACATTTCTTTTTCTTTTTTTTTTTTAAATGAAAATTATCATTCAAGATAAAATGAAGTACAAACATCAATATTAAAGATAAAATATCCTCATGGTACAAGAAACATAACCCTTGACTAAAACTCATTCCATAGTAAAATATGATAAAACTCAGTGAGGAGGATATATATGCTGAGACCGGTGACTGAAAAATTTCTCGAATTCCTTAACAATCCTAAAATCGAGCATGTACAAAACTCTTTGTATAAAAACATCTATAATCGATAGAATATTCTGATCAATCGTGAGACAATCACTCGCAGTACATAGACTACAACAAACTCCGCCTAGCCATAATACTAGCGGAACTAATATACATATACAACTAGAAAATAATTCAAGCGGAATACACACATAAAAACAAACTGGAGGTGGGAGAACTACTTCATTTATTACAAAATTAAAATTCAAACACAAGAACAACCATTAATATTTAAAAAAAAATCAATTGTGAAAATTCTCGTCCAATGTGAAACAACCACTTCGACGCATGCCATAACTTAGAGAAAAACAATCGACATGAGGTAAAAGATCACCGTACCTACCATTGGAACACTATGGCATCGTTGGATCCTAAACCATCAGAAACTCGTCGGACAAGCTTTGATCAAGAAACTCCCATCTAGAACCTTTCGACTTCATTTCTATTGAAATCACCGAACTGTTGATCATCCTCACCAGTTATGATGGTGACGGCTATAGAAAAAATTTCACACAAAGAAAACCCTATAAATTAGAAATTTGAGAGAAAAAGGAGGAGAGAGAACGGAAACCCTTCAGAAAGACATTTCCAAATTGTAAGAAAAATGCAATAACTGATATTTTTAGTTTAAATTAGATTTTATAAATATCTGTGCAAAACGACAGCGTTTGGGGAGTTTCTGACTTCGATATAGCACAAACTATTTTCCCTGCCATTTTCCCAGGAAAAAAAAGAAGAGACAGCAAGTGTAAGGGGAGGAGCGAGAAAGATGGAGATGAGCTTGGCGTACACAGCACCTACAAGCTACAACAATGGCGTTCTGCGCATTTCAACAATCGAGAAGACTAGTCGTCCCAGTAGCAGCACCACCACTACTCTCGCCGGCAGTCGAAGAAGAGCCTTTCCCCTGATTCAGGCCTCCAAAACGACGCCGTCCTCGAGGCCGACCTTGTCCAGTAACTGGGATGTCGCCCAGAATCTCTGCCCCGCCACTTCTTCTGCTCCTGCTTGGCTCCCCAGATTGGAAGACCTCGACACCACTAATATGATTCTTCGTCAGAGGATTATCTTCTTGGGTTCTCAGGTTTTTCACTCATCTTTTTCTTTAAATAAATTTTTTTAAAAAATTTTATTTATTCAAGTATTGTTGAATCGAGATTAGGATTGAAATGGGTTTTTCTGGTTATGATTATTCTGGGGTAGTTTAATATAGTTGGAAAAAAAAAATTTGGGAGGAGATTCGAACTTCCCTCCTAGTGGTGGAGTCAAGTAGTTCAATATATAAATATAAATATATATATATGTATATATATGTGTGTAAATTTGAGTGAATATATATACATATATGTTCTTTATTTATTCTGAGTGTTGTTGAATCGAGAGATTACTCTTAGGATTGAAATGAATGTTTTGCTAAATAATAATTATTTTTCAAAGCTTAAGCAAATTTGGGACCTGACTATTAAATTAATTTTTTGTTGAATTTTTCGTTCTTCTTGAGAAATGGGTTTTGCTGGTTATGGTTATTCCGGGTAGTTTAATATAGTTTAAAGCTGGATGACAGTGTATCTTAATTTGGGACATGACAGTGTATCTTATTTTGGGACTTTTCTGTTATTTTTATTTTTATTTTTTGTTTTGGGGTTGAATTTATAAAATTTAGTTCCTCTTGTTACGGATGTTGTGCAGGTGGATGACGTGACAGCGGATTTTGTAATAAGCCAGCTTTTGTTTCTGGATGCTGAAGACTCTAAAAAGGATATTAAGCTGTTTATCAATTCACCTGGTGGATCTGTTACTGCAGGTATGTTTCGAAAATGTAGTCAAGACTCGATATTCTTTAATATGGTTTAGATATCTTATTTTTGTTTTTTCTTTCTTTTTCTTGCTTTCTGAAGCACCAAGTTATCGAAAATTACTCATAATGAAGCTTATCTATATTTTCTTTTCAATTATTTAAGGAAATTATGAGGAGACAGTCCAAATTTCTATTTCTTCAAAAACAGAATGTCTTGACATATGAGTAGAAAGAAAGGTCCTTTGTGTTTTAATTATGCAGTGTTGTTGGCACTTGGAACATGTTTTTTGAACGAAACTCGTCCGAAGATGCACAGGGTGATGCAAATTTTATGTAACATCACATGAGATGATATCTTATTATCAGAATTTTACTTACTGGTTTGTTAAGCAATAGACAAGCTTTTCATCAAGGCAGATGATTTGGTATATATGCCTCTTTTAAACTCAAACACCATTCATTCTCATCCTAAGATTAGTAAAGTTATCAAAAATCCCAATGTTAGCGAATCAAGTGGACACAGCTTCTCTTCATAGGTGTTCTTCAACTTCTCAATGTAATAGAAGTTTACATTAGTCCCAACACCCTACGTTGAAATGTCCAACTATCACTGAGCCTTGAGTCAGAAAGTTTTCAACCAACTACTATGATAGTCCTTTATAATCAATTTCCCTCGCCTCCTGTTTGTTGGTGAAACTGCATCTCTTATTGCTCTTTTGTTTTTTTTTTTTTTTTTGTTTTTTTGTTTTGTTTTTGTTTTTTGTTTTTTGTATACCTTTTCTTGTCATTCATTGTTAAATATGATGGTTATTATAAAGATACTTTTTCGGTCTTTTATTTAATCTTTGATTGAGTTGACATATTTGGTGTGTTTCGATCTTGGAAGGAGTGAAGGTTTTTGGTAGTTGATTTACCAAATGTGAATTCGACATTCAAAAACTAAAGTTGATATTTGATACCGCATTTTAAAAAAAAAAAAAAAAAAAAAAAAAAAAAGTTGACTGTAGTTTTTACTGAACCTTTTGGCGGATATTAATGCCTCTTCCCCATTTGATGGGATATGTTATGTTAATGTGCTTATGATGTATCCATGATGATTTGTTTGTAAGATTTTATTCTCTAAGGG
Source organism: Ficus erecta (assembly GCA_008635985.1). Classification (NCBI taxonomy): domain Eukaryota; kingdom Viridiplantae; phylum Streptophyta; class Magnoliopsida; order Rosales; family Moraceae; genus Ficus; species Ficus erecta. The sequence continues at coordinate 71,815 of BKCH01000768.1, forward strand.
CAATGGTTGGACATATGCAGTATAAGAAGACACATTGAAATGTTCTTTAATATTATCCCCAAATTCATACAATATAAAATTATAGACATGTTTAATGCAAAACTTTCAACTGTTTCAACCTGAACTGAACGAATCCAAGTTACGGGTAAGTCCTGAACTGAACTTAAACAGTCAAGGCCCTAAGGGAAGGCGGTCTGGATTCCACAGATAGTCTCTATTACATAATACCATTTTCACACGGGGATGGATTTTTGAAATGCAATTAAGTCGACCAAGATTTTGGCCAGAAGATACTATTGAGTTCCTTAAATGGTCCTATATGAAAATAAATTATTATAATGATGTGTTTGGGTAGCGAAAGCAATTGGGGTTTGTATGTTTTCTTTCTTTCTTTCTTTCTTTTTTTTAAAGAGTAATCTCCTTTCGAGGTTCTGGTCCATTTCTTCCTTTGTGTTCTTACTCTATCATATGGGATGTAGGAATGGGAATATATGACGCGATGAAACTATGCAAGGCAGATGTTTCAACGGTTTGCTTCGGACTTGCAGCATCCATGGGTGCATTTCTCCTAGCTTCTGGTACACAAGGAAAGAGGTTTTGCATGCCTAATGCCAGAGTGATGATCCATCAGCCACTTGGAACTGCTGGAGGCAAAGTAAGGCGATTTTTCTGTCCATTATTTTAAAAAACTGATTTTTGTGTTTTATATGTAATGTGGGGCTATTGTTTCCACTTAATAAAAGAAACGAATACACTCCCGGGTTATGAACCTGGGAGCTCCTTACTGAGTTAGGCCCCAACGGGATAAATATGGAGAACTGCAGATTTAAGGTTCTTGTACTTCATGATTTTCTAGTTTTCTTTCTTCATTTCTGTGGAATCTTTCATGGCTTGATCTGTGCCTGTTATATTGTTAGATCTAACACATGAATGGATCGTCAAAACAAAACTTTAATCTAAATGTTTTAGAAACCCAGCTGACTTAATTGAATCGCATCTAATCTAATTAGATAAATATCCATAGAAGAGAGTAGTATGATTTTCATGAATAGAACTTTAACGCTTCAATACTTGAACTTATAACCTTGTTGCGTTGTTGTGTCTAGGCGTTAACCATACTTTAATTATGGATAAGTGGCATCACAAGGTTGAAAACAGTGTGATTTCAGTACATTCGTGTGCCGGGCATATGCTATCGGTACTATTGGATCGAATTACGCATTCTTTGATGACCACATGAGGATACATCATGCACACATCTGAAGCCATATGATTTTTATTTATACTTTCGATCCTACTAATTTGTTTCGAGATTGATACATGTGTTGGTGGGTCTACAACAAAAGTCTTCATGTTTTTTAATTTGAAACTACTTGTGGTTCAGGCAACAGAAATGGGTATACGGATTAGAGAAATGGTGTACCACAAGATAAAGCTGAACAAGATATTCTCAAGAGTCACTGGGAAGCCTTACGAGCAGGTCGGATGATAAACAATCTCCTCCTCCTCCGTCATTTGTATTCTTATTATTCCCGATTAACTACCCTTATTTGGTTTATGTTTCCGGAGTCCATGTAGTGTTTTTCTCTTGCAGGTTGAATTGGATACAGATCGTGACAATTTCATGAACCCGTGGGAAGCAAAAGAATACGGATTGATTGATCATGTGATTGATGATGGGAAACCGGGATTAGTTGCCCCGGTTGCAGATGCAGCTCCACCACCAAAAACAAAGGTGTGGGATATGTGGAAAGTTGAGGGGAGCAGAAAAGCTAAGAAGAATTTGCCGTCTGAGAATAAAATCCTAGAAAACAAAAACGGATATAAAGATGGCCAACCGGAAAAGGAAACACCCGCGTCAGTATGAGGCATGAGATAGGGCTTTGTTTGTACACCTCTCCAATCAGAGTGGATGTAAACAAATACTTTGTTTAGCATGTAATGTTCCATTTTCAAAGCAGTCTTTTATTATCTGGATAGATTTTTGAGGATTTTATTCTTTAGTAACTTTTTCTTTTGGATCAAAGCCCTTTATCTTTCCTTGCTAGCTCCTGCTGCAAATTTTAAAAACTTCGGGGAAAAGGGAAAAAAGTACGGATGGGGATGATTTGCCTTTGTTTTGCATTTTCTTGGAAGAAACCTACTCAAATCGATTTTGTTACTGTACTACTAGAAAATTCGAGCTCGTTCCCTTAATTTGAGGTGGGCATAGAATTACCGATAGGCCGAGCTTACAAATAATAGTAAAGCACAGTTCACTTGACTTGCGAGTATTGTTTAGGTTCTGTTTCAGTAATAAATAGACAATCCTGACGAAGATACAAAGCTACAACGAATTTTGAAGAGCAAGAGCATATTAGAATCTGGATTTGCCGGCAAGACATTTGAAGTGTTTGTTGTGGGTGGGTAACTTAAAATGGCACAATTTGTAAGGATGGTTCATGAATTATAGTATTATACGAGTTGTGACGGTATGGTTTTTCTATTTTTAATCAACCCTTAAACTCTTGATTGTTGTGCAATGTTAGTCCGTCCATCCAATTTTTGTTGGAATTTGTCATTGTGCGGCTCATCCAAGACGTCCGTCCAATTTTTTTTTATTTTTTTTTGGCTCGTGATTTAATTTTGCGAGAAATTCCCTGTTCTACCCATAATTTTACATATATTGTTAGTTCAAAGTTCAAACCCAACAAATTCTCCTTGGAAAAAAAAACAAAAAAAAACCAACAAAGTTCAACACTATTGCATTTTTTTTCCTGGCTATTAAATTTATTTTTAAAAATGTCCATTTTTTCTTTTATTTACATGAACGTGTAAATTGATACTTATAAAAATCGCATTACTCTTTTTATTGAAAAATACAAATAAACAAATAAAAAGTTGATAAAAAAAAAAAAAAAGAAAGAAAAAAATCTCTAAAAAAAATTGTTAAACTAAGCAAATATTTAGTTGGGGGAGGGGGGGAGACTATTTCACTTGATTTGTTATAAAGAGAGAAAAAAAAAAAAAAAAAAAGACAATAACATTTATTAGGTGTACGGTATATAAAAACAATCATTATAAAAAATAATTGATTGTTAATATAAAATTCATAGCGAATATATGAAAACGTTAGATGGATTTTGTATAAAAAAAATATTAAACACTTCAAAACCTAAAAAAGACATCATAATGACATAATTATCATGAAGAAAAAAACATATCACATTCAAAAAGTATCATATTGATATAATAATTATCATAAATAAATAAGTTATTTCATATCACATTTAAACTTTAGAAACTCACTGTTAAAACAATATCATCAATTCTAGAATAATATATTATCATAATAACATTATAATTATCATAAAAAACCTAAATCTAACTTAAAAAAACAAGGTTTGTAAGAAATATGTTTATAAAAAAATTCATACTAACAAGCAATCACTATAACAAAGAACTAGTCATTAAGATAAAGATATAAAAATGATAAACAAATAAGGAAACAAATACAAATCATAATGAGGAAAAATGATGTTAAATATTGTAAAAGGGAAAAAACGGGTACTACAAGCGGATGTTTCTTTAAAAATAGACATTTACACAAAATTATCGAAAAACATACATATTTTAAAATGAAATCCTAAAAATAGACTTTTTTTGTAATTATTTCTTTTTTTCCGGACACATTTTAAATCACACGGAATGAGAAGATAAACGAAACAATATCCATATTGCATTTTTTCTAAACACATTTTAAAGTTTAAAACTATTTTCTATGTAACAATTCATTTATAATTCACGCTTTTACCAAATACACTTTTCAATTCTAACTTACAAAGTTCCCGTTTGGCATTGCTTTCGGGGGCTACTTTTAAATTAGTAAAGAATCTACATCATGTTAGAGGTGTTTGGTAAACTGTTTTTGTCGAGGCGCATATTTTAAATATTGTTGTGCTGCAGCATAATTTGAATAGCAGGTTAGATGATACTTTTACAAAACAACTTTTACTGTTATTGTACAAATTTACAAAAATATTCTTAGTAATAAATAATAATTTTAATATGCTTATGTTTTGTTTGGCATTAAGGCTCAACTCCAACTAAACTGTACTTTTTATTTCAATTTTTGTCTTTTTCTAAAAAGTCAACAAAATTTATAACTAATTTTTGAAAAGTCAACCAACTCTAATTTAAAATTTTCATCTTCAACTAACTTACCAAACGAAGGCTTAGTTTATTTATCTCCATAACAAATAATAAAATTACAGTCAATTATTTATTTAAAATTATATATTAGTTTCCCTTAAAAATATTTTCTAATTGCAAGTTAGAATTTTATAGCTTATTTTAATTTTTAAAAAAATGTTACTGTAACTTTGTGTCTAATTGAAGATGTTAATATTGCTACAAGTTTGATAAGTTCAAGAAATGGATGGTTTGAAAGATAAATTATTACAAGCTTGACGGAGGCATCTATTAAATTTCAATTGTTCATATTATTTAGTTTTACGTTGATGTATAATATAATATATCATCTTGAACAAATATAGGTTGTTTGTAGACTTATTTATTAAAAAATCAAAATTGTTCATTTTTATATTTTGGTGTAAAATATTATGAGTATCGAATTTATTAGACAATAGATATGTGTACTGGAATATTTATAGATAATAACATAATATGTATTTTTTTGGTAATTATACGTCTACTTAAACAATTTTATTTATTGTTTTCCAAACATTTAAATTTCTGCTTCTAATATTTACAGTAATTTTGAAAAATTTTACCATACGCCTACCTAGTTCTAGATAGAATAACTTTTAAACTCACAGTACAGTTACAAATTTTTTTTTTTTTTTTTTTAATTACACAATGCTAAACTGACTCAAAACTCAAACTCCAACTATTCTTACAAACGGACGTTAAGAGAGAGGAAATAAGAGGCAAATTTGAGCGTTTTTTAGTTGAAGTGTAAAATTCTATCTAGAAACATTGTTCGGAACGGCCCATCATACTTATTCTCGATCAAATTACAGAATTACAATACATGTAAATAAATATGATAGGCACAAAAATTAAGAATTTCAAAATACAATATATATATTTTTGAATAAAAGACATAAATAATCCCAATCATCAATTGGAATTAAAATACATTTATAACAATACAATTAAGGAGAAAGAGAAAAATAACATTTTAAAAAAAAGTAATAGAAAGGTATAGTATAAAATTTTAAAACATAATAATAGTGTGACATAATCAAACCTCCTCCTCTCTCTCTCACTCCTCTATTTCTCTCTCTAACGTGAAACAGTGCACATAATTTTATTATTATAAATTAATTGTAAATATGTTATTCTTTGAAAAAAGAATTTACTAGAAAATATATACAATAGTTTATCAATTTTAAAAAATCTGCTATAAAATTTAAAAATTACTGTAAAATATGCCATTCCCAACAATTTTACATTACGACTAGTAAAAAGGAAATACAAGAAACAAATAAGGAAGGGAACGACACTATTTCTAGCAAAAAGGAGGGGAACGACACTAGTTGGGTTTCGATTTAAACAAAAAAAAAAAAAAAAGGGGCAGGGGTTTTCGCGCCAAAAGAAACTCAAAATCCCGAGCCTGACAAATTCGAAAGGAGAGAATATCTCTCTCTTTCTCATAATTCTCTTTCAGTGCGGGAGAGTGTGTGTAATAAGTCGCATTAATCTCTGGGAGGATTTTCCTCCGATTCAATTCCAATTCCTTTTCTGTGTAATGTTAAACCACAAACAAACAGTCAAAAACCCCCCAAAACCCACTCTATTTTTTTTTTTTTTTTTTCCGTTTCTGATTTTCCCGAGAAAACGCTCGTAACGCTCTCCCATTTCTCTCTCTCCTAGGGTTTCACCTTTCCCTCTTCTTCTTCTTCTTCTCCTCTTTCTCTGCTAACCTTGTCGGACGATGACGACAATGCCTCCGTCGGTTTCGGTTTCTCCCTCTCGCACCACCTGCGCTTCTCTTCTCCGCGAATTACAGGTCTCTCTCTCGCTCTCTTCGATTTTCTTGCCTTTTCTTTTGCACTGAGAAAGTTGATTCTTTTTTCTTGAAATTTTCGGTGCCTTGTATAGTTTCAAATTCCGTTTTGAAGTTTTTGATGGTAATTCGAATGCTTTTGGTTGTATAGTTACATTTGGGCTTGAATTTCGTTTTAGGAATTTCCATTTTTTGGAATTCACTGGTTGGATTCTTGCTTTTCTGCAACAAGAATATCTTTCTTCTTCTTCTTCTTCTTGGTTTTTTTTTTTTTTTTTTTTTTTTTTTTTTTTTTTTTTTTTGTGCAACGGTTTTTACTTGCAGTGGTTATCAAATCCCGTCTTGAACTTCTTGGTGTGTTGATTTGTTGTTTTGGTTGTTGTAGATAATTTGGGATGAAATTGGGGAGAGTGATGGCGAGAGGGATAAGATGCTTCTACAGCTTGAGCAGGAATGCCTTGACATTTACCGAAGGAAAGTTGAAAACACCAGAAAGTATAGGGCGACTTTGCATCAGTCATTGGCGGAGGCCGAGGTTGAAATCAACAACATTGTTTCGGCTCTTGGGGAACAAGCTTCGTTTTCACGGGTTTGTGCCTTTCGGCTTTTTTGTTTCAATTGTGTGTTTAGTAAAATAGAAAATGAATATTGCTTTTCTTTCACGTTTTTTGGTCAATTGGTTAATCTTGTATGTATATTGAATTTCTCATTTTCCATGTTGTTTGGAAAGTTTGAGAAGGGGAAAGGCACTCTCAAGGACCAAATATCAGCAATTAAACCTATTTTGGAGGAATTGAGATTGAGGAAGAAACAAAGAGTCAAAAAATTCTCAGAAATCCAGTCACAGATAGCGTGTATATGTGCAGAGATAGCTGGTAATGGTCAGTCTAAGAACTATGGTGACCCTGAAGTTAATGAGCATGATTTAACGGCAAAGAGATTGGCAGAGCTTAACTTGCACCTTAAAGAGCTTCAGAGTGAAAAGGTTCAACTAGTCAATTTGGAATACTGTGGTTCATCGATTTTGTGGTTGTAGTACTCATGTTTTCGTATTTTCGTGCAGGCTTTGCGCTTGCAGAAAGTTGCTAGCCATCTTGGGTTCATTCATGAGCTGTCTGTCATCATGTCAATTGATTTCGTAAATGCAGTTCATGAAGTTCATCCAAGCTTGAGTAATTCCGCCTGTGGTTCCTTAAAGAGTATCAGCAATGATACTCTTGCTAGATTAACAGATTTGATTAACTCACTCAAGCAACAGAAACATCAGAGACTCAAAAAGGTGACTAAATTTCGAATTGTACTTCCCTCTGAACAAGATTTTTAACATCAGGACATGCATTCACATGCTTACATTCATGTTTGGACTTGTGTATGCTAGTAATCTTTGCTACCCTTTGGAGATGTTCTCGTGCTGATACTTTTTCCCCATCAAATAAAATTGTTGGGCCTCAACGTATTTGTGAATATATCTAACCTAGACCTTTACTGGTACTAAAGTATTAGTTTTCTGTGGTAGGATTTAACACTATTGTGCTATTTCATGAGCTAGAATTTTTTTTTTTTTTTTTGGCTTGAGAGAACGTTTGCTGGTATAGATATTAGAGATAATTCTAGCTGGAATGTTTTTTTTTTTTTTTTTTTTTTTTGGTTTTTTTGGTTTTTTTGGTTTTTGTTTTCTGTTTTTTTTTTATTTTTTTTTTATTTTTTATATTTTTTTTTGTATTTTTTGTTTGTTTTGTTTTTAAACTAAGCTCCATTAAGTGCGATAATTAGATACTTTGTTCTAGTTGGGTACTATAGTAATTTCCTAAATGTTTTTTTTCCTTCCTCCTATGTGTTTTATGTTTTAGTTGCAAGACCTTGGTAAGATGCTGATAGAGCTATGGAATCTCATGGACACACCAATTAACAATCGAAAACCATTCGATCACGTTACTAGCTTAATATCTTCCTCCATCGATGAAGTTTCAAGGCAAGGATGCCTTTCCCTCCAAGCCATTGAGCAGGTAATAGGATTTCTTCAGTTTCTCTCGTGACTGCCTTTAGCCCTGGAGTTTTAATTTGCATGTTAACATTATGCTTTTCATGTCTTCTCTATTCTGTAATTGTTAGACTGAACTTGAAGTTGAGCGGCTGAATGCTCTTAAAGCCAGCAAGTTAAGGGAATTGTTGTTCAAAAGACAAAACGAGCTGGAAGAAATATACAGAGGGGCTCATATGGCTGTAGATAGTGATGCTGCACAACAGATCCTTGCTGATCTCATGGATTCTGGTTTTCCCTACTCTTGTTTTTCACTTACCAGAATGTGTATAAACACATTGAAGCGTACTGATCTAATGTTTGGGTTTTTTGTTTTTTATTTTTGTTTTTTAAATTTATCTTTGTTTTTATCACAGGGCTCTTTTCTTGGTCTCTTAATGGTGTCTAGATTTTTTTAAACTTTCCTTTAAATTTTAATTCTCATTGTCTTTATTCTTTTAATTCTCATTGTCTTTATTCGTTCTCGGCTTTATTGCCCTAATAGAATGCACATGATTTGTGATCTATACCTTGTTTGTTTTTCTCTGCTGACAATATTGTCAACACATATTTCAGTCTCGTGACAAGTTGAATTGTCCCCAGAACAAAATTTGATACTTGTAAATGAGAGATTTATATTTCTAAACGTGAAACATTTTTACTATAATCTAATACAGTGTATGTGCAGTCTGTTTACGTTATATGCACTTAAATTGGTTGGCTCATTATTTATGAATCTTCATTTCTGAATTTTATGTTACTTTTGTGCCTGGCATGTGTGAAGTTTGGTTTTCAATTTCTTTCTTTACTGACTTTGCGGGTTGTTTGCATGTATATGTGGATTAACTTCAACTGTGGAATTAGTGAAGATGATTTTAGCAATTTCTTTCCCCTGTTATTCTAATTGTTGCCTTAACAGGTAATATTGATTTATCTGATCTGCTTTCGAGTATGGATGATCAAATCACGAAAGCTAAAGAGCTGGCTCTAAGCCGTAAGGATATCTTGGACAAAGCAGAGAAATGGAAGTTTTCATCCGAGGAGGAGAAGTGGCTTGATGATTATGAAAGGGTAAACATTTCTCGTTGTTACCCTTTTAGATTTGGAGTCGAACTTACCTGCTATGTATAAAAAGTAGCTGTTAGAAATTCTAGATTTGCACCCTGTTTTTTGTTAATCAATTTAGGAGTAACTAGTACGAGACACATAGCTTTAATTTGCCACTAGCAATTTTCAATTTAAGCCTTTTAATATTTTATCTTAGTTAGCTTCAGTTTTATCTAACGCTCCTTCTACCTATTTTCAAATTTTTTTTTTCAATTTTTGTCTGTTCTGTATAAGAATCTATGACATATAAAAGGTTGTTTCAATAAAAGATTTTTAATTTTCTTTTCAAAATTAAAGTGGATCAAGCTGTCCCAGCTGTTCAGTACATAAGATTTTGGAAAGTTGGAGAAATGGGGGGTAACAGATCATAGAGATAAGTTTGAAGATAACACACCTGTTCAGTTAATCAAATGTGCTACAAAGACATCATACTGTTCAGTTAATCAAATGTTCTATGAAGACATCTTGATACACTGGAGACTGGTGGTGTGAGTTGTCAGTTGTTTTTTTCATGCTAAAGAAATGTGAGTGAGGGAATCCAATCAGTGACAAAAATAGAAGTAGAGTGTGAAGAAATGGTTATTTAAACAGGTATGAAAGAGACCGACTTTGATGAACTTGAATCTTGAGTACATATTCTTGTAGTTATTTGAACTCGTTTTTATTGCATAGATTCATACTGTTGTGAAATGGAAGTGGTTGGTTTCAGATTTTCTACTTTTTCTTTGCTTCCCATTGATGAAATTGACGGATTTCTCTAATAAATAATATGTGGAACCTTTGTAACTTGTTTGAATTCATGCTTGATACCCTCCATAACAATGTGTGACTCACTTAGAAAAATGAACATTTCCAAGTTTTTCTTCTCCTGAATTTATCACTCCCTCGTCCAGGATGAAAATCGATACACTCCAGGAAAAGGAGCGCACAAAAATCTAAAACGCGCGGAGAAAGCTCGAATTCTTGTCAACAAAATACCTTGTAAGCTCACATTGTTTTGAATAGTAATACTACATTCTAATAGTGGCTTTTAACTATATTACCAAAATACCTTGAATTCTTCATTGCTGTCGGCGTCGTCACTGCCAATGTGGTTTTCCTTCTCATTCTTCACCATTTGCTTCTTTGTGATTTTGTTGAATTGGAAATGGAGGCAACCAAACCTTTGATTAATACTAAAAATGGAGTTAATGTGGTGAAGTTATCTGGATAATGTTATCGTGTTTTGATCGTAGGAATTTGGATATTTATTTTTGGGTTTCAACGTTCAATTGGAGGATTTTGGGTTTTCTGTTGGAGTATTTGATTTTGTTTTTAGTTTGCCTTTTTTTTTTTTGGTAACTTTTTTCGCTTCAAGGATATTTAGGTTTTTCTAGCAGTCAAAATTGAGTATTAACTGAGATACGTCAGTAAATTTGATATTTAGTGAGTCCACATGTACATATGGCGAAATTCCAAATGCATGGTGTATATTCTATAGTAATAAACCTAAATATACGAGGTATAAGTATGTAAATTTCCTGCCAGGTTTTCAATTCACTTAAACCAAAGCATAGTCAGGTTTTCAATTCACTTGAACCAAAAAATAGCTAGTTTTTCTTGTTTGGTTTCTGTAGTATCAACAAATTCCTTTTTCCTCCAATCCATTGTCATTACGAGGTACTATTTAGTCTGTTTCCTTCCTAAAATTGCACTATAAACTCGAGACTTTGAGATTGGGATTGATTGGAGTGATACAATTATTTGGAGTTGAATAGATTCAGAAGTCCATAAAACTTAGGCAGTGTTTTAGTTGAATTTGAAGCGTGGATGATAACCAGAAATTATTTTGATGTTTGTGAGGGAAGATTTGGTGCTTCCTTCTATTATTATTTTATCAATAGTTTCTGATTTACCGTTCTGTTTGGTAACTTTGAAAATTTTGTTGAGTAGCTATGGTTGAAACTTTGACCTCTAAAGTGAAAGCGTGGGAACTGGATAACAGAGTTCCTTTCTTATATGACAAGGTGATTAGCAAAACTGTTCTCTCTTCCTATACACACATACTGACACTTGACGTATACCCGTTTTTTTCCCTTTGAATTTCAATCCTGACATTGGGTTATTGAACTCCAGCTTCCCCTTTTAAAGGGCTTAGAAGAATATACTTTACGACGGATGGAGAGAGAAGAGGATAAGCGCAAATCCCGGGTTGGCTTGCTGTTGCCTTTTCCGTTCATTTCATGCATTTTTCATTTCATCGTGTAAAATTGTGCTATGTGGTGTTGATGCAGCATTGAAGCTTGCCACTATGATTTCTTTGATCTTTTGCTTTGCAGAAAAGATTTTTAACTTGGTTTCTGCTTTTGGTATTAAAATTTTCAGGAACAAAAACGATTGCAAGAACAGCTTGCTGTAGAGCAAGAGGCACTTTTCGGTACCAGGCCCACACCAAAAAAGCCACTAGGTCTGAGCGCCAATGCAAACACAATGGCTGGGACGCCAGTCGGGCGACGTGCAGCCACCGGTTTGGGCCGTTATGGTGGAGTCTCAGCGGGGAAGGAGCGTAGAGAAAGTGGCAGGGCGAATAACGTTACACCGGTTAATTATGTTGCTCTGACAAAGGATGATTCAGCTTCCCTGGGCAATTAGTCTCTAGCTTGTAAGGTGTTTGTAAATGGTTATTCTGGTCCATATTTTGCAATTCTACATATAAGGCATCAACAATAGATGTAGACATTTGATTCTTTTGGTCTCTTTTTCAGTTGGGTTTTTAATACTAATTTTGGTCACCTAGATTCGAAAAATGTACATGACTAGTGTTTTCAAGAGCAATCTATATAGCTACAGGTTCTATTCAACTATAGTTACTCTGACGTGTGACTGGATCTTTCTTTCTTGGGCTGCTTTTGTGCTTGCTGCTTCTGGCACAGATGATATATATAACTATTGGCCCGTTTGAATTATAAATTACATTTAAATTATTCAAATTAAATGTTTGCATTTAAATGTAAAATGTAGATTGTGTATTTAAATTAAATGTATGTTTGGAAAGTTTTTATTAAAGGTAACATTAGAATAATGTAAAAGTAGAAAAATAGCAGTATTGATTTTTAAAATGTGAAAATTTGGATTTAGTTTTGAGTTGAATTGTTGTGAAATAATAAAATTTTCAAAATGAATTCATTCTAATAGTTGGCCAATCAAACGCCAGCTATATTTGAGTACAATTATAGTTATTTTCAAATATAATACTGTATTATATTATATTATAGGAAAATTAAGCTGGGTGACTTATTTGGGTTACTCAATCTAATTAATGATCAAATTATTATTATTATTTTTTTTGTATTTAGCAAATTGACTATTTTTCATTTTTTATCACAGTCAATCATTGATTAACCTGAAAATTAGTGATTATGTTATATCAAATTAATAATAATATATGGTCAATCAGTAATTGATCTTTTAAAAAAATTGATTAAAAATAAGGGCTTTTAACTAATTTTACCTCTAAATCCTTACATTATATTATTATCATATAGTACAATGTTTGATTTTACACCGTAAAAATAGTGTACTACATTATGTATTGTTTATTTATCATTGTATTGTATTGAGTATTAAGCTTTTGAAAGATAAAATTTAGATCATGATTTGGATCTCGCTTGACTTTGGTCTCATAGTTGAAGTCAGGGTCAAGATTTAGAAGCAATTTTGAGTTGTATTAAGGACAATGGATTAGACTTGGACCAAAGACAAGGTTGGATCGGGATTCGGACCGGAGTCAGAATCGAGATATTAGATTGGTTTTCAAAATAGGTCTGCAGTTGATGTCATGCTTCGGGACCGGTGATCATTGCCTAGGCTTCTCATGTGGCCCATCAGAAGTGTTATGGTCCGTTTGGTCAATGAGTTTGAGTTGAAAAAGTACCGTTTGAGTTGAAAATTTTAGTTGACTTTTTAGTAAAGACAAAAATTTTTTCAGAAAAAGACAAAAACTGAGATGAAAAAATACAGTTTGAAATGGATCACCAAATGAGACTTTAAATTGCCGGTTGGTGGGTTCAGAAGTCAAATGACCATTCTACTCCTTAGTATTAAAAGTTTATGCTTGGTAAGTATGGTTGTATTTTTTCTGCTCTTAAATTTGACTTAAAATAATCATTATACTTGTCATAAGTCAATGGATCGGTTTTATAATGATCCTACAGTAGTAAAATAAATGAAATATAGCATCAGGATTGTGCAGCGGAAGACAAAAAAATATGAACAATTCTAGAAATCAAACTCATGTTGCAATATAAAAATCCTCAACCAATTGACATTCTTTGCCATTTTTCTCCCATTGAATCGATGTAGGTGTGGACACACCTTTAGGGTTTCTTCAATTAAATTTGTAGACTTCTTCTCCTTACAACCATAAGAGTGCTAAATATTAATTATTCTCTTAAGTCCTCAAAAGCCTCCAGTTTTGCCTCTTGTAATCCAAGTCTAAATAGCACCTTAAGAGATCTATTTATAGTAGGAATCTGTTTAATATTTATTTTAAATAATCTTAGTATTAATCAAGTTTCAGTTTTAAAATAATTAATAATAATATAATACATTGAAATAAAGGAGGAAATTCGGGGTGATTATGACTATCAATGTTTGTTTAAAAATATCTATTGAAATGAGGTTCACATATTGTCCCCTACAAGGTGGTAATCGAAAATTTTGGATAGATAAAGTTATTAATATTTAACAGGCGGGGATACAACATTCTAGTCTATAAAGGAAACCATTGCTATCCAAAAAAAAAAAAAATTAAATGTCTAACTGTCAACCATATCAAACAGAATTATGTAAATTAATATCATAATACTATATCCAAGTGGTCGGATTGTTACCCTTCTTCCCACTCCGCCTAATTAAATATTCACAAAGAAAAAACCCCCCCACCGAATTCCTTTAAAATATAGGGTGAGTCTAAGTAGAGTCCTTTTGAGGGTCACTACTCAAAGGGCTCCAATCTAATGGTTAATAATCATTGCTTCTTTCATTTGGACCGTTTAGATGGTCTTTCATTGTGGTCAGTTTGGTACTTAGATCTTACACATTTAGGGGTGTTTTTCGTAATTTTATTTTTGCATTTGTGATTTTTAAAAATTCCCCAATACGAACATTTGTTCTCAAAGCGAAACTCTGACGGAATGCCGACCTCGACCCGTGCCTGACGGCCATCGCCTTTCCGTCGAAACATGCCGCCGTGAACAAGACTGAAATTCAGTGGCTTGGCTCGCTAGAGATGAACTCTCTCTGTTCAACACTGCTATCGAAATGGTTTTCTAAAAAAATTTTGCCAAACAGATCTGAGATCAAATGGAGTTGATGAAATCAAATATAATTTTAAAAAAAATTTCAAATATACTATTATCTCTTTCAAATTCCTCTAGTATTCTTTCTCATTCCTCGTTCCTTATCTCTTCCTCCAAACCCCTCCACCTATCTCCACCATTTATCTGAAATCAAGTCATACCCATTTTTTACTTGTTAAAGAAATCTTCACCAACTTTTCAGATTATTGTCTTAAACCACGAAAATCAAGTTCAGACCTTATGGCTTTCTTCTTATAACTTGTGTTCTTTTTCTTCCTCTAAAAGTTAGGTCTATTTTCCTACCCAAAAACACACACGAGCCGTCAACTGCACTTGCTTCTTAGCTTTAGCCCAAGGCGAACAAGACCTTGGCCGTGATCCAGAGCATGTTCGACGTCATACCCGGAGATGTATTTGAAAAATAAAATTAAAAAAAAAAGTTGCAGAAAAATGAAATTCAAAGTTCATTGGTATTTGAAAAAAGAAGAAGAAGAGGAAGAAGAAGAAGACAACGGTTGTTGCTTAAAGAACTGGGGAAATAAATTTTGGGGTCATAAATAAGAAAATTACGATCATGCCCTTTGAACATTAACTCTATTTTCTTAGACTGATTTCTTTAGTTTAAACTAGAAAGTGGGAAGGTCTATTTTTTAAAGTATGCACCATCCATTTCATCAGCCCTTCAATCCTATTTGTGTGGTAGAAAAGTGAACACTACTAGTATTACCCTTCCCTTACTTAAAAGGGACTGTATCACAGTCATGTCCTAAAATATATAGTGAAAGAAAACTATTAGCGCCTAAAAATCGAAATTTTTAAAGCTTTTCAAATAATCAACCTTAGAGCTATTTATATTCCATACCAAAATGAAATAAATATAGGAAAACAAAAGTTGAAAGCACGAACATCCTTCTATTATATATAAATAGATCTTGATATATCTGACAGTTATAATAATCATATAGCATGATACTTAGCAAAAAAATAAGTCTCATTGAAAAAATTAAAAAATGTTATGTTATCCAATAAAAAAAAGTTACCAGTACTGTTTTGTACCTGGATAGAAACCCATCTTATATGTAGATTATATATAGAGATATGGGGCCCTATGAATATATATATATATATATATCTACTTTATTAATTAAAAAAAAAACTCAAATTAAAAACCTGAGACCTAAGACTGATTTTTTTTTAAACTGTTTGATCCGCTCCGCTCCCAACGAAGTGTAAATATATATATATATATATATATATATGCTAGTTGGTGTGAATTAACTTATACCATACTCATAGTATGTGTGTTAGAATCATGATAGCTGTATTAATTATTTAATTCATATAAAATTGAAGAAATAGTATTTGTACTTTCCTACTTCTCCGTAAAATGAAACAGTATAGATCCATACTATTTCTATTTCTTCTTCTGACATGATTGACATTTTAAATTAGAATACAAAAATTAAAATTTTTTATGAACTGCAGTAAAAATAAATATCTTAAATAATATAAGAACGGAAAAAAAAAATTATTATTTATTTTTAATTAAATATTGTTTGATAATTTCAAATTTTAATGGTGCGTTAACAGTTTATTGTAATTAATAAATTATACTACGAAAATTATAGAGTGGATAATTTGTATTTTATAATAAAAATAGTTTTAAAGTCAGCAACTTAAGGATCATATACGCAACTAAAGTATGTTTTCAAAAAGTTAAAAAAGATCTAAAAAAAATATAGCTTCGTTTGGGCATTATATATATTTTTTAGTTATGGATAATAATTGAAAATAAATATTTCATAACAATATAATATAGCTCTGTATGGACATTTTTTGTTTGTTTTTTGTTTTAAGTTATGTTCTGCACTTTGGCCTCCATAAATTTTGTATTAATATGAAGGGAAAAAAGAATTCTAAGGGATACAATTTTAAGGTACATAGAAGGAATTTAAAAATAATAATTAACATTAGGGGATCAGAGAGAGAGTAATCCGATAAAATTTTTGGAGGATATATATTTTTAAAAAAAAGCATCATAAAGAAATTATATAAAAAAAAATTGCATAATTACTGTTACAGTTAGGGTGTCTCGGAATAGTTTATGAATCAATAATTTGTCAATAATTTAATGAGTTAATCTTTTGGTTTAGAATTCAACAAGTGAAGTGAAAGGGAAAAAAAAAAAAAAAAAAAAAAGGAATTCAGAGAAAAAAAAAGGGGGAAGAAAAATGTGAATGGCGCTATTCACGAAAAAAAACGCAAAAAAGAATAGAGAATAGGGAATGGTTAGTGACAATGTCAAATACGTAAATAATATGAATGGAGAGTGGTGATTTGCCTGTCTATTTTTACATTAAAAGAAAAATGAAGGGAGAGTGGTGATTTATTTTAATTTATTGTATTTTTGCTTATCTTTGATAGAAAAAGTAGATACATGTCCTTTGCATAAATAAGGAGTATCATAGTGAGAGAGAGTATGAGTATACATGGGTGCCTGCATTTACTGACCTCTGGGCTCCGAGAGAAGAAAGAAGGAGAGAGAGAGAATCAGAGGAAGACAACCGAAAAAAAAAAAAAAAGACGTAGGTAATCTATAAATTATTAAAAAAAAAAAAAGAAGAAGAAGAAAACGACAAATTAGAGGAACGAACTTTTTGAACAGTAGAAGGGGAGAAATTGCGCTTTATAATAGAGTAATAGACATATGTGTGTGTGTGTGTGTAAATTAACACTCGGATATGCATAACTTACCCTCGGGCATGTAAGAGTTCGATAATTGGATGAGGGCTTTTTCTAATTTATCCTCGTGATCAGTTTCATGTGATCACGAAATGCTGTGGCGAAATAACTTTGAAAAGGAAAAAAAATTTCTATAACTTTACATAGAAATGCGAGGATATAAGCTAGATTTGATGAATTATTATACATTAATTAACTGCCTCTTGTGCTTATGATGTCGCCAAAACAAAGAAAGAATATATATATATATATATATATAAAATAATTATTTAATCTGATATATAGTTAATTATTTAAGTTAGTGTACGTTGGGTCAGACCCATGATCTTTATTAGCTATTGGTCGCTTTATTATGGTGGTTTTCAGATTATCAATTAGGTGCAATTGCTAATCCAACACAATTAGCAACCAAAAGAATATATTATACATACATATATATATATATATATATATATAAATACCAATAGGATAATAATCTTATGGTATCTCTATATATGATTCACTAAGCAAATCCAGATACATGGGAATGGGTCAATTTACATGCATGGACGACCTGTCCTGTATTTGTTATCTTATTTACGTTGATAGAATTCTTGGATAATTTTTTTTTTAGTGACAAATTATATTATATGATAGAATATAATAGGTTCCTTATACTACACGTCCAATATTGATAAATTAGATGAGTACCTTGGTCTAAACTTTTGAATTGATTATATTAGTGAAGGCGCATATTTAATTAGAGTTAACTTAATTGCAGGGTACTCGATATTTTAAAAATACATTTTGGCTTTTTAGGTTTTAAATTTCGAGCTAATTTGTCTTTTTTGTTACTTCTTTTTATTAAAAGTGGGGCACTTGGTGCGCGATTGCTATCCTTACAAGTGTCAATCTAATTGGAATGTGCTATTTTGATGTTTATTAGTTAGTTTCAGTGACTTGTTTATTTACTGTTTGGAGTTTTACTTTTGGGTTTTTTCGATTAAGAGTTTTACAAGACACCTTTATTTTTCAGTAGTGGGAGATCCAATAGGGATTATTTTAGAAGTTTAGCTTTAACTTCGTTTTCCTTTGCTCTTTGTTAATTGAGTTATAATTTTCTTCTTCTTTATTAGAACAAAATTATTAAAAATCTTTAACGGTTACTTTCCAGTCATTTTTTTTTGTTTTCCTAATCGTTAAATATGTTAGAAATAATAATAATAAAAAAAGAATTCGGAGAGAGAGAGATTGTGGATGTATACGTGTTTACGTTAGAGTGGTGATTTATCATATCACACACACACTATTTGGAATAATGAAAAAGTGGATCAAAACACACACACACACACACACACAATATTTGGAATAATGAAAAAGTGGATCAAAAGTTGGGGGATCAAATGAGGTCATCCCACTTGAAAATTAACATTAAGACGAGATTTATTCACTCTTGATATATATATATATATAGATACACACATATACATATACATGTATGTATACATCCATTTTAAAAGAACCTTAAGAAAGTGTAAATATATACACACACACACACACACATATAAGGCATTTTAAAAGAGCCTACAGAAATTATAGAATATATAGCTAGTGGGAAGTACTGGTATCTCCAAGCATGGACTTAGGGTTGTTGAGTGCATCTATGTGTGTGTGTGTGTGTATATATATATATATATATGTCTCCAATTTATATAACAATGATCCCCAAATTAAGTGTAAAGGTTTTTTTTTTTTAGATAACGCAGACGGTTACGTGGAGAACCAACAAGCTTTGTTGCATGATTTTAGAGCAGAAATCCTGTGTAGTGGTTTCCGTGCAGATTAACTTTTGTGTTTTAAATAATTGGAAACTTACTCATTATATCTCCAACGCAATTTTCTCATTGGGTTTCTTTGTCATGACTCATGCATTTCATTGGTATGGCACCACTAACATGATCACTTTTTTATTTTTAAATTTTTAAATTTTTGAGTTTGGCTTGCATCAGCTAGCACCAAAAATGATCAGGGACTATAGATCTCTAAGGTTTTTATTTTATTTTATTTTATTTTTGAATAAAAGAAAGAGAGGAAAAGTTTACATTGGAACACTTTTAACACATACATTTCAATAAAGTTTATATCTATATAAAACTCTTATCTCATAGCAAACTCGATCCCTAAATTAAAATAGAATTAAAGTAGTCATACATTGAAAATTTTTTTGCAAAGCCAACTCAAATTGAACCCAAAATAGGAAATTGTAGTAAATAGTATTTTCATGAAAATAATTGAAATAAATAATTAAATTTTAAAATATTTAAAGTAAATAAAAAAAATAAAAACTTACTGAGTAAAATAAAAAATTACAACGTAAACAAACTATTTGTAAGAAGTAAATAACTTATCTATCTGATAAATTTTTTATTTACTTCTTTCTTTTAATACCGTCTTTGGATCATTCATTCATTGTATATTATCTTTCAATACAATACAATATATATTTGGATATGATCTCATATATTCCATTCTAATACAACTCTATCTAAATAGTAAATCAACTTAAAACACTATTCATCAATTTATTTTTTCTATCTACTTTTATTAATTATATCATATACTCTCTTTCATACCAGTACACATTAGAATAATTATTCAAATGTAAATAATCCAAATACACATTATATTTGAATACAACTTAAAAAGAGAATATCCAAACACATATTGTATTCTATATAATTGCATTGGAATCCAATACAAAATGAATCAATGATCCAAACGGACAATTAAATAATTCACATCAAAATACGCAACATACGTGAGGAATTGACGCGTGGCACAACTGGAAAATGAACAGATCGTGGCTGTATATCTTATTATATTGTGCATACTTGCTTATATATCAGTAAAGTGGAAACTCGCAAGTTGAGCACTTGTTTAAATATGCAGCTTCTAATGCTAGGGTCAAGCTTTAAAAGATATCAGCATGCTTTTGTAGATTGGGTTTGTACTCCAACAAGACAAAAAAAAAAAAAAAAGAAAAAAAAGAAAAAGAAGACAACAATTATTAACTAGTACATTTATATCATAATGGACGCCATATATATTATTGGTAGCTAGGTGCAGATATCAAATGCATTTTTGACATGTATATATTTATACATATACATATAAATGATATGTGAATTGTATAGTTATAAGTTGATTTGATTGGAATATTAACTCAAACTTTATAATTAGTATTCCTATTTTTTATTGAGAAACTTTGTTAGTGCTCTTGCTTTCTTATTTTTCTTTCCTAGATATTTTATTTCTGACCGTAAAAATAATGCTTATTCAAAAGAAGGAGTACTTCTTTATATATTAATCCTTAAAAAAATTAACCAAAAAAAAATTTCATAAAAAAATCTATGATATTAGCTGGTATAGAGAGGTACATGTCATGCCTAATTGCATGTATATCGGAACAACTGGAGATCGAAACGAAATTGGATAAGAAAGAGTGTGGAGCGAATATGTATCATATTCTAGTAGAAGAAGGGGGGAAAAAAAATTAAGATTCTCTTTTGTTTTGTTTTGTTTTTTTTTTTAATATGGCGTTTATACACTGTGCGTGTGTGGGGCAACGTGAACTGTGCCTTATGAAATCTCGTGATCAAGTAAAATGGGTAAAGTTTTGATTCTTGAATATTGTATGTTCGTTCATGTAGATTGACATTTAAAATAAATCATAATATTCGGATTCTTAGTTACCTGTTGCTACTCATTTTTTTAAACCAACTATGACCTTATAGAATACTCTTTCTAGTTTAGATAGTTTGTAAAAGTAAAACCTCGTTCTTATTTAGGCATCTCCAAGATAAATCTCTCTCTCTATTTTCTTTCTCATTATATATATATATATATATATATATATATATATATATATAAACTTTCTAAACTTTTTTCCAAAAAATAGAAGAAACTCTCAAAACCCTTTTTTTTTTTTTGTTTTTTTTTTTTGTTTTTGCTAATAAGTCTTCACGACAATAGACTGCAGCCAGTGGCGGCAGGATTATTCAGCAATGATATAGTTTTGTCGCTAATTTCATTTTTAAAAACCGTCATTGCTGTAGTGAAATCCATATTTTTCTTAACTTCATTTCTTAGATTTTAATAGATGAAAATCTTATTTATAGTCATGAAGAGAATGATCAACTGATATTAGAGCAAAATATATTCTTACATATAAATATATATATATATATATATATATTATGAGCAGCGGAGCTGGGGGCAGTATGAAGTCAGAGCTTAAATATTAGTATCTTTATATGTTTGCATGTATATATGTGTGAGATATCACTTGACAATTTGCATAGGACAAATTGTACTGTACTTTTATGCACAAGATGCTTATTATTTGTTCTGTAATTTCCGGATTTTATTATTTTTTTAGGGGTCTGTATCTTGAAGTTGATATTTTTAGGAATCATATCAAACCAGATCAATATTGAGATTCATGGAACCGTTACTCGGCAATCAATATTCTTCTATAAGGATAATCAACACACACACACACACACACACACATGTACGTATATTTATTCTTTTATAAGGAATAGATGCAAAATTGGCCACTAATTAGTTTTATTGCTGTGTGAAAGCACAATTTGGTTCTCCAATTTGTTTCAAAAAGTGAGACGTTTTTCACAATTATTATAACACTTTGTATATATGGGCAGTACCGTTTCATGGAATTTGAATCTTACTTTTATGGAAAAACTGGTCGGGAAGATACTACTTCATGGCATTGGACACTATCTAACTTTTAGTATCGAATTGCAGTAGAAGAAATTAGTAATAATAATTGAAAAATAAAATAAAAATAAAATAAACCGACACTGTGTGATGTGACAAAGCAAAAAACTTGTCCATTTTGGTGTTTGATGGCATCACCATTGAAGAACATAAATATTTTTTATTTCGTGGATTAATATTCCAATATTGTATGATAATTACGTTGTTGGTTTTGTTGGATTTGAACTCACAATATAGTTCATGAGTTTAGAATTTATACGGACATAATTTGGTTTGATGTCGACCTATGCTCAATGGTACCTGATGCTTATAAGTCAATGGAATAGTATTAATTATATAATTATCTTAATTATTAAATTATATTTTATATACTAATAGATGTGTGATGACTTGAAATTAAATAATTATAATTACTGTTAAGCTATATGAAGTTTAATTAATATACTTATAATGCAAAATCAACACGCATATTGATCTTGTGAGTTTTTTCTTCGCCTTAGTGTTAAATTATTGAAAGGTGTGCGATGTTCCCTTTATAAGCTTATTATTCTCCATCATATATAATGAATTCTTGCAGTGGATGAAATTGGGTGTAACCCTCATCACCTGACTTAGTGAGCAACTATATATAAATCTTTAGTGTTTTGTTTGTTTTATTTTATTTTTAATTGATCTTTATGTTGTTGAATATATATATAGAATTATGACGTGTAATTCTTAACGATTAATTACTTGGGGGATTTTTTTATTTAACATAATATAGGATTTTTATTTCTAGAAATCTAACATTTAGGGTTATAATTAAACCATCGAGGATATTTTTTAGAATAATACGATGGCTCTAGGTGTTAGTCCTAAAAATTTATTTTCCAAGTTTTGGGGGGAATATAACATCAGCAATATATGGTTGATATGTAAGAATATTGAAAAGGGAGACCTAATTCACCTGAGTCGGCACCTGCCGTCCCAATTAAAGATTCCAATTTGATACGCTTATGAAAGAATCCCAACTAAATAATGTATACATACATATAATAGTGATTTTACTTATCAGCAGCCACCTCTACAGAAAATGGATTCCACTCTTCTCCCACACTCGAGGAAAAAAAAAAAAGAAAAAAAAAAAGGAAAGACAAAAGAAGAAAAACTTATGGTGTGTTTGGTTTGCCGGTTGGAGTTGAAATTTGTAAGTTAGAGTTGGTTGACTTTTCAAAAACTAGTAATAATTTTTATTGACTTTTCTGAAAAAGATAAAAACTGAGATGAAAATTTTAAGTTGGAGTTGAAATACCAAATGGAAGCTTAAATTTTAATAAAAGGAAAGAAAGCAAAAAAAAAAAACAAAAAAAAAAAAAAAAAATCACAATCCAGTCTCAGTGGTTGACAAAACAAAAAGTAAAAGACAATAAAAAGTAACAATTTAGAAAAACAGATGCACTCAATCGAAAATTGGTGTCATGTATATATCTTAAAAATCTTTTCCTATCAGACACGAAATTTAAAGGCGCTTTTCTTTCAGGATCAGTGATTATGTCTCCTCACAAGTTGTTGAATTCCTCTAGTTTTTTCCAAGATCTTAAAATCACAATCTTTTATTCTTTGTAAACAGTGCGTGATTTCCTGACTTGGTGTTCTTAGGGTACATAATTTCTTTAATATCTGCGGTCTTATTTATAGATGACCTAGTATTACTTTAATGCTTCATATTTCGTAGAAAAAGAAAAGAAAATATTGCAAATGAAATGGATATATGTATTGTCCTATCTTCCTTTTAGATCTGATACAAATGATTTGCTTGATTTAGGAATATGTATATTATAATGTTGTGGCTCTAGTGCTCTAGCTAGTTATTGTGTTGAAGTGAAGTATGAGAATGAAGGCATCGGATGCAAAAAAGCCAAGTGCAATAAAGATTCCAAGGGAACATATTTGTATGAAGCTAAAGCCAATTTGGACTCAACTATCCCAACATAAATATTATAAATATATATATATATATATATATATATATGAATGTCAACCACTCTCTAGCATAAGCGTGATATCCTTAGTGGAATCTACATCAGACGTCAGCAATTATTCACCGTTTAGATGCAAAAATTCGTAATCATAAGAAGTACAAGTTACTAGCTAATTATTGTTTTTATAAAATGCAAGGACCAATTTTAATAGGGGTTCACTAGTGCCCAACATTTCATATTAATAGATAAAATTTAGTTTAGTATGGAATTTAGGAGCAGGATCATTCTTCTTTAATTAATCGTATAGTGCTCAACACACCACATTTAAATGTTTTTTGTCTAATTTTTAATGTGTGTCTAACAAACTACATCACACAAAACTATTTAAACATCCCTCAACAGGGGCAATGCCTCAAAATTATTTGTCTAATATAAGCCGAGATACTTTCTAATTTCTTTTTTCCCCTCTATTTTTGGTAACTTGGGAAGTTCCGGTACAACTGTTCCATTATAAAAGATAGCCAAGTGCAATGCCATGCTCAGGGTTGGGGACGAATTAAGTCAGAAATTTTGTTTAGGACGGCTTGAGTTAACTTACAATTTTGAACTAAAATTAACAGTGTAATAAATGCTAAAAATCTCATAAACTTGCATAGCGAATTTTATATATTTGAGTTTTTAAATTTGAAACAATAATATTGGATACAAGAAAAGAAATGAACTAAAAGAATATAGTTAAAGTAACAACTGAGAATATAGTAAAAGTAAAAGCTAAGGAAGCAAATTAAAAATTTTGGATAGTATCAAGTACGAAATTAAACAATTTTAGAGGGGCTAAATAAGAAGGATCATATATATATAAAATAATTAATGGGGGCCCAGGGGACCTGTAGTCCCCCTCGGTCTATGGCCAAGTCAAAATTAGTGAAATAAAACAACAATAATTTTGAAAATTTGCAAAGTTCCATTAGCTCATCAAACTCTTTATAACATTAGATTACATACAAGATCACAACAAAACCCCAAATATCTTATGTGAAAACTAAAAACAAAAAGAGAGAAAAGAAAAATTGGAGGACGCAAAGACAAATTAAAAATCCCATATCCCCTAGCTTTTTCCATAATTAATTTTGATTAAGCTTTAGGCTCTTGGTTCGCTTTGGAGGGGTCTTGGATGGACATGCTTATGGCAACTGAAGTCATGATAAACTTGTTATTATTGTTTGTTATTTGAAGATCTGCCTTTTTCAAGTCATTATTTCCATTTGCTTCAATATCTTCAATCACTGAAATACTCCCATTAATATTATTAACTTGAGCACCCTTTATGGCCTCTGGTATCTCCTTTTCTTTATTCTCTATTCCTTCTTTGTGCTTCCCCCATAGAACCGAGTAGAGCCCTATCACTATCAACACGGCTCCAAGAACACTGCCGCCAAAAAAAAAAAAAAAAAAATTCCAATAATTAAACTAATGTATATAAAAAGTAATACAAATATATCAAATTTACTATATATAATACAGGATTAGACAGATAGGTATAATTTTTACACAAGCATATCACTAACATGCTTTTACTTTATTGTTATTGTTATGTATTATCAATTCAGCGGTAGAGCCAACTTATTATTTCAGTAAGAGTGTATACTAAAAGATAAAGTTTTTAAGAAGATTTATACAGATAACATGATAAGAAAAATCTAATGTTTTTACGGATAAAATTGGAAAAATGAAAAGTCTCTTAATACAAAAGTCCCACTTAGTCATGGGTGGCTCCGTCCTTGATCATTATCAATGTGATGTGCATAAATATTTCTATTATTCTCAATGTAAATAAAGGGAATAATTATATATACAGCAGAGAGCATTTCCTTAGTAAAACAAATCTAATAAAAAATGATATGCAAGGGAATTATTAATCTAATTATGAATGAAGATGATATAATAAATAAAAAAAATTACCCTCCAAGATAAATCTTTTCAGCAAGGATGAAGGAGCCCATGATGGCAACGATGATCATCATCAAAGGGCTAAAAGCAGTGGCAAACACAGGCCCCCTTTTCTTCATCACTACCCCTTGTACAAAGTATGATATGCTCGAGGTAACAATTCCCTGTCCATCACCATATAGATGTACACACACACACACACACACACATATACGCACCTTGTTAGATATATATTTATATACATATACATATATTTATATATATATAACTAAATAATAGAGAGAGAAAGAGAGAGGAAATTACAGCATAGGCAGCGGCAAGTAAGTTCATGTCCCACCCAATTTTCCAGACAGAGGCTTTGTGTTCCATAACAAAGGTGACTGCAATGGCCTGAAGAGTTCCTATAAAGCACACCAGTGTTGTGAGAGAAAGCTGGTGATTCTTGTACGTCTTCAAGGCCTTGTGCTGTACACAAAACCGTCGTATGATTTTTGATCGGATATCTTTAAAAAGAAACTGACCCAAAAAAAGAAAATTTTTTAAATATTTTTTTCTTTAATATTTGATCACTTACTTGCAACACAAAGAAAGAAGCCCAGGCAAGAGTGGCAATGATGAGGAAGATGGATCCGATGAACCAGTGCTTCTCTCCCGTTCCCGTCGTGTCGGTGATGTAGGATTTCCGGGGATGGACATGCTTAGACCAGACCATCTCAACTATGCGTCCTTTGTATAATGTCATCAACATTGCCCCAGCCACAGTCACCGCAGTTCCCACCACTTTTGCTTGGCACCTCACTCTCTTCATGTCTACGCTTTCCATTCTATTTTTTTTTACATCGTCACCAGAAAAAGGAAAAATAAAATAAAATAAAATAAAACTATAGTTAGTGCCATCACAAGTTTCTCAAAAAAATTGTAAGTTTAGCTAAATCATAAGTTTCAAGTTTTCTTACCTGCATAAGACGGCCATAGCGAAAGTCATGGCGGGAAGCATGTTGCTCATTGCACACGAGAAAGTCGGAGACGTAAATTTCAACCCGGCGTAATAGAAGTTCTGATCGATCACCGGCCTGTACAGATAAAATTACAAGTTTTTCAAATATTGAGAAAACCTTCAAAAAAAAAAAAAAAAGAGGGGGGGGGGGGGGGGTGGGGGCGGTAATTTAATAAGGTCCAGCAAAAGACAACTAACCCTAGAAGAGCCAGCGTAAATATTTGCATGAAAACTGGGAGAGTTATCTTGGGTTGTGCTTTCCTGAAAGAAAGAGAAACCAAGATGAGAAAAAGTGGTTCAGATCCTCTGTCTTATTTTTCCTGTCGTTCAACTGTTATTACGATACCTTTCGAAAAAGATGGCGAAAGGGGCGATGACAGCTGTAGCGATGGCGTGGCGGTAAACCACGAGGACGTAGTGGCTCATGCCTTGGTTGAGAGACACCTTAGTGATGATATTCATACCGGCATAGCCGAATTGCAAAGAGATCATGGCAAAGTAGGGTTTTGAGACCTCAAGGAAGTTGCTTAGCTTCTCCATTTTTTGCAGAAAATCGGTGGAATAAGAAAGAAAGTGTATTAAAATTCCCAGAAAGAAGGAGAGAGGAAGAACGAAGAGAAATGTTGTGTTTTTCCTGAGAGAATCCTTTGGTGCCTCACACATATTTATATCAGATTTTGAGGGGTCTACAGGCGGTATAAACATACGTAATATTCTCTCTCCCTGCTCTCACACTCTCTCTCCCTCAAAGCGTCATCATTTCACTGTAGCAGGCTGTCGTTTTCATGGTTTCTCTTGTTTTTTTCTTACCACCCACTTGCTATATGCTATGTGTTTGTGTTTGAAGAAAGTGAGGCTTTCCTCCTTTTTTTTTTTTTTTTTTTTTTAACAATTATTTTTCCTGCTTTTCCTGTCGCCGAGTAAATTAAAAAAAAAATTTAAGTGATTTCAGTGCAATTCGATCTCACTCTCTCTCTTCTTTCTTTCTGACGTCCTATAATTGGAGCAAATATATGTATATATATTTCTTTTTTTTAAGGAATATGCAAATGCAGGAGGAATCAAAATAGATTCCAAACCAGTACTGCTTTATTTAAAAACAAAAAGGAAAAGAATGGGTGATTTTTTTTTTTTAAAGATTAATCTCATCTATGTCCTTGAATGTTAGTGTCACTTTCATTTTGTCTTATGAACTTTAAAAACTTTTACTATGCATCCTGAACTTGAAATTTAACTCTTTACTCAATTTATCATAATTTCTGTGAAAAAAAGAAGGAAAAAGAAAGTAAATTAAGTGTAGTTGTTGGGGTTAAACTTCGTCTTCTCATTATGACGTTAGCTTTAACAGTTTATCTAACGAACGATGAACTCTCGATTTCAACGTCTTCGTATTTGGGCCGGACCCCAATTCATTACATGAGTCAATAACGAACGTATATCGCTCGCATAATTGGGCCGGACCCAATATATGACTTTAAATGCGATCGTTCATATTTGAACATCGAACATCGGAACAACAGATCGAACGTGATCTTCCACTCATTGACTCTACGGGCCGCGAACGATAGATCACAAGGATAAAATCTTGTTTTCTATCCATCGTTCGTCATTCATACCCTACAAAAGCTTAAAAGGTTTATTATTCATAATCATCGAACCCAACATCAACGATGACGTGTCATGCAATTATAAAAACTGACAAGTTCATAACTGACGATGGCATTACATTCATAATTGCAAAGATCATGGTCTGAAATGAAGGTTCACTCTGGTAACTGTTCAACCTAGATCACAAATGGCATGCTTACACGTGTCCCTAAGGACAGCAAAAGGAAACTGCTCATTGACAGTTATGGGCACAGACCCATCTTCCTCTATAAATGGAGGAAGACCCCCTCCTTCAAGAGGACTTTTTTTTTTTTTTTTTTTTAATTCTGACACTGTTACTCTGCCGAAAGATACCCAGAAATCACTTTGTACTTGAGAATACTCACATACAGTGAATACATTACACTCACAGAGGACGTAGCACAATTGGCGAACCTCTCTACATCTTGGTGTTGATTGATTATCTCTCTGTTTATCATTTTACTTGATTATTTCAATTCTTTTTCGTGTCTGATTATTTCAAAATCATATTGTTTTATAAGTTTCATTTATGATTTCCAAGGGCCCAATTGACTCTGTCTTATTCATTTACTATTTTCTGTTAAAAATTGACTGGTAGATTCCCAGCATCTACAGTTTGGCGCCCACCGTGGGGCCCTTGGCCATCTTACATCGAAAATTTATAAAGCAATCATGGTAGAAGAACGTGAACACCAGGAGGAGTTTTCGCAGGAAAGCCCAGTTCATCATCAAGAAGCTTCCACTTCAGGAGCAAACTCCCAAATCGCCAACCTGACGCGATTAGTGGAAGAACTCACCCAGAAATACAGCGCCCAACAAAGTCAGATGGAAAACATCAGCGCTGAAAATCAGGTTCTCAAGAATCAGCTGATGACCATCAACACCCAGGCCGCTTATTTGTACTACTACAACCCGTACGTTGGGTACGTAGGCAGCTCGTATACGTTTGTACGAGTCCAGTCAAAAATATCACACAATTTCAGTGTTCGATCGAACTACGAATCGCTTGATCCCTAAACGAAGGGTACGTAGGCAGCTCATCACACATGAATGAGTGCAGCTACTTTATTTAAGTACAAACATATTTTTCCGGAATTACAACGTTTATCTTTACGAACAATGTCAAATTTTTGGCTCGTCCCGATCCCTAATCATTCAATAACTTTTGGCTAAGAGTTTGACGTTCGCGTTGAAACAATTCAGCCTAATTTATTGTTTGTATCGGGAAACATTCATCAACATCACAACCAGACAAAAAAAAAATATGAATAAAAATTCATAGTTTTTGATTAAATAAAAAAAATATCATTGTCTACAATTCAAAATTCAGTAGAAAATAAAAATACAAAATTAAAATATTAAGTCTACTGCCGCTGTTCGCGGTCTTCCAACAGATCCTCGTGGGCTGGGGGCTCAACTCCGCTTTTTCCAGGATCGTTCGACGTTGGCTCGATCGCGTTAATAGGCACAGATGATGGACCTTCGAACTCATCCCTGAACAATTCGAGCTCTTCATCGACTTCAGCATCGATGAGGAGTCCTTGCCTATACTCCTTAAGGAGATCATAACGAGCCTTGATGGTGACCTTTTCAAAAGCATCCAGGATCTGAGTGGCGAGCGCAGCATTCTTGGTCTCAAGGGATTTGATCTTGGCTTGCGCCTCATCAAACCTATCGACTAGGACTTTCATCATGCTTGTACCTTCCTTCGCCTGATGCATGATCATCGTTAGATCGGCCGTCAATCCATCAGCACTCGTTTTGACATCACTGAACTTTCGTTCGATGTCCAGCAGCATCTCCCCACGCCTCTGATCTTTTCCCTCGAGGTCTTTATTAATAGCCTCGAGTTCTCTTATTCAAGTCCTCTGTTTGAGATTTTTGTCATTTGTTCGCTTAATGAGCCCCATCGCTCGAATGTTAGTCAACGATTGAAGTAAACAAGTTCAAAAATCTCAATATTGAAAACAAAATATACATCTTGAAAACAAAATGGTAAATATATACCTTCAAGCCATCTCATAAGAGATCATCAAGGTGGCTACGAAGAGGGCCTTGGTTCAACGTCTCAGCATCTGCTTCAGAGAGCAATTGATTCATAATTTCAACGCTCGTTTGTTGGTCTTGTAGGAGCCTCAAGCTTGGAGGCAAGTCCACTTCAACCTTCGGACCTTCGACGTTCGGCTCCGGAGTCGCAACCTTCGACTTCTTGCTCCTCTTCGCCGGAACCTTCCTCTTTGCCTTCTCAACTGCCTTTCTTTTCTTGGCAAGAGGTGAAGCAGGCTTCATAGGTGGTTCCGGAGATGACTCCAAACAGGAAAGGGCACAGGTTCATTACCCTTATCAGCGTTCGCGGATGAAGCAACAGCTGCAGCAGAAGCTGCCTTCTCCGCTTCTTTCGCTGCTTTCCTTTTGGCCATCAAGTCTTTAGGATTGGGGAACTCCATCACCATCGTGTCTAACGCGAAGTCTGCGATCAAAGCCTCTTTGTCAGTAAGGGGCTCGACGAACAATGGAGTACCAAAGAGTCTCCTCAGCACTCCCCTCATTACAAATGGCCAATCGACCTAGGAAGGAACTCGTTTAGCAATACCTGTTGGCAATTCGACGAAGTTCTTCCAAAGGCTCGATGAACGAAGTCTTTTGGGAACGTTAATTTCATCCCACTCTCTGTTCGGCAGAGCGAGTAAACGTTCAAGTTTCTCTTTGAACAAAAGAGATTTCGAAGGTGGCTTCTTTAGTTCCTTACCTGCAACACACAATAACAAATTACATCAGAGGATATCAAAGTTATATACATCTTGATGATCTTCGTTCGACGCTCTTTGTTCGACACTTACGAAGACTTCCCCACAAAGGGTAAAACGCGTTGGCTAAACCCCCAAGTGATTTCTCATTCACATGTATGAAGAAGTAGTGATCTTGCCAGTATCTATCCGCATTCTTCATCTCGCTAACTACTTGCTTCTTCCGTCGGGGATACATCGAGTATCGCCCATGATCCCTAGGATTTTCTTGAGGATAATAAATTGCGAGTATATCGTCTACCGATAGCTCGACACTCACTTCTTCCGCAAGTACAATCAACCCCAAGAAAACCCTCATCCCATTCGGCATCAACTGGGGAATGGCAAGTTGATAGTGATGCATAAACTGAACGAGAAGAGGAGGAAGAGGAAGCCTAAGTCCACACTCGAAATAGATGGTATACATACATATCCATCATTCGGGAACGGTGTCTGCTCGTTCGTCCTTGAATGGCAGACGAAGTTGGACTTCATTCGGAAACCCGAAGCGACCTCTAATCTCGGACAAGTCTTCTTCCGTCAAGACCGATCGAGGGTTCGACGTTTGAAGAAATGATTCTACGCTCAAACGTCGAGGAGGTCTGGTTAATCGAGCGATAGGACGAATTGATAAAATTTCCTCTCCCGATGTTGTCGCTGGTCGATTCCTTTTTGACGCTTCGTCACTCGTTCCAGCATCTCTTCTGCTTTGTTCATATTCATCATGTTCGAACCACGAACGATGAAGTGTCGACGTCAGTTCATCATCAGAACTGCTGTCGCTAGAGTCGACGCTCGACCAGGATACATCGACATCTTCGATAGGTTGCTTTTCCTTGTCCATTTGCCCACAAACTGAATCTTGGACGAACGATGGGAGAATTTCGGATCAAAAAGTCTCTACTACACTAAAATCCCAAGAAGATTGGGATGAACACGAAGAACAGCAGATCAAAAACCCAAAGAAAACCCAGAAAGAAATCGCAAAACCCCTCAACCAAATCACTCACCCGAGAGAAATGCATAAAAACTAACCAGAAAGATTCGGAAATAGAATGAAAAACACTTTACTAAACCAAAATTACATAAAATGGAGGAGGAGAAGAAGAGAAATCTTGCCTGAAAGTTCGAAGGTCTTGGGAAACTCTGGGTTCTGAAGTTTTCGAAATGCTCCAAATGACTGAAATAAGGAGTGAAATGGGGCATACGAAGAGTTCTATAGCTTCGCAGTGCATCTAACGGTCCCGATTATTCAGGAAACGTTTGATCAAACGGTGTGAATAACGTAACTTTTCGAATTCCTTCTCAAGAGACCATACGTCGCAACGGTTCGAATCCCGAAATTTCGTGTGCTCCAGCTCAGACTTCTTACGTCACAACGGTACGAATTTCAAAGAAACATTACTGCCGTTTCAGAACAACCACTTGGTACATGCCACGTGTGTGAAATATCTGTTCTCATTGGGCTCGAGATTTTCCATCGATTGATTCGTCAGTTCGTTCAAATTTCCCTAATCTGATGTAACAACTGATGCAAATTTCTCGCTAATCATCACACTCTATCGAGGATTCATCGCTCGATAGAGTGGGGGGCTATTTGTTGGGGTTAAACTTCGTCTTCTCATTATGACGTTAGCTTTAACAGTTTATCTAACGAACGATGAACTCTCGATTTCAACGTCTTCGTATTTGGGCCGGACCCAATTCATTACATGAGTCAATAACGAACGTATATCGCTTGCATAATTGGGCCGGACCCAATATATGACTTTAAATGCGATCGTTCATATTTGAACATCAAACATCGGAACGACAGATCGAACGTGATCTTCCACTCATTGACTCTACGGGCCGCGAACGATAGATCACAAGGATAAATTCTTGTTTTCTATCCATCGTTCATCATTCATACCCAACAAAAGCTTAAAGGGTTTATTATTCATAACCGTCGAACCCAACATCAACGATGACGGGTCAAGCAATTATAAAAACTGACAAGTTCATAACTGACGATGGCATTACATTCATAACTGCAAAGATCATGGTCTAAAATGAAGGTTCACTTCAGTAACTGTTCAACCTAGATCACAAATAGCATGCTTACACGTGTCCCTAAGGACAACAAAAGGAAACTGTTCATTGACAGTTATGGGCACAGACCCATCTTCCTCTATAAATGGAGGAAGACCCCCTCCTTCAAGAGGACTTTCTTTTTTTTTTTTTTTTTTTTTTTTTTTAATTCTGACACTGTTACTCTGCTGAAAGATACCCAGAAATCACTTTGTACTTGAGAATACTCACATACAGTGAATACATTACACTCACAGAGGACGTAGCACAATTGGCGAACCTCTCTACATCTTGGTGTTGATTGATTATCTCTCTGTTTATCATTTTACTTGATTATTTCAATTCTTTTTCGTGTTTGATTATTTCAAAATTATATTATTTTATAAGTTTCATTTACGATTTCCAAGGGCCCAATTAACTCTGTCTTATTCATTTACTAATTTCTGTTAAAAATTGACTGGTAGATTCCCAGCATCTACAGTAGTTATTTGATTTTTTTTTTTTTCTGTTTGTTCTTAGCAGAAATCCTAACTAAATAGGCTTTGTAAGACTAATTACCCAATTTTTATGTTCGTTTTTAACCAAAATAATAATAAAATGGGTAAAATGGGGTTAATTCAAAGTTCAGGGGGATAAAGTGAGAGTTTTTAAAGTTAAAGGAACAAAGTGGAATGATCCTAAAGTTCATGGGGTAAAGTTTGAGAGTTTTTAATTTAAAAGAGCAAAGTGGAGGTAGTTCATGGGTAAAGTTGAGATTTAAAATTTAGGTGTATGGATGAAAATAATTTTTTTTTTTTAAAGAAAAAGAGTTGGTGAATTAGATATATAATGATTTTAAAATATAACAAACAATAAAAAATATGATAGAAATAGCAAAATTTCCTCACATCAATATAATAATTGTTACGGAGTCTTAACAACATGAAAATATGAATTGGGAATTCATTTTTCTAGGGTGGGTGGTTTAGTACAGTCTAAAAATTCCAAAAATACCTCTGTCTCTCTCTCTCTTATTCTCTCCCCTCCATCTCTCCTCCTTCCTCTCTCTTCCTCTCTCTCGTCGAACTTGCTAATTGCCCCCCACGGAGTCCATCGCCGCCGTCGTGACATCGTCCCTGTCCAACCGAATGTCATCATTGCATAGCCGTTGCAACACTTTCGCGGTGCATCGACGCTCACAAACTCGCGATCCACCGATCACGCAGACTCAAAAGATAGACGACTTGCATTCTCCGGTGACGACACAGTTCGTTGAACTTGTCACCTTCTCCGGTGCCGGTGTCCTCAGCAATGAACTCCAGAGATCTATTTTGTTACTAAAAGCTAAAAGTTTTAGTAACCAAAAAAAAAAAAAGGTGATTAAATGCATATAAGTCACAACCGTATGACTAAAAGTTACATTTAATCACATAAAAATGTTGTGACTAAAAGGTCATAAAAAAGATCGTGACTAAAATTTCATATTTGTTTTTTTGTAATGACATGACACCCTTTAGAATTATTAGTACAGAGGACAAATATTATAGAAAAATATAATATTGTAATCAACTAGTTGTTATAATAACTATAAAAAAAGTTATAAGTAGCGTTTTAAAAAGATACTGAATAGAAGTATATATATGTATATATATATTATTTTTTGGGGCCAACACACCTTGTGATATTGGCGGCATGTTCGAAATTATCATTATTTTATATCAACAACCACGAGTATATTCTTAATAGTTTATCTTCTTCTTCATCTTCGTTTTTTTTTTTTTTTTTTTTTAAAAGAAAATATTCCACATGGGTATCAAATACGAAAAGGATGATCTAATCATAGCCAAACAAGAACGTAGAAGTCCAAAAATTACTCATCACTGTTAAAGCAATGGCACCAACTTCATGTTGCTGATTGGAGCAGAGAGAGAGCCTGATCAAAGAACAGAAATCCGCATCCAATGGCAGATAATTCTCACGACCAAATTATGGTTTAATTCTCCACTGTTTTGGCCTATCTTATGTCTGCGCATGTGGATGACAAGTTATATATATATATATATATATGTGTGTGTGTGTGTGTGTGTATTCCAACAGACAGAATTTCGTGGTGGTGCTGACAGGCAAATTCCTCCATTGGTCTTCTCGATCATTTGCTTTTGTCCCTCCAACTTAAAAAATATAAAAATGTATTGTGCCCATGTTTTGCACTGTTACGGCAAAAAACAAACAAAATACTTTATATATATATATACACACACTTTTATATTCGACATCTTTTTAAAACGACACTTGTAACTCTTTTTAAACATTATTCTAATAATTAATTGATTTTAATATAATAGTATTCAATGATACTTGTCGTTTAAATTAATATATAATTCTAAAAAATATAATGTTATAAGATTCTAAATAAAATATTATAATTATCGGGTCTATTCGATTACCGAACTTGAGATATTATATGTATTTAACGCAATTTTGTAGGATGGTATAAAAGATATCCAACAAAAATTATGGAATAATGAGACGATCATATGGAGAACTTGAATATATTATATATCTATTTTGGTATAGTGAATGTTTCTTTGTATTATGTTAAAAATTAACGTGTGATGGGGACTCCACTACTCGTGCAAGGAGAAATTGCCAGTGAGCAGCGAATAGTGGTGGTAGGGAATTAATTAGTGATATGTTATGTAAGCTTGGGGGAGTGTTGAAGCTTTCTAGGAAGTTCCTAAGAGGATTACAAAAGGTTGTCCTTGCATTGTTCTTTCCATGTCTGTTTTCAATTATTATATATGTATATCTTTCATTTGAAGATGTAAAGCTGTTAATGCAAGATCAAATTATAATCAACTTTTGTGATCGGACTCGCATCACTTATATATTTTTAAACGACACGAATCAAAACATATATTTTTTTCATGATGTTTTCGCGTCAAAATTACAGCACGATTTTTGTTCGTAAAATATTGAATAACAGTCGAGGAATGATACATAGTATTCTAAGACATTTTAATTAGGTCAACTCTCCAATCCCACAACAATTCCCCACCTATTTTATTAAGAAGAAAAAAAAAACATTTCCATGAACGCATTGTTCTCCATTGTATGCCATGATCTATCAAAAAGTTATACGGCACATATATTTAACTTTAAAAGTCTATATATACATAATTCATGCCATATAAATTGATAAAAAATTTAGGTGCAATAATTTTGTAACCATTACTTTCTACTAAAAGAAAGAATATAAAAGTTGCATATATAATATATTAGTCGCAATTTTACACCTAATTACACTATAAAATCATGTGAAGTTCGAATATCTTATTTCTGAATTATTAAAAAAAAAGTAAATACGAAATGCGAAATTTGCATTTTTAGTAGGAGTAAAAAGAGATAAATTCTCTTTTGTCGTTCATGTTTATTCCTTGGTCATTTATGGCCAGCCAGGACCCAACAATATTGAAAGCGATCGATAGGATGGAAAACAAATGTAATTCGAGAAAATCATGGATGTAGAAGTTAACAAATCTAAATCTGTCTATCATTATAACCTGCAAATGTCATATTAGTTACGGTTTTCCTAAATCCTTACACTAATGCTATGTTTGATAGAGGTGAAAAATGGGAGGAAAGAAAGAGTGGGAGAGATTTTTGAAGAGAAAATGAATTATAAGTTGTTTGATTGGAGAGAAAAGTGAAAAAAAGAGAAAAGTGAAAAGAAAACAAGACTAATGAGTCCCATAATTTTTGGTCTCTCCAAGAGTGGAGCAATTTTTGAAAATAAAACTCCTTACAACTTGCCTAATAGTTGAATTACGTTTTTGTCCTCATTTATAAACTAAAATATTAATAATTGATTGGTAAAATAGTAATTTACTTGATCTCTCTCTTTTTTTTCCTTTTTTTTCCTTCTATCATACCAAACATGATGAAGGAATTCATTTTCTTTTCTCTTATTCACATTTTCTTTCACATATTTTCTCTCAACCTTTTTCCATCTCTCTTATCAAACGGGACTCAATTTGGTGGGAACAAATATAATAAGGAGACTCTCTCTCCTCCACTCTCCAACCAAACAATAAATTGAACTTGCCCACAAACCAAACACACTCTTATATTGTATACTCCATAAAGCCAGGACCATAACTTGTTATTTTCAGTGTTTAATTAGAGTCTAAAGAACTTGCAAGTACGTACAATTCCTTAATTTCTGAAAAATGTTATTTAATTTGTTTGTAGAGTTGCGAAATGGGCTGCAATGCACCAACATAACTTCTGAGACCAATTTTAACGAAGAGCATTTATGAAAGTTTATGAATAAATAGCATATTTATGTTATTCTGCTGAGCAAAAGAATTTTAAATTTCCGCATTTACCTCGACATGATTTTCTTCATCATCAGACTGATCATGATTCTTTTCAAAACTCTCTCTCTCTCACACACACAGACAGGAGGGGACCAACCTCAGTAATTCTGATAATAAACCTGCTAAGAAATTTCTCCGCTAAAAAAAAAAAGGGAGGGGGGGGGGGAGAACCAAATACAATCACTTAGGGGGGTGTTTGGTTGATAAGTCCAAACTAACATTTTCAAACTTTTTTTTGTCTTTTTCCCAAAAAGTTTTTGTCTTTTTCCCAAAAAGTTTTTTGTCTTTTTCTGAAAAGTCAACATAATTTACTATTTAAACTTAAAAATCTCATCTTGCCCTTATATTATTAGTTGACTTTGTAGTCTGTTAAACATTCACTATAATTAAAATATGACAAAGATATGCCAACTAGCTCAAGTCTCACAGTTGATTCAATAGTACATATTCTTGCTGGCCGTTATCAATGCACAAGGCTAATTAACGCTTCGTACCCACATGTCTATCAAGTCAGTGCGCATTAAAAATTTGGATCAGAGACGTTTATAGCAATGAATTTGTATTTTTCGAA
This sequence comes from Ficus erecta, assembly GCA_008635985.1. Lineage (NCBI taxonomy): Eukaryota > Viridiplantae > Streptophyta > Magnoliopsida > Rosales > Moraceae > Ficus > Ficus erecta. The sequence goes on from BKCH01000768.1 coordinate 110,134, forward strand.
CTACTGTAATTGATTATATAAAATGTCTTTTGCAAAAAAGTTAAACTATATACTCTGGATGGATACCCTGTTTTTTCTTCGTAATTTAAATTAAAATAATAATAAAGAAATGAAAAGAACCGATTGCATGAAAATTAAGAAGTATATGGTAAAAAAAAAAAAAACTGCCAAATAGTAGAAAACAAATTGGTTACCCACCATAAAAGAGCTAAATAATGAAAATTTGTATCCAATAGTTGAATATTTCTAAATTACGGAACCTATATCTTAAAGGAGCCAGATAAATATTTACGAGAGCATTCATCTCATTATTCTTTAATTTCCACACACACACACATACACAATATATTTTTATATATATTTCTTTCTACTAGTGATTTCTTATGTACGTGGAAATAAAGAAATTTTTTTCTTTTTCTTTTCATCCGTCCTTTAATTATACTGGACATAACTCATGTGGCTATAACTTTTCAATTTTACTTTTAACCCCATTATAATTACAAATGTGCAGTGACAAATTTGTTGTCTTCCTTCAATGCATGCATGTTGAGATAAAAATATCAAAGAAATTGCCTTATTAGGTAACACCACAATGATAAAATAAGATAAACAAAAAATAAAAAAAAATAAAAAAACAGATATTGGATGGCAGTTTTTAAAAGACTGATGTGGAATTTTGCTAAAAAACACGGCATGGAGATTTTTTCCAAAAATTATCGTAGAAAGATAGTTTTAAAAAATCATTATGGAATCTTTAGACGTGTCATGACGGAGGATTAATATTGTTACACGAAAATCGTTGTAAAAATCCTACTCTCTTTTTTTAGTAGTGCACCTATTTAAGAAAAGCGAAAAAAAAAAAAAAAATATATATATATATATATATATATAAGATCAGTAAACCTTTATCAATTCTTGTCACGTAGTTTGAAGGATAAAGCCTCTATCTTTGACCAAAAAGCCTTTCATATAATTGAATCTTTAGCTATTTGGTCGATCATGCACGATGTTTAAAAAAGTTTATGGTAAAATATTAATTTTCTTTCCCGCCAAACTTCATGAAAATCTTTTCCGCGAAGCCAATCAGACACTCTAAATCCTTTGCTTTTTTATTAATTAGCTTTTTTCAGGATCGCTTTCCTATATTTGTAGCTTAATTGGCTGTTTCAAAATGCATGTGGAATTATTTGAAGAAACTTAGGTCGATGTTAGAATTTAAAAAAAAAAAAAAAAAAAAAAACGCCGCCTTAGGTGGTGTTTAAGTCTTTAGTGGGACATAAAAAGAAAGGAAAAGTAAGTGTGTTCTTTTCGTCGAAAGCTTTTATTAGTTAGAATTAGAAAATCCTCACTAGCATTGCAGACCAATATACGTATATATTCGATTAAAATGAGGAGCGGTGTAATAAAAAATTATAAATTATATCAAGAAATGTTGAATCTCCTTGGTGAGTTTATATATATAGTTAGTCATATATACAAATATCATATTATAATTGATACAAATATGAAGGGAACTAAAAAAAAAAAACGGAGATCTCAACAATAGGAGATGCCCTTTTTTCCATTATTGGTACTTTAGTCGTTATATTTATTTCTCAACCATTTGATTTATGAAAGAGGAGCCATTTTATGTTAGGTGATACAAATTTTTATCCATATACTACTTATAAATTAAACTGTTGAAAAATAAATCTAACCTTATAAACCTCTAATTCCTATCATCAATAATAAAAATGGCAATTTCTATGGTAGAAATTAACTCCTTAAAAGATTTTGGAACTTTTAGTTCTTGAACAGAAAGCCTAACACTTATGATGGCTCTTGTGTGCGGCATTGCCGGACAACAACGGTAGCTACATGGTGTGTAGGGGGGTGTCAGGAAGCTGCAGAGGTGTCTCTAGATTTCATAAGGAAAAGAGCTGAAAAAGGAGTCAGTGTCAGGGGAAAAAAAAATTTAAAAACCAAAGCTGAAGTTCAACAAAATTAAAATAACGAGAAGCAGGGTTTGAATGCTAATTTTACACACAGTAGGAAGATTGGAAATGGCAGTTTGAAAAGAGACTTGAGGTGTTGTATCACGAGCTGTATAAGATTGTAACAAATATCGATTGTTTTGTACAAGAGTATGAGAAGCATTTGTCACAATCAGATTACCAAATGAAAAAACTGGTTTTGGAGTTTGATTTTTGGGAGCAATGGGAAGGAGAACAAATTAAAGTAGTATATGAACTCTGTAGACGCCTATAAAATGTGTAAAACATAATTTGAAAAATGATATTGAATATTGTAGTGATCTGATATCTATGTGCAAGCATAAGCAAATTGGAGAATGTATAGAAGGCGGTGGATCATTATATATGGATGATATACACATGGTTTTAAGGTTGTAAATGCTTTTAATATTTAGTTTTTGTAACAAACTGGGACAAAATAAAAAATAAAAATAAAAACAATAGAACAAAAGAGAAAAGAAACAAGTGTTTTCATTGAATGAAGAAATTTGCATGTGAATTACGTTGAGATCGGTTCCGCTTAAGTTAGGAAATAAATAATTGTGTGAGAGTAGTTCAAATTAAAGATAGAATAGATGAAGTAAGAAATAGATAAATCAAATTAATGTGAATAATACTATGAGCAAAAAAAAAAAGGTGAAATACTGCCAGTATCCTCGAAATCGGGAGTGACGTAAGGGGATTAATTAAGAAAACCACGTAATTAACGCTAATCATGGAACTTTATTGTATTTTCCAAAAATATATTCTAGCTTGGATTTAACTCAAAATTACACATGCAAAGTGAATTTCAAGCAAAACCAAACATAATTTGTGTACTAATTAATATAAAAAGTCAAGCCTTGCAGCACACATTCTCACCCACCCACTCTTCCACGTCTCTTTACTTTCTCTGAAATTTTTCCAAAGGCCAAAACACCCAAGCCCCTGATACCCGTCTCTCTCACCCCCAAAACCACTTTCTATTTGCTCCGTTGATTCCGTAAACCCATCCCCTGATACCCGTCTAGCCTTATCACATTTATTGAAATTCAGTTTCTCTTTCCTAATTGCCATTTTACCCCTGCAACTGCAGAATTTTCTCCTGCAACTAGTCAATTTTCTACTTCTTTTTTGGCGAAATACTACTAGTAAAATGGACCGCCATTTGCAGCCTACGCTGCCAAAACCCCAGAAAAAGCCTTAGGATGCCCTCACACTCAACGTTGAATTCACCTGCCGTTTAGAAGAGTATTCGTAAGCTCTATAATGCAATAAGTAAGCGCACAATATTTACTCTCTGAACAAGATATCTAAAAACCATTTCTAATTCACGAGATCAAATTAAGACCGTAAAAAAAATTAAAAAAATCAAGGCAATATATGTGTACGCAACAAGATCCATATCAAGGCACAAAATAAGATCGTCGCGTTACATGGTACCCTTGAGATACATTCGTGAGGTGTGCATGTTTTGACAAAGTTCACTCATGCCGAATGATCCATCAGGATGACTAATAGTTGGTGTGGATCCATTTTGCCACAGCAAAAGAACAATTAAAATTTCTTGTTCATCTTTATCAAAAAAAAAAAAAACCAAAGATTGTGTAGACCACAAATACCAAGATTTAACCCTTTTTTTTTTTTTTTAATGTTTGTTATTAACGAAAACAATTATTTTTTTGGTAAATATTTGTGAATTTTGGGGATTTTTCAAGTACTACATTGAGAAAACTGCACGATATAGCACAATGGTTATTAATGATCTCTAGCCAGCAATCATAAAGTATTTGTCATGATAACGATCGCCTCTAATTGATAGCTACAAGGTATAATGTTAGGAAAATGGTGATTGTGCAGGCTGGTTATCTCTAGTCGCCAAAATTTTTAATATCCCGATATGATATCTATAAATAATATAATAAACTATCGGTGATCATTTATCATATATCATCGGTTATCAGAATTTTATAATGTAATGAAAGATATATAAGTATCATAATAGGATACGTGTTATCATTATTCATTGATATTATCAACATTTTATAATGATATTATCAAGAAAACATTAGATATTATAGAGTAATGTTTTGAGAAAATATGAGAAACTACCTCAAAATATTTGAAATTTTAACCTAATTTAAACCATTTGACTGTATATATTTATTCTTTTGACCATCTTCTGAAAAGACCTTGTTACCCATTTCATCTATTTGGTTTTGCTCTTTCCTAATCAATTCTTTTTCTACATTTTGACTCTTTTTCTCCTCCCCGTCACAGTCGAACTCTAATAGGCCCGCTATCATCTCTCTCTCTTCATCACAGTTGAACTCTAATAGGCCCATTGATAACATTTATAGAGTTATTTTACCATTTTTTATGTATCTAAATTGACTATATTTTTTAGCACTTTAATATATTTTAAGTTAATTTAGTTTAATTTTGTATAATTTTTATTTTGATTAGTTTATTTTGATTCTGTGTAATTTGATTTGATTTAATTAGTTTAATATTAATTTTAATATATTGTTATTAATTTACCCCTCTAAATAATTAATTTTCTCATTTGTGTAATTTAATTAGATGAAATTAGTGGTCAAATGAATATTTAAAAGCTCAAAAACGAATTAAAATTCAAATTAGGTAGTACACACCCACACGCGGAAGAGGCTAGCGTGCGTCCACTCGCGCTGAAGGCTGTTGGATCACGAAATTAATTAGGGCCCAGATCGCACATGAAACGCACTCACCGACAGCCGCGGGGTGCATCAGGCTACGTGTCAGCACCCTAAGGAGGCTGAGTTTGGAGAGGTTGAGACTAGGCCAATCTAGAGAGAAAATAGAGAAGAGAAAATGAGGAATAAAAAGAAAAAAAATAGAAAATAAAGTAAAAGGAAAAAAATAGCAGTTTAAGATTTTTAATTTTAGGTTTTAATTTTTATTTTTATTTTCAGTTTTAGTTTTTATGTTCAATTAATTTCAAGAGGGAGATGGCATTTTGAAGAACAAGAGGAAGGTGAGAAAATTTGGGGGAAATTCTTAAAGCTTGTGGCAACTTCATGGGGGGGGGTTTTTTTTTTTTTTTTTTTTTCATTTTTCTTATCTCTTTTATTTTTGTAATTTTAGATGCTTGAACCATTTTTGTGGTTAATTTTGTTTTCAATTTCATTTATGGATATTGTATAGTTTGTTGGTTCTAGGGTGCTTAATTTTGTCTAATCTTGAAGCTTTGCTTATTCCAATTTCTAATTTAATTTGTGTTTGCCTAATTGTGTTATGTGATTGCTCTATGATGTTTTTAATTTTAACTTCTAAATGATCATCAGAATCATGATTCAAAGTTGCAACGAGTTGCTGACGGAGCCTCATGACAGACAGCGATGGAGATCAAACTACCAACGAGAGCTCTGCATGATCTCCATCAACTTTAAGGTACTCAATTTACGAATATATAACCCACTATCAGGATAGATAGACTCGGTTTCTAATGATAATGTTTTTCACGTATTATACATGGTTTTGCCCCCGACGTCGTTACTTATACTAGACTAATGAAGGTTTTTTTTTTTTTTAAAAAAATATTATTATTATTTTTTAGGTGTTATCACTTTCTTTCATAGTAGCTTTGCTTCCCATCATAAAAGAGAGTTCGATATTATTTTAGGCTGTTAATATACCACGAATTTCTCCTAAATGTCCTTCACAAAAAGAGTGAAGAATGCTTTTTTCATGGACAGATTATCATGTAGAACATTTAATTTCCTTTAGCAGGCCCCAGAGATCTACAAAGAAATGGAATGTGCTCGATGCACTTATAATATCCAATATATTTGGATCTAAAATCTTTTGACTTTGATCCACAAAGTTTATTATAATATAATTAATGGAAAATTTATATGTGTCTAGTCGCATTAAATTCTTTACAACCTAATTTGACATGAAGTATGTACCATGTCACAATTTAAATTCCATGCACACAAATCCCACATCATGTGAAGTTCCATATGAAGAAATTTTAATGTGTAATGATGAGCATAGGATATGAGAAATTTAATTGCTTCATGTTCTAGAAGTTATCCTAAGGTGAAACAACTAGCACAAGTAAAAAAAATGAGGTGAAAAATCTATCAATGGTTGTGATGAGAAGGAGAATCATCCAAAGGGTAGGATTGATACCACAAGGGCAATCCATGATGTAGGTAAATTAGATTCATTGGAAAAATGTGAATTTTTTTGTTGCCAAAAGAAAGGGCAACAATGCAAGGAAGATGCCTTAGACAAGATTTGAAGCTTGGTGAGCAAGTTTTACTTGTGAGAAAATAAATCATAATTTGTATATTTAATCAAGTGCAAATAACGTCAGGGGTTAATTAAAACACTTTAACAATAGGTGTATAAATGGGACCATGATTATGAGAATTCATTTTCTCTCCTTTTTCTTGATCACCACCATCACTCCTACTCTCTTTCCCTCTTCCTTGGCCGAATCTCTTCTCCACCAAAACCCTAGAAACTTTTCCTAGATCAAGCCTAACCTAGAGGATTTCAAGAAGACTAAAGCTAGGAGAATCATCTAGGGAACGATTCTTGAAGAAGATCCCGTGTTTCCTCTTCTTTTAGCGACGGTTTTTCTCATGGTTATAGGTTGAATATTCTTTTTTTTTTTTTTTGGTCAATTAAATGCTAGGCTCGTGGTATGGTAAGAACCATCATAGAGGCCGTCGTTTCACCAAGAGGTTGAGATATAGAATCTCAACTTTGCTTATAAAAATACGTAGTATGTTATGATTATGGGTTGTGTATGATTTATTCTCAAAAATGAAAACTTTAATGCTAAAGAAAGTGTAGGCTCTCTGGCTCACTTTGTTCATTGAGGATGTCAAGTTAGAAGCTTTGATTTTTGACTTTGAATCTTGACTAAAAATCTTAATTTTTTTAATCATGCAAAAATATTGAAATATGCATGTTCTAAAATACTCAAGACTAGGTCATTGTACATAGTGTTTTTTCCTTGTTGATGGGTTAAAAAATTTACTCTTTTCAAGAAAAATAAACACTAGATACAGTTAAAGTTAACTTGCTATCTATTGTGATTAAAAAATATGATCTTTATATTGTTTATTGGTAAAAAGATCTCATTTTAATGGCTGGCTTTAAAATGGGTTGGTATAAACTTGAGTCTCAGGATCACAGCATAAAAAGTGAAACTTGTTAGCATTAAGGGCATGTTTGGGACTTGGAATACCATTGTAGAGACCCTAAAATATAGTGGGAACATTACATAGAAAAAACTAGTTAAATGGTGGCCGATTTGGACGAGTAAACCGAAGGTTACCCGCGATAACCTGCTGATTTCCAGCCACTAGAATTGGACAACCTACATTTTAAATTTTCCGACCCGTTTTGGACCACTTAGAGGCCAAACTGGGCCTTGGGCGAAACTGAGGAAATGTAAGAACATATGTTGAGAACATTTTTTATATAAGATATTCTTAGAAATTCTGACTCTAAGATAATGTTTCGGCTTGTTTTCCGAATCAGATCTGGAACATTTTTTATGCCAATTTACATCACAAGCAGTTTGCGTTTTGATGTACACAGACCCCTCAGAGTCAAATCAGTAGTTGGAACAAACATGAAAGTTCTAGGAATCATTACAACAATTTTTTTTTTTTTTTTTTTTTTTTTTTTTTTTTTTTTTTGTGAAGGAACCTCGATCAAATTCCTAAGGATTTTAAGATAAAAAGTTTTAATTAAAACTTACCTTTCAGGCCGAAATGCGTTTTGATAAATAAAACAAAAACTTTAGAATTTCAAACCCAAAGTTTTCAAACACCACTTCTTGGGCCAAATTATCTTAGTTCCACGTCAGCCAACGAGAGAAAAACCGCTGAAGGCAAAATGATAATTTTGCACCCTTAGCGCACAAATAAGAAGGAAAAGTAAAAATTTGGTAATAGTAAAGTAACATGGTAACCTGGTAAAGCAGAAGCTTACCAACCATAATAGGACTCTTCTTGCACATTGATACAAGAACCCATTAGTAAATATCAGGGTAAAAATTGAGCCATAGTGGCCCAATTTCTACATCAAGAACTTTAAGGCAACATTTTGTCAAGGTTGAACTGGGTCTCACAACCTTAATCTTATAATTTGGTATTTGTATAACAAGCCTTGGTAAAAACGAAAAGAGAAAATTATTTAAACAATAATATTTTTTTTTATTCATTGATTAATAGGATACAAAATCCTTATTTTTTGTCAGCATTAAATGTCTATTTTACCCCTTATTCTATGTACATTATACTTTACTATGATTTTCTTACTTGTTTCTCTCTCCTTATGTTTTCATCTATTTTTTGACTTGTTTCTCTCTTCTCATTTTTCCTTTTCACTCTCCCCAATCTCTCTCTCTCTCTCTCTCTTCTTACTCTCTCTCAGATCCAAAATCTATCTTTCCTTTTCGTCTTTCTCTCTCCACAGATTTCTCAGAATTCTGTTCGCTTTAGATTTCTCTACATATCCAAAATTCAGGCTCTTCGCTTCTCTCTCCATTGAATTTGAAATCGTTGACTTACAAATTGATCGCTCAGGCTTGGGTTTGTGTTTTGGGTAAATTTCACTTTTAGCACCTGTGGAATAAAAAATATTAAAATCAGTACCACTTTTTTTCCCCTTCACTTCTAGCACTGCCACGTCATTCTTCAGCCTGATATGTGGGGCCCAGACGGATTAATTGTATGTCAAATTACTGGTTTATCCTCATCTCCCTCGCATGGCCCCCGAAACCAGCATCTACAGTTCTTTAGAGAGAGAAAACGAAATCTAGAGAGAGAAACAGTTGCAATCGCAAGGAAACGCTCGGAAACCGTCCGAAACCACCACGAAAGGCATCTACAAACAGCTTCGTGATATACAAGGCAGAATATTTTAAAAACTAATTAAAGATAAGTTAACGAATCAAAGAAGTCGAAAGTTCAAAAAATTACAAAATCTGGTTTCAATGTCTAAAAACTTTGCGTTTAACGATTTGTTTGCAGAGGGGAAAAAAATTTCATTATTTTGAATTTGTTTAACAGTTGGTCTTCTTACAGGGACGGTCATTATCATAATGACCGCCTGGTAATTTTCGTTGTGACCCCTGTAACTGTTAAATCTTAGCGTATAATTTTGGTCACAACGATATTGACCAGGTGGTCATTATGAAAGTGACCAGTTTTTTGTCAGACGTCGTCCCACAGGATCGGTCATTTTCATAATGACCCCATGGTCATTATCGTTGTGACCCCTGCAAATGCTCAATGCAGTGACGTATTGGTCAAAGTGTTAGACCATTGGTCATAACGGTTATGACCAGACGGTCATAACCGTTATGACCGATAGTATAAACCAGTGGTCATAACGGTTATTACCAGACGGTCATAACGTCTGGTCATAACCATTATGACCGATAAACTATTGGTCAATACGGTGACATATTGGTCAAACCCTAACAAAATTTTTCGTTAGATCTCCCGCCCATTTCAATCGTGACATTATATATACAGTAACCCAAATTTTGAAAACTTTTTCTTTCCTCTTTTCAGCGTTTTTCTCTCAGTGAAGCCTCACAATTCCTCTCTGCACCATTACCCACTGATCGAAACTCACTCTAAGTCCAACAAATCTGAACTCAGTCTAAGTCCAACAAATCTGAACACATCTTTGTGCCATCTGCTTCTGCCAGATCTGCTTCTACTCCATTTGAATAGAGATCTTCACACTTCCAATCAGCCAATCTGAGATAATGGTGCTTCTTATTTGGTTTTATTTGTTAATTTATGATTTAATGTACGTGCGTTTTGAAATATATTGTATAAACAAAATCTCTGTTATCAGTTTTGAGATATAATGATGCTTGTTATTCGGTCTACTGTAGCATATAACATAATCTTAGATAACAGAAGAAAACCAAATTATTGGATAACTTGATTCTGTATCATTCAGGAATGGATGCGGTTTGTGTTTTCGTAAAGTATAATGGTCAATGGGACGGCACAATGAGATATGTTGGTGGCGAATGAAGGGAATATTGGTGCCCGAGAACTCAACATATGTTGGTCTTGTTGAGTTGGTGAGAAGTGTGCTTGGAATTAGGGGTCCAGACAAGAATATAGTCATGAGATACGGTGTTGAACCTGGATTGCCTCTTGTGAGGATACAGTGTGATGCTGACGTTAAATTCTACATACAACTAAAGAAGAAGGATGTTCATGTGCTTAGCAAATTTCCAGTTACAATCGATGTATTGGATGAGTCCGCTGCGGAAGCCATGGCACCAGAGGTAGGGGCAAGCAACCACATAGACATTCAACGTTCTAGGGAGGGGGGACAGAGTGATGAAGCCGTGCAACATGTAAATGACATTAATATGATCCTAACCCCTCCTCCCCCTCCTCCTCCTCATATCACTTCTCCTATAGTCGGTCTGGATTTGCACACTGACTATGGAATTGAAAATCAACATGAAACATTGAACAATGACTTAGGCACGGATCACGATGATTATAATACCGGGAAATTTAATGTTTCGGCTGATACTCATCGTTCAAACGAGAAGAGTATCGCAGCAAGCATTGGAGGCCATTCTATTGTCAACAATACTGGATCTAAATATGACAAAGTATCAAGTAGTGACAGTGTATCCGAAGGAGTCGTTGTTGCTGATTATACACCTATCACGCTGCGCGTAAATTGTGTTTTTGAGAACAAAAAGTTACTGCAATACCATTTTCATCATGATGCCATGAGTAAACATTACCAATTCAAGGTGAAGAGGTCGAACTCTACTCTATTACACGTTATATGTATAGATAATGAAGGATGTCCATGGCAATTGCGTGCGACTAGGATGAAAGGTAGTGAACTGTTTGTTGTTAAGAGGTTCGACGACGTCCATACTTGTTCAATTGAAATCGTTCAAGTGCATCATCGTCAAGCGAAGAGTTGGATGATTGGGAAGTGTGTTAAGGCGAAATACTTGGATCCGACCAATTCCTTGTATAGACCATCTGAAATAATGCGAGACATGCAGGCCGAATTTGGAGTGTCTTTCAACTATCTTAGAGCATGGCAAGGAAAGGAAGCTGCACTGACAAGCCTGAGGGGCGATGATGCTGAGTCATACAAAGGTAATTTCCCTTGTCTGGTTATACGTTCGTTACTGTCCTTATAACTATTATACTTGAAACATGGTGTTGATAATTTAATATTTACAGTTCTGCCAGCATGGGCTGAAATGGTGAAGCGGAAAAATCCTGGATCCGACGTTGACATTGAGACAGACTCAGCAAATTGTTTCAAATTCTTTTACATGTGCTTAGCTGCTTCGAAGCATGGTTGGCCTTATTGTCGTCCCGTAATTGTGGTTGATGGATCAGCACTAAAGGCAAAGTTTAGAGATATGTTGCTTGGAGCCTGCGGACACGACGCAAATGGCTCCATATTTCCCCTTGCATTTGGTATCGTTCCGTCGGAGAGCAATGAATCATGGACATGGTTCTTCGAGAAACTAAGGGATTCAATCGGCACGCGAGAGTCTCTTGCTATTGTGGCCGATAGGTATAAGGGTATCGAATATGCAGCCAACCTTGTGTATCCAGATGCTGCATTCGGGATATGCGTCCAACACTTGGCTGCAAACTTGAAGACTAGATACAAAGATTTCAAAGGCCCTTTGAAGACCTATTTTGATGGTGCCTCGAGAACGTATCTTTTAAGTGAGTACCATCGTCATATGGAATCCATCCGTGTTCGTAACCCCGACATGCATCGTTACCTTCTTCAGGCCGATCCTATAAAGTGGTCGCGAGCATACTTCAACGGTCGGAGATACGCAATCATGACAACCAACATTGCAGAGTCATTAAACAATGTGGATCGGAAAGTCAGGTTAATGCCAGTTGGATTCTTGGTGGAATGGCTTAGGGGACTACTACAACGATGGTTTGTCGAGAGACGTGAAGAGGCCCTTAAAATAACATCTAAACTGGCCCCGAAGGCAGAGAAATTGATTCGCACAAACTTCGCTTTAGGCCTAACAGTAACAGTTTGTGATAACAACCCCATTTTTAAATTTTATTATTGCTTCGCCTTAATGCGATCGCTTAAACTAATGTCTTAAAATTACATTTGTTACAGTCTCGGCCAGCTGATCAGTTTGAGTACGCTGTCACCAACAATGCTGCCCAAATATGGATCGTCGATATGAGCGAAAGGACATGTACTTGCAGACGATTTCAGGTCGATCAAATTCCTTGCCCTCATGCCATGGCCGTATGTAACCACCGTCGAATTGATCCTTATAATTATTGCTCTAATTACTACACAAAAGACTATCTGTATGCTTGCTATGCACATGTAGTCCACCCTATTGGCAGCCCCGAGGGCTGGGACGTATCTGAAGAAGTAAGATTACGAATTGTTAATCCTCCCACTACAAAGCGTGGGCCCGGAAGGCCACGGGTTCGTAGGATTCCGTCCTAAGGTGAAGAACAAAAGCCTAATCGGTGTGGTAGATGTAATGGTTACGGACACAACCGTCAAACATGTACCAACTCAGTACCCTTACGAAAACGTCCAACCACAAGGCCAGATACAGAGTTCATAACACCAATTTCATAAATGTGATGATAGTGTATGATCATGTTACTTTACTTTTTTTAATCATTGTTGTATAACAATTTAGCTCAATTTGTCACACTTCACATTAAACATGACCAATATTTTTATTATAAGTACAAAGTGTAATTTTTAGTACAATAGATTGCTATAATACTCTTTTATTATATAAAAAAACATTAACTATTAAGCCAAACATTTTTTAGGTGGATTTAAGACCAGAGGTAATAACAGTTATGACCGTCTGGTCATAACCGTTATTACCGTCTGTATAACACAGAGGTCATAACGGTAATGACCAGACGGTCATAACCGTTATTACCTTTGTGTCTTGCCTCTGTGTTAGACCATCGGTCATAACGGTTATGACCGTCTGGTCATAACCGTTATGACCGATACGTTATACTATCGGTCATAACGGTTATGACCAGACGGTCATTACCGTTATGACCACTGGTTTATACTATCGGTCATAACGGTTATGACCGTCTGGTAATAACCGTTATGACCTCTACGTTATACTATCGGTCATAACGGTTATGACCGTCTGGTCATAACCGTTATGACCGATACGTTATACTATCGGTCATAACGGTTATGACTGTCTGGTAATAACTGTTATGACCGCTGTGTTATTGAAATGAAGTGAATTTGCTTTCCTACCAAGCAAACAGAGACGTGAATTTGCTTTCCTACTAGCATAAACCATAAATGAAGATTTTGGGCATGAATCAAATAAAACGAGTGTCAAAAACAAATTTTTGGTATTTATATATAAGTTAAGAATTGTTGTTAAATTTGATACTTAAACTATAGACGCTCACTTTTATTAAATTTGATACTTAAACTCTAATTTGCCATTTGGTGAGCTAGTTCAAAGATTGCAATGCAGCGGAGAGAATATTCAAAACCAACATTCTTGTTCGTAGATTAATACAAAATATAGTTCAATTATATGTTATTTGTAGGGTAACATACATACGAAGTATTCAATTATATGTTATTTTGTAACTAATCAAACTACGGGCATTGACTATTTCCTAAAAAAATTATGAATTCGGCGTATGAATATACATAATTTCAAGTGTACATATTTAAGAAATATTTGAATTTACAAATATAATTTCAAGTGTACATATTTATGAAAAATGTGATTTTCATAACGTCAAAATGCAAAAAATAATTGGACATGACGTGTTTTTTAATTTACTTCTTCGTTCACCAAGATTCGAATATCATGAAACTCTATTAAGACTCTCGTTTTAGCTTTAATTATAGTAATACTAGGATGGTGATTGACGACATAAAGAGATTAAATTAAAGGTATATCCCATTCATGGGATTGAAATTAGGTTGATGATGAGATCACTACCGAAATATATTATACTTATCACAAAATGTAAAAAGTAATTTAAAAAAAAAAAAAAAAAGACAAAAGCCAAAAGCAACAAAGTTTGATAAATATAAAAAAGAAAAAGAAAAATTATCTAATTTCGGTTTGAAATAAAAAAGTTATGAACTTTTAAAGTTTGAGATTTTAAGAGAGATTTAGTATGGGAGTTTGATTGGTTCGCTCCATCTAAACAATTTCTATTGTATTTCGTCTTTTTCTTCAAAAGTAAACTCGGGTTCACTATTCATATTTCTAACTTTAACTTAAAAAGGGTGTGCTTGGTGTTTGGGTTGGGTTTGAAATAAAATAAAATTTTTGAATTGAAGTTTGTTAACTTTTGAAAAACTAGTTATAGTTTTTGTTGACTTTTTCAAAAAAAATAAAAAACCAGTCATAAAGTATAGTTTAGTTCAAAATGAAATGTAATACCAAACGTATACATAAATTTTAAAAGTTTACAACTTTTTTTTTTTTAATTTCAAGTCGAGATAAGATGATTTTTTTAAAATTGTATAAAATTCCGAGAAATTGAAATAAGATCTATATTGTTATTTTTTTCCGAAAACATTTCAAGTTTTTACACTTTTTAATTTAACATAATTCGTTATGTGCCATTACTTTTGACCAATTTATTGACGTCTTCCGTTAAAAAATCATTGTAGCAACAATTTAATATTTTAGGAGCATTCTTTGTTATTTTATTATTTGTTATTGTATTGTAACAACATTTTAATATTTTAGGATCATTCCAGCTACCAAAAGTTATATATTGTTGAGTGTTTAGGGACTAATTGAGCAATTTACCCCTTTTTTTTTTTTTTTTTTTTTCTATTGTCCATAAGGATTAATATCGCTTGTATAAAAAAATAATTCATATTTTGTGATTAAACTTTACAAACTATTCACACCTTAATAATTCTAAACTAGTGTCACTTAACCTTTTCTTGTTAGAATAATTGACATTAAACCAGCGGTCATAACAGTTATGACCAGACGGTCATAACCGTTATGACCGATAGTATAAACCAGTGGTCATAACGGTTATTACCAGACGGTAATAACCGTTATGACCGATAGTATAAACCAGTGGTCATAACGGTTATTACCAGACGGTAATAACCGTTATGACCGTCTGTATAACACAGTGGTCATAACCGTTATGACCAGACGGTCATAATTGTTATGACCGTCTGTATAATGTAGAGGTCATAACGGTTATTACACAGTGGTCATAACCGTTATGACTGTCTGTATAACACAGTGGTCATAACCGTTATGACCGATATAAACCAGAGGTCATAACGGTTATGACCGTCTGGTCATAACCGTTATGACCTCTCTATTAGTATTGAAAGACAGAAAGCTCTTTATTATTATCATTTACAACGATACATTCCATTGACAATGAAACGTTTTATTCCCCCCTTATCATCAATACGATGAGTGTGTAATGTTACAATTAATTTTACAATGATAGACAAAAAAAAAAACAATCAATCAATGGGGATTAGCAAGAATTAATTAATATTACTATTAACAGTCTGGTTAAGTTAGATAACAAGATTGAAAAAGTTAGTCTAAATGTTAAACGTCCTCCTCCTCATCAGCATCACTTTTATAGGTATCGGCTAGCTTGTTTTTGGCATGGGACCACATGTAACATGCAAAATACTCCCTGAAGATTTGCATACGTTCAGCAATCACCCAATATCTGACATCCCTCCCTTCTATCAAGCACTCAGCATACTTGATTGTAAACATTCCACAGTCACCCCTGTTGCAAGAATAATGGGGAAGAAATTTATTAAACAAGCAACACACTCCACACAGTTCATACATAGAAATGATTTGCAATGCCTGTACTAACCCATTGGCTTGTTTAGGGATGTCTTTCATTATGGTGACTGGTATTTGGTGATTTCCTGGAGGAACCCGTGGTTTGAACTTGAACAAACTGTTTTTTTCAGCTAGAAATGGAATGAACTTTGACAGACCTTCCATTCCTTCGCGGACCTTATTGTTATGACGTCCTTCATGCTGAAGAGAGTCGTATACCTCAAGGGTTCAGTTTGTTAGGTCGAGCTTTGCTAATGCCCAATGTTTCAGCTCGCTAAAGTGAATTAGCATTAGCACCGTGTCAACGTGAAACCACGAGGCCCCACTCTGGGCACGCACGCCAAGCATTATCCTGAACACAGAATCACAACAGGCCCAATCGAATTTATCGGGTGCTGCCTGGTAGACGGTCCACAACGAACGGACTTTTGTAGCAAAAAACGTGTCTACGGTTGTCACCTTTCGTTGTTCCAGTTCAGGGTATTGCCTGATCTTCTTCCTCAGGTAGTAGAATGCAACGTCAATGTGCTGCACAAATAAAAAAGATGCAAATAAATTGGAAAGAAATATAGGATAACAAACAATGTATCCTCCTAACTCAAATAAATACAGTATGAAATACTAACCACTCAAATAAAATGAGTCTAAAATATTGAAGAAAGGTACTTACTTCATCCCATAGCCAAATAGGAGAGGTAGCTAACTCATAATACCAACTCTTTTTTTCCACCAGCATGCAGCCGAGGTCATGTGGTTTGTCAAGAACATCATGCTTTGCAGTGTATCGGGGAGGACGTTTACTAAACATAATGTACCGTCTGGTTAATTGGTGATGAAGTTGTTAATAAATTGTAAATTTCAAATCGAGCATAATCTGTATTATAAAAAAATTTATCCTGCAGGAGTCTTCTTCAATAATCCTTTTGGGAACCACTCCCTGAACTCCTCTAGCTTCTCCTTCGAAGGTTCATCTGCGAGACCCGGAGGGAGGGGAGTAAGCAGATTAGTCGGAGGCTTCGACGGCGAGGCAACATCAGTGATTGATCCAGAGGGCCGTTGACCAATCCTTGATAGTCTGGCCCTCTTCTTCTTACGAATCTATAAGTGAAATATGTAAAACGAGTTAACATTGTACACAATTACCATAATGACTATATAACTAAGTTACAAAGATTCGTAACAACCACGTCACCGAGGCTCTCATCATCTTCTGGCTCCTCAACCTTCACGATATCCATGATAGTGTTTTTTGCTTGACTATCATTCTCCGGGTCTTGCACTATCTCCTCCTTTATTCCAACACATTTAGCAGATTTTGCCTTCTTTTGTAGATCGGTTGCTGGTAAATCAGAGGGCAAAACCTGTGTGGTTTCACAACATGGCATAAGAATAAATACAATGTTATAGTTGTGGAACACAGTTGAGATAATCTACATTTAATGTAATACTCGGCTAACAGCTAAATGAGTACCTTATTCTCGTCAACCTTGACGTCTTCCCGAGGAAGAATCACCTTTTCGGCGGTGAGGAACTCCATGGCTGCTTGAACACCCATATCAGCAGCGGCTCCGACGTCAGAGTCGAATAACACATCATCTCCAGAGCCGGTGCCGATGTGAGGTTAGGTAGGTTTGAGCTCATAATTATCAGCCGTGTGAACTTGAGGCTTCTGGCGGCTGCTGACAAATTCCTCGGTGTGTGCCTTCCCCTTCCCCTTTTTAAAAAAGTTGGCGGCCAACATTTTTATTACACTTCTCATGAGTTTGTTAGCCTTCTTCTGGCCCTTTTCAAGAGCCAACTGGCCCTTTTCAAGAGCCACCAACTTTTCTTTAATGGAGACAACCTCTCCTCGGATTTCTTTTTGAAACTCCAGCCAATCAGAGTTTGTATCGGAGCTCGGTCGGGGTGCAGAAGGCTTGGGAGGCTTGGGAGCTAATTTTGGCACAACACTTGGGTTCTTCATAAACAGCCGCGCAACCCATGGGTCCTTCAACTCTTCTTCGGTTGGCATCAAGACAAAACACTTACCCTGAACACATTTGATGTTAATAAAAAAAATCAGTAGGGGTTACGGATTGTATCAATATGCTACTATAACCACTGTTATGGTAACAGGCTTGTGAAAATGTTAAGTAGCCCAACATTTGTAATTGACACTACATACATAATAAATATACGTAAGACATCCTATACAATAATACATGATCTTCGCCAACATCGGTAAAGGAATTTATGACATCATCGAACTTGACATTGTCCTCGGTGGTCCACGACAGCATACGCGGACAGGCATGCTCGTTCTTCTTGCTGAATTTCAATGCTATCGATGGGAGGGTCTCATAGGCCCAGACGAGCAAGGCATGAGGAAAGCCCGATACACTGTAATGCACTTTGTCGGGCCTTTTTGAAGCTCGTCTCTTCGTCGACAGCATGTTCTCAACTGCATTACAGATTGCAGTCCGGGTTGTCTCCCATGACAGAACGCCCCAAGAATCAGCAATGTTATCGGCCAGGGAAAAAAACTTAGTGTCTATCTTGACGGAGTTTGCATTTGATAAGGGAATGCAGAACATCAAGTATAGTAAACTAAGCTTCACAGCGTCGTTGTCGTTGTCAAATGACGCATTCGACATCTGCAGCTCCAGATTTTCTCTCGACACGCCTCTCAAGGGCGAAAAATATCTTGTCATTAATCGGCTTTCAACCACTGGGAGATGGGTAGAGCCTGCGCATTTCATGCCGGTGATGAGGCAGAACTCGTTGATGGAAAATCTGTCAAGTTCGCCTCCGATCTCGAACCAAAGAGCATCACCCATTTCTGAGTGATCCGTCAATCTCATCACAACGTTGTGGAAGACCTGGCCAGCCCAACCAAGATTGGTTAATCCCAGAAAATGCTTAATGCATGGCTGCTTGAGGACGGCCTCGTACTGTTGGGGAGACAACCGCTGTCTCAGCTTCTTACAAGTTTCCGGAATGTTGATAAAAGTGTTTATTTTTGCCCTGGTAATGTCAGAATCCGATACCCGTCAATTGTATTGAACATACGGTAATGTTAATCGTAACATAAAAGGGTAAGGATACTTATAACAGTGAAGTAATAACAAAAATTACCAGGCATAAAATAACAGCATTATGAAAACTAAAAAATTAAAAATTAATCACCATCAATTAAACAAAAATTGTCGACCTAAAATGACAAAGTCATTATGAAAATGACAGTCCGCAACCAACAAAAAAGCTGGTAATTTTTGTGACCAGCAAGCCATAACAACATGAAACAGAGAAAACA
Source organism: Ficus erecta (assembly GCA_008635985.1). Classification (NCBI taxonomy): domain Eukaryota; kingdom Viridiplantae; phylum Streptophyta; class Magnoliopsida; order Rosales; family Moraceae; genus Ficus; species Ficus erecta. The sequence goes on from BKCH01000768.1 coordinate 129,305, forward strand.
CTGAGTAATTATTATTATGACCAAGTAATAATTAAAATGACCATCCTAAAATAAGTTAAAACTCATAGTAATCATTATTATGACCAACAAGTCATAATGAAAATGACCACCGGACATACTAACAGAAAACTGAAACTGAGTAATAATTATTATGACCAGAGAGTCATAAAAAAAATGACCACTCCATTTTGTTTCAAATGGCCGAGATCATCTACACTTAAACACAAACATCGACGAAAACCCTAATATAAAATATAAACCAAAACACATACTTGAGTTAACGGATGTTTTATGGTACAGAAACAGATAAAAATCTTAACTTTATGTACAATATGATAACATTGTTCAGTAAATCAACTGGAAAGTGGAATATCATCAAAAAACGCATATAAAAATGGAAACTTTGTTTTCAAAAGTCAAAAAATACTGCATATTCTTACTGAAAAGTACTAAAAGGGTAAAATTTTTAAACACAAAGACCAAAACAAATTTTTATTCGATCCAGCTTCCGATATCTTTTATTATACGGCACTTATATATATATAATAACAATGAAAATATTTTTCAAAATAAAAAAAAAACACAAAAAAATTTCATTACCTTTTCAGAGTCGGATATATTGTCGTCTTGTTCACTCATGAACATCTGGGAGACTTTTAATTCGACTTCCCCCTGAGTAGCCTTCGGCGCAGTTTCGGGAGTGTTCTTCTCTGACATTTTTGTTGGCGTCGACAAGGTTATTTTTTAAATATTTTTCGACATTAACAGACGTCCAACCAGTATATAAAGGGCTACGGTGGTGGTTTAGGACGGTTTCCGAGCGGTTTTAGAGCGGTTGCAAAGCTTTCTCTCTCTAGAATCGGAGTTTCTCTCTCTAAAACACTGTAGACGCTGGTGAGATTATTCGAGCGAGAATGCCTTTTGGGCGGGTGAGAGATGAGGGTAAATCTGTAATTCGACATTTAAATGACTCTTGGTATTTCCATTTATTTTAAAATGCAGATTACAAGACGGTCAACTTCATAATGATCGTCTGGTAATTTTCATTGTGACCTCTTTGTGCCTAAGGTTTTTCGCCAATACGTCACCGTATGCTATAACACAGAGGTCATAACGGTTATGACCGTCTGGTCATAAATATTATGACCGTATCGTGTAACACAGAGGTCATAACGGTTATGACCGCCTGGTTATAACCGTTATGACCGCTGCTATAACACAGAGGTCATAACGATTATGACCGTCGGGTAATAACGGTTATGACCACTGGTTTATACAGACGGTTTATAACGGTTATGACCGTCTGGTAATAACCGTTATGACCACTGGTTTATACTAACGGTCATAACGGTTATGACCGTCTGGTAATAACGGTTATGACCGTCTGGTAATAACGGTTATGACCATTGGTTTATACAGACGGTCATAACGGTTATGACCGTCTGCTAATAACTGTTATGACCACTGGTTTATACTAACGGTCATAACCGTCTGGTAATAACCGTTATGACCACTGGTTTATACTATCAGTCATAACGGTTATGACCGTCTGATAATAACCGTTATGACCACTGGTTTATAAGATCGGTCATAACGGTTATGACCGTCTGGTCATAACCGTTATGACCGCTACGTTATACTATCGGTCATAACGGTTATGACCGTCTGGTAATAACCGTTATGACCACTGGTTTATACTATCGGTCATAACGGTTATGACCGTCTGGTCATAACGGTTATGACCGCTGTGTTATACAGACGGTCATAACGGTTATGACCGTCTGGTCATAACCGTTATGACCAATGGTCTAACACTTTGACCAATACGTCACCGTATTGAGCATTTACAGGAGTCACAACAATAATGACCATGGGGTCATTATGAAAATGACCGATCCTGTGGGACGACGTCTGACAAAAAACTGGTCACTTTCATAATGACCACCTGATCAATATCGTTGTGACCAAAATTATACGCTAAGATTTAATAGTTACAGGGGTCACAACGAAAATTACCAGGCGGTCATTATGATAATGACCGTCCCTGTAAGAAGACCAACTGTTAAACAAATTCAAAATAATGAAATTTTTTTCCCCTCTGCAAACAAATCGTTAAACGCAAAGTTTTTAGACATTGAAACCAGATTTTGTAATTTTTTGAACTTTCGACTTCTTTGATTCGTTAACTTATCTTTAATTAGTTTTTAAAATATTCTGCCTTGTATATCACGAAGCTGTTTGTAGATGCCTTTCGTGGTGGTTTCGGACGGTTTCCGAGCGTTTCATTGCGATTGCAACTGTTTCTCTCTCTAGATTTCGTTTTCTCTCTCTAAAGAACTGTAGATGCTGGTTTCGGGGGCCATGCGAGGGAGATGAGGATAAACCAGTAATTTGACATACAATTAATCCGTCTGGGCCCCACATATCAGGCTGAAGAATGACGTGGCAGTGCTAGAAGTGAAGGGGAAAAAAAGTGGTGCTGATTTTAATATTTTTTATTCCACAGGTGCTAAAAGTGAAATTTACCCTTGTGTTGTCCTCATTTGAATCTGATTCAATCTTTCTTGAAGCTTCACTATGGGTTAGCCATGAATTTCCTTCTCTTCCGGAACTCCATTAAAAGAGCAGATTTTGCATGTATTTGAGTTCAATTTTACCGAGTTTGGTTGCACAAATTGGAATTATGGGAGTTTTCTGGTTGAAAGCGGTGTAAAAATGGTTTGGTGTGGTTTATGGTTCCATCTTAATGTCTAGATAAAAAATTTTATGTAAAGTATTGATTCCTTTGTAATGTCTATATATAGAGTTAGCATTGGAGTAGATTATGGAACTCAATGGGTGAGACTTTTTTCCTTGTCCACTACTTGATTGGGTTCCTTAATTCTTGATTCTAAGTTGCTTGGAGTACTCTGTTTTGAAGTTAATGTGCATTGTTGATCTTGAACCTTTTACTTCGCGGATAAATCACAAGTTCCTTCTCATGACATTGGCATAGGATTAGTAACATCTATAAAGATTCTAGTTATGATTTGTGCATGATTCATGCATAAGATAAAGATATTAGGAATTTCTCATATATATTTAACTATTGAAGATCATTAAGATTTGGTAAAGTCCATCTCAGTATCAGATTGACTTATTATTTCTCTATGAATTGGCCTAGTGATTATGTTTTCAATTCGGATTTGGTTGATAAATAAGTACCATGATAACAAATTTCTCTTATCTTTATGATTTGGTTTTTTTCTTTTTTTTCTTTTTTTTTTTTTTTTTTTGGTGTTGCAGTGGGGATTGTGAGATGTATGTTATCAAAATTGCCTAGTGTTTGATGCAATTCATGACTTCCATTGTCTGTGTCTTTGTGGTGGATATGTGTGTTTAATTTGCTCACTAATAATATTTTTTTCACTATTACAGATGAATTTGATTAATGTCTTTGTTAACTATGACAAACGTTGGACAAGTAACTATGACGGATTTGATAAAATCCCATGTATCCATGCCTTGGCTGCAAGTAACTCATTGAACATGAGAGTGTATAAATATTGCTCCTATTATGACACAGCAAAAGCTATCCGTGAAACCTACAGTGGCACTATATTCCTACTTGGAGACCCGGAAACATGGGGAGATTCTACAACACCTAAAAGAAATGAAGATCTCAGAGCCATCGGGAAGGCCAAGAACCAAGAAAATGCCCTCAGTGGGAGAAAGGAGGAAAACATTAAAATGTGGGAGGTGTGGAAATTATGGCCAAAATAGGATTACTTGCAAAAATAACATGGAGAAACAAAAGAAGACAGAAAACCTGATTTGATTTACCAAACTCTTGATTCGTAAAAAAATTTATTTTGCAATTAAATGTGTTTTGTGACAGGTTTTACTTTTGTTTGTGTTGTGGCTGGTTTTAATGACTTTTGCAATGAAATTTTGTATCATTACTTTTGTTTGTGTTGTGGCTGGTTTTAATGACTTCCTTTATCAATGATTGTTAAACTCTTAAAATTATGCTTTGTTCTAGCAATGAAATTTTGGATGACTTTTAATGACTTTTGCAATGAAATTTTGTATCATTTGTGTTGTGACAGGGTTTAATGACTTTTATGAAATATTACGTTTTTTTATGGATGATTGTTAAACTCTTTAAATTTCCTTGTTAGCAATGAATTCTACAAGAATCCCAATCTCTAAACTTTTTAAGAACTATACAGAATCTCAGTTATACTCTACTAGAATTCAAGATATATTATGTAAGAGTAAACCATTTATATTTATAAAAATCTCAGTTATACTCTTCCAGAATTCTGCATGAATCCCAATTCAAGATATGCAAGAGTAAAACTACTTATTCTACAAAAATCTCAGTTATACTCTATCCACATTTAAGATATGTTCTGCAAGAATCCTAATTATACTTTACCAGAATTCTGCATTCTGCAAGAGTAAAACTACTTATTTTACAAGAATCCCAGTTATACTCTATCAGAATACAAGATATATTATGTAAGAATCTCACTTATACTCTATCAGAATTCAAGATATATTTTTCATGGGTAAAAATACTTATTCTACAAGAATCTTAGTTTAACTTTACCAGAATTCAAGATATTTTCTGCAAGAATCCCAATTATATTCTACTAGAATTCTGCAAGAATTCTAATTCAATATATATTGTGCAAGAGTAAAGCTACTTATTCTACAAGATGTAGGAAAAAATGGGTAATTTATGTAGCGAAATTTTAAAAAAATTTCTTAAGATCGCACTAACTCATGTTGTCATATACAATAAATTATTTTACAATCTACGTACCTTGAGAGAAGACAACAGGAATGCCAGAGGATGTGATTAATGAAAGCTTCAACCAATTAGCATTATTTATTATTCTCCAATTCCCGGATGGTAGAGTGTGTGAGCACTCGGTCTCTCGATCGGTATTCATACGCAGCTTTCTCCTTCCAACCACCCAGAACTCTTGCAACTTATTATTACTATAATTGGAGAATAATAGTAAGCTTACCCACTTTAGAGTCTGTGGTCTAAATAAAATAGGAGCCCAGAAGGTCTTATTTATAGTGAATGGACTGAGTGAAATTTGAATTCGAATAGGACATTTGAAAAAGATTTTTCTATCTCCTCCTTCCCTAATCTGTGTTTTTTCTCTTGTCCGGGAGATAGAAAAATTGCCCATAATAGATCTAGGAGATTCAAAATTTAATTCAAATTTTAATCTCCAATTATCTTATGATTTTATCTCTATATATAATGTTCCATAACTCCAATTTAAATTCAAAATAAAACCATGGCAACTTTATTTAAACTAAATAATGAAGTAATAATTATCCAAAGAAAATCAATAAGGAGAAAATCTTTTCTTTCCCTTGTGCTAAAAAAAAAAAAAAATCGCCTACACAGGGTAGATTATGATAAGATTTTGTTTCAATTTCAAATCCAAATAGGATAATTACCTTATTTAATTCAAAATATTTATTTAAATAAGATTATCTAGTTATTTAAATTAATTATCCAACTAATTAATTTATCCATATCTCTTAATTTAAATTAATCTCATATTTATCACAGAAAGATAAATATAATTAATTCAAATTTCAAATCTTATCTTCAAATAAATATTTATCAAAACTAAATATTTATCTAATTAATTAAATGAAACAAAATTCTCATTTTACCTTTAGCAGAAAAAACGCCTACACCTTGTGGGAGGTATCCTGGATTTTTCTCTTTACTAAGTCCAAGAATTAAAGCCATAATGAATATCCCAGTTGATTACTATCCATTAAGGAATTATATTGAGCTAGTAAAGGGACCAGTTGGACATATGTATAATATGGACTCTAATAATATATGTAATTAATTATTCTACACCAAATAAATTAATTATACAATTATTAGTTTTAGAGTCACACCACTATAAATATGAAATTGCACTTCCAATTATATACCGTATTACGTAAGCTAGTGTATAGCCGCAGTCCAATGACCTTGTCATTTGTGCAACATCGTCATATGGTATCCATAATCAACTTAAAGTCAAAGTATGTTCAACCTTTTGATCAAGCTATCTTAAAGATCCATTATATATCCAATAGGAAAATGATAATTCAACCAAAGTGAATAATTAGTCATGAAAGTGAATAATTAGTCATTTGCCTAGAAAACAGCCTGAGGCCTCGTCTGTTTTCACATACTGTATAATGCTATTTAAGAGGATAACATTTACTTTTTATGAGAGCTATGATTCCATATCTATAAGCAAAGCTCACATCGAATATAAGTCATGTACCAAACAAACCGGTCTAATGGCTTACTACTCTGAGACGCTTTAGTCTTTAGAACATCAAAGTATACAAGTCATAAACATGAAATCATTTACTTACTTAGGATTAATGTCATTGCATAATGAACATAAAAGTGAATTAATCTAATCAAGCTGACTTATAGATTAATTACACTTTGGTCCAGTCCAATTTATTACCACTACTACGCAATATATCTATGTCTCTACTTGGGAGTCAGCTCGTTCTAGATGGTCAGGATAAACCATCTCCCAAATTGACTTTAGACAACATAATAGTCTTCATATAAGTTAGATGCTCATTCTAACCCCATAAACTACAGACTATAGATTTAGACTACTTACTTTAGAGCGTTGTCTTCTCACTTACAAAAATTCATTGCATGCAACATTCTAACAATTTAAACACCAAGTAGTCAATGAGCCATATTTGCTTACATTTACTTTAACATGTAAATCTAGATAAGGACAATATAGCAAATATGTAATGAAAAAACCTCAAACATATTATTAATCAGTTCAAAATAAATGAAATACAACTTAAATGTTTTTCACTCTTTGGGCATTCCTAATAATGTCCCACTTGTCCTAAGCTAGTAAATGTGCCATGTCTTGCATCCCCATCGCCTCTACGCGTCTTTCAAAGCTTCTAGCCACTAAAGTCTTAGTAAAGGGATCAACAATGTCGTCCTCGGACGCGATCTTACATATATCCACTAGTCCATCTTCCACGTACTCTCTAATTATATGGTATTTCCGATCTATGTGTTTGGTCTTTTTATGGTGCCTCAATTCCTTTGTTTTGGCAACAACCACACTGATGCATCATAGCACAACTTCAAGGGATCCAATTCAAGTTCCAATTGAGCTGGTTACAAGAGCTCGAGCAAAGAAGTTCAAAAATGTACTCAACGAGCTTATTCAAGAAGTTTGGACTCAAGCAAATTCGTGGGGACCCACTGAGCATGATCCACATGTTCAACAAAGATGCATTAACATGATTCAAGTTCTAGAAGAATCTAGCCAAGGCTAAGTTTAATTTTAGCAAGTTAAATTGAGATGTTTAGGAATATTCTTTTGGCCTGATTGTAAGGCTTTCATGCCAAGATATTTACTTTTCTTTATTTGTTTAGGCCTTTTTGACTTTTCATGGGTATTTATGGCTGATAATAAATCCATTTAAAAACTTCCAACTTTCCTTTTCTAGTGAAGGTGTGAAATCAGCCAATTAAATGGCTGATTGTTTCCTTTTTTTCTCTTTTAGGCAAGTAAGAACTTTTAATTATCAGATTTTAGCCTTAATTAAGATAGCTATTTTAGGAACCTTTTTGTAACATTTAGTCTATTAATAGGCGTCTTTGTAACAGTGAAATGGCAGATCATTATTTAGTAAAATTATGAGATATTTTCTCTTTGGTTCTTTGACGAACTATTCAAACTTATCGGAATTTTCCGTGGCGTTCACCATCGACTTATCAAACGGATTTCCACCACCGTTTGTGGCGTCTTCCTTATACCGAGGTTCTTGTTTCGCATAAAACTACGGGTTGTGGTCAAATCTACCAAGGTTCTTGTTTTTGTTGAAGCAACAGATCGAGGTCTCCCATCCAAACCTGATCGTAGAATGTTCTTAGGTTACTTCTTCGTTGTCGGGTCTCGTTATTCTTGGCGGGGTTCGCATCATATACTGTTATCACAATAAAGTGTGATAGCCTTGTCAATACCCGGAATGACTTCAAGGTCTTTAAAGAACTTGTGGAGCCAAACCACTTCTTTAGAAGCCTCAACCGCAGCCATATATGTCGCTTCCATCATAGAGTCAGCAGTGCAACCTTGTTTCACACTTCTCCATAGAATGTCGCCTCTTCTATGTAAGAACACAGATCCTGAAGTCGATTTTCTCAAATCCCTACAAGTTTGGAAGTTGAATCCATATATCCTATAAGTGTTAGCTCCCCTCCAGAATATACCAACATATAGTTCCTCGTTCTCTTAAGATACTTAAGTATATGCTTCATGACTTGCCAATGCTTGGTACCAGGGTTCGACTGATATCGACTCACTATACCTACTGCATAACAAATATCCGGGCCAGTGCAAAGCATAGCGTACATGAGACTACCCACAACTGATGCATAAGGGACCTTACTCGCACACTTTCTTTCTTCCGATGTCTTGAGATAGTCATCCAATTAAAGAGTCAAACCGGCAATAGAAGGTTGAGTATCTTTCTTTGCCTCTTGCATTGCAAACTTTTTAATTATTTTATCTATGTATGAAGCTTGGGACAAAGCTAACATTTTGTTCCTTCGATATCTAAAGAGACGAATTCCTGGAACATAATTAGCTTCTCCCAAGTCCTTCATGTTAAACTGTTGAGACAACCAAAGTTTGACTGATGATAAGTTCCCTACATCATTCCCAATGAGTAGTATATCATCAACATAGAGAACCAAAAAGACCACCTTACCATCCTTTATAAGTTTATAAACACAAGGTTCACCAACGTTTTGCTTAAAACTGAAGGTCTTGATTGCTTGATGAAATCTTTGGTTCCATGAGCAGAATGCTTGCTTTAATCCATAAATGGATCTAAGCAAATAGCAAATTTCTTCTCTTGGCCTTTCACTATGAACTCGTCGGATTGCACCATATAGAAACTCTCATCAAGATGGTCATTCAAGAATGCCATCTTGACATCCATTTGCCAAATCTCGTAATCGAGAGCTGCATCAATGGAGAGAAGAATGCGAATAGACTTTAGCGTCACAACAGGTGAAAGGTTTCATAGTAGTCGATGTCGGCCTTTTGCGTGTATCCATTTGCCACAAATATAGCCTTGAAAGTTTCAATTTTCCCTTCAACATTCATCTTTCTCTTGTAAACCCACTTGCACCCAATGGGCTTTATCCCTTCAGGTAGGTCTACAAGTTCCCATATGGAATTGGATTTCATTGAATCCATCTCATTGTTCATGGCTTGTTAGTAGAGCTTAGCATCAATATCATTCATAGCTTCACCGTGGGTAATAGGATCATCATCATGTTCTTGAGCTTCAGCTTGGTAAACTTTAGCATCATACATGAAGAAACTTGGTTTCCTAGAAACTCTCCCACTACGACGAAACTCCCCAGATTGTTGATAGTTTGCGGGTCTTTCACTAGAACTTGGACTAGGGTCCAAGACCAAAACTTGTGGAGCAATTTAATCACCCAATAATTTCTCTAGCACTACTTTACTTTGAGGATTAAAGGCATTCATGTAACTTTCCTCAAGGAAAGTCGCATGGGTTGTAACAATGACTTTTTGTTCTTTCAGGTTATAAAATAAACGTTCTTTAGTTCCCTTAGGATACCCTATAAACATGCATAATTCCGAACATGATTCCAACCTCTTCGCATCCCCATCCAATACATGTGCCGGGTTACCCCATATTCTCATATGACCAATGAAGGGATTCTTGCCATGCCACAAGTCGTCCGAAGTCTTAGGAGTTGATTTAGTTGGAACTTGGTTTAGAATATAACAAGCCGTTTGTAGTGCACATCCCTAAAAAGATAATGGTAGCATTGAATAAATCAACATGGATCGTATCTTATCCAACAAGGTTATATTTCTCCTCTCAGCTACATCATTCTGTTGTGGAGTTTCCGGTGCAGTCAATTGGGATAAAATCCCATTTTCTACAAGATGCCCTAGAAATTCATCGGAGAGATATTCACCACCTCAATCGGATTAACATGTCTTTATGGATTCACCCAATTGCTTCTCCACTTTCGCACGATACTCTTTGAATTTATCAAAGGTTTCGCTCTTGCGGTTTATTAGGTATACTTATCAATATCTCGAGTAGTTATCTATAAAAGTGACATAGTATTCGAACCCTCCAAGCGTCTCGACATCTATGGGGCCACATATGTTAGTGTGCACTATCTCTAGAAGATCACTGGCCCTAGTACCCTTAGTTTCAAAAGACCTCTTAGTCATTTTTCCCTTAAGGCAAGATTCACATTGTGGAATACGTATCTCCTTTAGAGTATCTAAAGGACTGTCTTTCACCAATCTTTGAATCTTTTCTTGATTATATGATCAAGTCTTAAATGTCAAAGATATGCCTTGTTAAAGTGAGAAGTTTTTAACCTTTTAGAGTTATCAATTAATTTAGTGTCAAGCAGTTAGTTCATCTCAGGTTTAATAAAATAAAGATTACTATCTATGCAACCAGAACATACAAAATACTTGTTTTTGCAAATAACTACTGTTTTATTGAACGAAACTGAATAAGAATACTTAATTAAACAAGCAATTGAAATAGGTTCATCTTAAAATTAGGAACATAAAAACAGTCTTTTAATAAAATAAACATAAATTCATCAAAGTAAAGATGCACGTCTCCCATTGCTTCTGGTAACACCAATCTACCATCCTCGGTTCGCAACGAGAAGCTTCTATCATATAGACTTCTCGTTTCTTTGAACCTCTACAGAGAAACTCAAACACGATTAGTGACTTCCGAATCAATGACCCAAGTGTCTTTTGACTCTTCCACCAAACAAGTTTCTAAGTAAAAAAGATCCTTACCTTCCTTGCCCTTGGCGGTTAGGAATTCCTTGCAAGTCTTCTTAAAGTGACCAACCTTGCCACAATGGAAGTATTTGGACTTCTTGGGGTCCTTAGGCTTCTTGTTCTTATTCTTATTCTCGTCAGAAACAGGAAGAATGGAATAGCAAGAAGCCACTTGCTTATTTTGCTTTTGCTTCTTCTTTTTATTCCCTGAAGGACCAGAAGATGTAGCAACAACTAGGTTGGCCTCTCCTTTGGATTGGACTGATTCCCCATCATTGATCATAAGTTCATAAGCTTACAATTGCCTCATGAGCTCGGTGAGTCCTGACTCTTTGTTACCAAGGTTATATGCAGCCTTAAAGCGGACAAAATCCTTTGAAAGAGTTTTAAACACCATCTCAATTTGGATGTTGTAGTCCAACTCTGCACTATTTACAGTTGTTTCAGCAAAGAAACCCATAAGCATAAGTATATGATTCTTTATCGGAGTACCCATTTTTTACTTAGAGTTCATAATACTTGTAATAGCAGACTGTCGATCCAATTTTTCTTGACCTCCGAATATGTCCTCAAAGTTATCCATGATCTCCCTAGAAACTTGATAGGTTTCATATTGCTTTTGTAAAGCACTCGTCATGCTAGCGAAAATGTAGCATCGAGCTATTTCATTGGATTCTCTCCAACGAGTAAACATAACAGGGACCTCTCAAGAGGTGCATCAGGAAGTGGCCAGGGTGGGCAAGGTTCATCTAATACGAACTTATATCTCTCACAGCTGAGAACTATTAACAAGTTTCTTTTCTAGTCTTTATAATTATCGCCATTTGATTTGTTTTCAGTAAGAATTGAAAGCAGAGGTGTCAGTGACATTTTAAACTGAAATAAATATATATGATCATAACATCAATGCACAAGCAAATATAAAGAACAGATTTAGCAAATAAAACATAAATATGTTCATACATAAAAAAAAACTTAGAAAAAAACATGTAGCATTACAACGGTAATTTTTAGCATCTATTGCTCCAAGCCACCGAGGGGTAATCATGAAACAAATAGCCGAAAATATGGACCACGTCCAATTAATATATGTTGCCTTACATGCTCCAAGGTTAAGACATATATTAATAACCGTTTATTTGGCTACCAATTTAATTAACAGAGTTTCTAGGAACGGTTAATAATTAAATTAGTTTTGTGTGTGTAACCATTATTTACGAAATTTGATACATGTGCTATTTGAACCATTGAAGGATGGTCCCAAATAGAACATGCTCCAACACATTTTCCAACATAGAAGATCCAACCTAATATACCGGTGGCGGTAAACACCTACCGAGGGGTGTCGTCAGAGCAGAACTGACGCGAGACATTACCATCCTTTCACATATGGATCAACAACGGAGGCTGTGGGTTTTTTTTGAAACCCTCTCCCACTCAATATTTTAAAACGATTCAAGTTTTTGATGACATGTATGATTAATATAGCATGAGCGGCATTCATCTATCATATATGACATGTTATCAAATATGTACAACAAATATCCATCAAACATATTCATCTATACATGACAAAACATAGAATAAATAAATGATGGAAAAAATAAATAACTAGCCATGGTCCCATTCTAGAAAAAAGAAAAATAAAGAGTACAAAATTACATCCAAAGCATTCTTTGAGTCTTGAATTTCGCTCCATCTTTGCGTATCCACTATTTATTTCTCATCCCACAAATTCCTTAAAATTTAAATCCGGCAAAATTCAAATTTTAAGCAATTTTAAATCTCATATATAATTATATGTTTTCATATACATAATTTATACTAAAAAAGATTTATGTATTATTTAGTTCTTTTTCATTCCTATAATTTCACTTGAAATGTTCAATATTTTATGCAAATTTCCATCATTTTTCTCATTTTTACCGATATCGACATCGATATCGAAAATATCCGTCGATATTTTCATAAATTTAGACCTTCGATATTTCCGTCGATATCGATATTTTCATCCTTAATTGAAACATCGGGATCGATGTCGGGGGTGTCGGACAAAGGAGGTTGAGATTTGCGCTATGTATAATGTGCATATTAATGTACTTAATCGTTCATCCACTATTTTTTATATGCACTATGGAAAGTATATATACTTGTTCTACAAATTTGACCTTTCATAATTTCAAATTTATTATCGAGAATCAAGTATTGAATTCTTCGTTCACTACTATTGTTCAATTATGGTACTTCAATTTGTTTCATTTCTAAACATCACTCAACTTCTTTTATTTTGTGATATACCCTAATGTCACCCTAATAATCAAAGAAGGAAACCACTTATATTTTAACCTTATATTCCCCGTTCTATCATTAATCTAGTACTGCTCATAATTTAAGATATAAGGTATTAAATTTTTAACTAAACCAACTACCATATATAAATATATATATTAGTTTTGTTACCAACCACATGTGTTACGTGAAATATAACTAATAATTAAATCATAATTATCACAATGTCACATCTATTATATTCCATGGTGTTATTATGTCGTTCAACTGCATAATATATTTTTTTTTACATTTATTTAATTTTTAAAGTAAGCGTACCCTAAATACGTTTTCGGGGGCATTTAAGGTTTCGTATCCAATGGAGTTTTGATATCTTAATTTCAGAACTACTAAATCTGCAACTCACTTTCTCTCTCTTCCATTAAACAAAAAAAAAAAAACCAATCCAACTTTAAAAGTCCATAATCTTCTTATTTAAAATCGAAACGAGATGGTCTTTATGTCAAAATGCTCACAACGACGAGATAAACGAAATAAGATCCATTTTACATTTTTTTTTTTGTTAATACATTAAATTTTTATATTATTTTATGTATCACAGTTCATTTTTAATTTATACTTCAATCAAATACATATTTTCAAATCAGTCCCTAAAATCCCATCTCCAAAAGTCCTCAAAATAGGTCCTTAATCAGTATCCTATGCTCACCTAACATAAGTAGAATCTTGATTTTCATCTATATTACACGTGCCTAATAATTCTCAATTTCTTAATTACTTTACGCATCCCAATGTAGCCACATGTGTAGCGCATGGACCGCATTCAATACGTCATACATGTGTGTGTGTGTGTGTATGTTTATATTGTTTTCATATTTTCCATGATTCACATCCCTACCCCATCGCCGACGAGGGCAGGTATGACAACACGGTCCGACCATTCGCGAACCCATATAAATTCATCAAAAAGACAGTCTAGTTAATCAATACGCCAACAAATTGAATTAAGGTAAGTTCAAACCTCACATACAGTAGTTATAATTTTTCAAGTTGTTTTTAAATAGTGTTATCTGATCATGTACACTTAATTAATATGCAAAGTAATCAAATTACGATAACTAAGTCAGAATTAGTTTAAGTTGAGTATAGTACCAGCCCTCCAGTAGGTGAGGATTAAGGTCTCCATGAAGGTGAGATCATCAAGACCATTAGTTGAGATTGAGAGAACAACTGTGTGGGTAGCTCTCCCAATCCTCTCTCTCTGATCATGTGCATTTGGTACAAACACTCAGACTCATGGAACATGATTATAAGTTCATAAGAAAGCATAATCAAGAACTTGTGTTTATTTATGTCTTACATTATTATGATTTTTTTTTTTTTGTGAAATATGTTTTGAATTACTCAGAAAAAATTCATCTAGATTCATTTACATTGTAGGTAATCCCCTTAAGAGGCCAGTGTGACCATTGTTGGGCTAGACGCAGTGGTAGAACGTGTGTGAGGACGAGGTATGGTTAATGTTGTAGTTTAATTCAACTTTTGTTTTAACTTTACTACTATTTATATGTAACAACCCGACTTTTCGGATCGTTAACTAGCTTACTTATTTCTATTTAATTTAGTCTTAATACTTATTTATGTTGGGTTCAAAAAAAATACAAATTTTTTTTTTAAATCAGATTTGTACTACAAAAGTTAGAATTACTAAAATTTTTAACTGAGGAAATTGAAAACCTCTAGCTAATAAATATAATTTGTATTTAGATAATATTTAAAAAAAAACTATAACTTCATGTAAATTAAAAGGAAAGAGTCTAAAGTATTTTTCCCGTAAAATACTCATACTAGTTTAGTAGTACCAAAACATTGGAACATAATTATAAATATAGTCGATATAAAATAATTTAAGAAATCTAAATGCGGAAATTTAATTTGTGGTGGTATCCCACTCCCGTCCTTCATCGCCTCCGCACAGCTTTGCCAGTCCATAAAACATCTATGTAGCGGGCTACTTACCCGCGTTACCTACAGCACGAACACATACATATGAGCTTTCGCTCAGCAACTACAAACAATATCTCACAAATCATTTTCATAAAACCATATCATCACATGTAACATCATGAATGTTCAAAATGCATTGGATCTATATATGTTCAATTATGCTTTATTATATATATATATATATATATTGTCTACATAAAGGCCCCTATGTCGTACCCATATGCACATAACCAATGGGGAGTTAGGGGAGCTGCCCTCCATCAACCCCCAAGGTCATATCTTATAACTTTCATTTTTATCATATTCTCTCACTAATTAGAGGTTTGCACGACACTTAATCCTATTTTTTATTTACCTCATTCTTATTAATTGTGATAATATGTAGATTTACAAGTCACTATGCATCTATCATTATGGCATAAATATCTGTGAGGCATGCCGATCATGTCAGTGTAAGAGAAATTATGCACATCAAATACTTAATCGAAGCAATACGTATAACTCATATACTCATCACATCATCAAGTCAAGTCATAGCAAACGTAGAGCATCAACAAAGAAAAACATTTTGTTCCATGCTGTAGGTGAGGTTTGTACTTATGGAAAATCGCATAACTGTGTATCCGTGTGGATTGTTTTCGGCTCTACCCTCAAGTCGATATCGTGTCCTAATTATAAATTGACATCCGACAGTTAGAGTAAGGTTTTTGAATTATTTTTGATCATGAACATATGTTCTCTTAATTAATAATTAATTTCAATTTAATTATTAATTTGTTTCTAAGGTATTTATTTATTTATTTAAGAATAACATCCTTAATTATTAATTACATGATTATCATAAATTAATTTATTAATTAATAATTAATTAATTTTAAATATTAAATTAATTAATTATTAACCCATTAGTGAGTTAATTATTTAATACTTAATTTCTTATCCATTATTTTACTTAATTCCCCTTTATTCATATTTGGGTTCATTAGCTGACCATGGATAACCATGGTCTTCCAATATCATATTGGGTCATCTTTATGAGTTGTGGGTTTATTGGGTTTATTACAACCCATTTATTTGGAATTGGGTCTTATTATTATTTTAAACATGTTAAGGCCGATTATACTTTATTGATTTTATTAAGTTTTAGTCAACAATTACATGGCATCTCAGCAAGCCTAGTGGCTGGCTCATTTTTTGTCACCGAGCCCTCAGGTATTAATTTACCAATTTGCCCCTATTTCAGTTATTCAAGTATTTTTAAGCTTAAACTTGTTAAATCTTTTGCCTTAGCTTTTAGTAATCTCTCTCGCAGTTTATAGGTCCAGAAAATGTTCTCCCCTTTAAATTATCATTTTGCCCCTTAGTTTGACAAAATTACAATTTTGCCATTAGACATGCCATTTTTAATCTAGACTTCTTGAATGGCTTTTAAAAGTTTTTCCAGGCATTAGAATAATGTTTGCAGTGCCCATAAGCTCTCATAATGGCTTTCATAACTTATTACATTTCTAAACACAATCAAATAAAAGTATTACATTTAAACCCATATATGTCATTTAAAGGTCGTACATTTGACTATAATATAAACCATATTATTTCTTGTATTTATTTAGCTTAATATAATGTTTTAAGGGTGACAAAGATTCTGTCTAATTATAATTTGATCCGTTATTTAATTATTTTTTACATTTTAGTCCTTATTTAGCCCCAATTAGTTCCCAATACCCTTTGATTCATGTTTTTTACACTTAATGTCCTTATAAAGTGTTCTCATAGGATCAGGATTCATTTTTAACAAGTTTTTATTATTTATATTTTTTACCATAACTTTTTCTATATTTATGTTTTGACCCCAAAATGGCGTTTTGGTCATTTATTATCCATTTATCACCAAAATTTGACACAAGGTCTATTGTAAGCCTTTAGTCAAGACTAAAAAGTTTCGGATTCAAGTAAAGTCTTTAGGCTGGTGAAATTACGATTTTACCCGTTGAGGGCAAAATCGTCATTTTTGATATTTTTATTTCTTATCAAACTTGAGCTCTTCTTATGGATTATGTCAAGAGTAATATTCTGTTCTTCTACATGATTATGATAATCCCACTCAAAATACCAATTTCCAATTTATTAACATTTTATGCTAAAAATGTTATTTTTGGTATTTTATGGTCATTAATTCTTATTCTAACCTATTTATGATGTCAAAATATTTTCCTCATCATTCATGCTTCCATTAAACAGAGAAAATAACATATCAACAAGTCATAATCTCCTATTCTCATATATCAATACTCATTTCATGTCATATAACCATAAAATCACATAAACATACTTTTCTTCATATCCCATACACAAATCATGTTTTCTAGCCACCTTAAATCATGGCCAGCACATATATTATCTCACTAGGTAGCAAAACCACATTTTAACCGTTTACCATGCCAATATTTTCCTATTTGTAAGAACACATTTTAAAAGGAAAGTTATTAAGAACTTGGTAAACCACTAGTTTACAAATCATTTACCTCTTAGAAAAGTAGTGGGTTCTTAGCCACTCTTGGATCCTTGAGGTAGGGGGGCTAGAATGGAAATAAAAGATCACTTTAAAAACATTTTGAAAATATCAATTTTTCCTTCTAGGAAACAAGTGCAAAAATATAGGTTTTTACCTTAGAAAACACTTGGAAAGGCTCTTCCTCCTTGTTAAAAAAATAATCTTGGGGGTGGGTGGAAAGAGATGAAGAATATTTTTGGCTTCCCTTAGCTACAAATTTCGTCCACAATGAAAGGGAGGAAGAGTGGAAACTTTTCTTTGCTTGTTTGGTTTTTATGAAAGAGAAAAAAAAAAAAGTGGTTTTTGGTTTACCTAAAACCATTTTATAACCAAACCTTATTGTGGGTTAAGAAAATTGAAATTTTTGGATTTTAAACTCTCTAAAAATGTGCTCAGCTGAAGAGGATAGGTTGGGAGATTGTTTTGGTGGTTTTTTTCATGTATTTTTAAGTGGTTTTAGTGAGTAGTCCATCATCTTACATTGTAATCAATTTTTCTTTCTTGTCTTGTTATATTTGTTTTGATTGTTTAGGGGTTGGATTTTGGATTCTAAAAAACCCCCCTTTTCGTTCAACCTATTTTCTGAAGAAATTTTTTTTCTATGCATGTTTACTTGCAACAAGAAGGCAGCTTATTGCCTTCCTGCATTGCTCCGTGGGCTGTTGCCCACTGAGCCGACTGAGCAAGGGGCGGCACCCCTTCTCTTAACCTTTTTTTTTTCCCTTGCAGTGGGCCTAATAAGCCCACTGCCTTGCCCAGTGGGTAATTACCCACTGGGTGGGGGGGGGGGGGGGGTGCACAAGCACTCCCCCTATGTGTTTTGTTTTTTTTTTTTTTCCTTTGTTTCTTGATTGAGATGATAGTAGGATTATTAAATTTATTTTAATAGATAAATCTTGACATGACATAAAATTCACTCCTTTAATTTACAAAATTATGATTATTCATTATATATATAATGAATTTTTACACACAATATTTTCACAAAATCTCAATTGAAAAAGAAAATGGGAGTGACATTATATATATATATATTTTTTCTTATTTAAATAGGAAACTCAATATTGTTAAATCATCAACATCATCACATTGATGATACATATACAATCATTCATGATCTTGAAATTTTATATTCATCAAAATAATTCATTAGAAGTATATTAATGAAGGAAATCCATAATAATAGTTCGTAAATCAAGTTTATGAATTTCTAGGGCATCACATTATAAGTCTTTAGTAGAATTATTGAAGTACTATGTTAAGAGACAATATTATGTTATATAGTAGTATAGTATGATCTTCAGTTACAAGTTGTAATCAAGACAATAAAAAAATATATCAACTTTTAATTTATAAGCAATATGACAAGCTTATCCGGTCAATAGTTATCTTTCTATATTTAAGTTTTTTTTTAAAAAAAAATTATTCTACAATTGTTTTTTTTACAAATAAGTTAGTTAAGAAAAGTCATTTTGGAACGGCTCAAGATAGTCGGGTCATTACAGCACTCCAGATAGAAAGAATAAAAGATGTTGAAAGTTGCTTCAAATATTCTTAAACTGTAATTGAAGTTGAGAAACGACATAGATAGCCATGTGAATGTATCATCTGAAAGTATTTCTTGAAGCCATTTCTTACCCTAGCTCGGTCAACGTTGAGCCTCTTATATCTTAATTCCTTTTTAGGCCATCAAATAGCAATGGTGGAGCAGCGTTTTGGGTTGGATAAATAGTACGATGACATTCTTAATGTAACTTCATCTCCTGTACAAGCTAAGTAAGCTCATCATGATGATATTGATGACGATCTTTCTATACCTCAGTCGAGATATAACACTCCATGTAACAATTTCTATATAAAATGGAGCATATTTACCAGCAACTTCATATGTATGACATGACATATTACCTAGATTGCACAAATGGAGAACAAAAATAAAACATAAGATTAAAAGAAAGGCCCATAGTAAAGATTTGGAAGTCCATAATTGACATGTTTCTATGAAATGATAATTACCCAAAATTTCTATCATGTTTTAAAATATGTCCGCTTCTTTAATTATATTGCGAAAATGACTATTTAAAAAAAAAAAAAAAACAACAACAACCGCTTATAGGACCCGTTTTACCATTTTTATCATATTTAATATCATTTTCCTAATTGTAATTCATATTTTTTCCTTTTTTTTAATCATTGTTGTATATTTAATTTAAGAGCAGTGCTAAAGACATCAATTTTAATCTCAATTTTTTTAATACCAACCCACGTGTCATATTCTCATTAGTTAATGTAATCAATTAATGTGAGAATACTTCAAATGCTTACCAATAAACAAATGACAACTCATATGCTATATAAGTTAGTACTCAAAACTTGGTATCCCTAGTGTTTTTCTTACATTAATGACCAATTGTTTTTTTACAATAATTATTTATTAGTATAATTTAGGTTTTTTTATAAATATATTTCTTAAATATGATTTAGGTTTCTTATATATCTATTTGTAACTATTTGTAAGTATGATTTAAGTTCTTTATAATAATTATAATGTTAATATGATACTCTTTTTTTTTTTGTTATTGGTTTTTTTTTTATCATGATTTTTTTCTTTATTATAATTACTATAATATGTTTTTCAGGTTTTAAAGTATTATATAGATATTTTTACAATAATTATCTTATAGTTATATATTATCATTGTGAATTTTACCTTAATGACTAATTATTTATTATAATAATTGTTTTTCGCATATCATGGACTTATGCATGTTATAGTCCTTTTTTCTTTATAACAAATTACATAAAATGAGTTTTTTATTTTTTATTTATAAAATATTTGATTGGTTTGATATTTTTTTGAAGAGATTTTTTCTTTCATTCTTAATTAATTATTTATTTATTTATTTGTTTTCAATTCTTTATGAAATGATAATGTGGTTTTTATAAGTATTAATTTAGATATTAACGTAAATAAAAGGAAAAATGAATATTTTTAAAGCATAGTGTTCAATTGGGACTTATGTAAATTATCCTTTCGGAATTTAACATATAATGAAATGTAAGTATATATTCTTGTAATAAAATTAAATGGAAACCTAGATCAAATAGGTTACAGTTGCACAAAACAAGAGCACTTATATCTAATTTTAGGAAAAAGAAAGGTCCAAACCCATTGATAAATAATTATACTCATGGTTAATTTCATTTAAATAGCTTCTAAATAGAATTAAAAAAAAAAGAGTAATTGGCCTTAATGGTCCATGAATTCTTTCAGAGGTGATGATTTGGTCCCTATTTTTTTTTTAATTTTAACCAAGAAGACCCTAAACTCTCTAAATGTTGGCAATCTTAGTTCTTTCTGTCCAATCCCGTTAAGTTTCTAATGAAATCTAACTCAAGTGACCATTTTTGTGCTAAAAAGACCAAAATACCCTCCAATTTTCTCTTTCCCCTAAACTCTCCCAAAAATCCTTGTCTCTCCCCCTCTCTTTCTCTCTACCTTTGCAAATTCGGCGACAGCCTCCATCTCCGGTGACAGCTTCTATCTCTGGCGACGCCAGGCCTCCCCAACATCCAATCAAGTTTGTTTTTTGTTGAATAAAGCAGGTCAGAGCAAGCTAGATCCCCCCCAACCCCGTCAAAGAACGCAGCTCCCACGTCTCCACCGTCGAAACTTAGGCCCCCTCATCTCCATTGCCGAAACTTAGGTCCCCTATGCTCACCTCAACAAACTCAGGTCCCCTTCTAACCCGATCTGGATTTGCACTCCCACTCCAGCATGAACTCAGGTCCCCCCCCCCCCCGATCTGGGTTTGGGTTTGCCCCCCCTCCCCGATCGCCTCTCCACCGAAACCTTAGTACCACCCCTGATCTGGGTTTGCTGATCAGAGGGGAAGAAGTGAAGAGATATAGAGAGCAAGGAGAGAGGGAGTAATTTTAATTTTTTTAATGATTTTTTATTTTTATTAAATTAATTAATGTTATACTATTAAAATACCATTTTAAATTGGATCACATGCACTGCACATGACCTCTTCCGTTAGAAACTTAATGGAATTGGATGACAAGGACTAAGATTGCCAATATTTTGAGAGTTTAGGGTCATCTCGGTCAAAATTATAAAAAACAAGGACAAAACCATCACCTTCAGAAGAGTTCAACGACTATTTAGGCCAGTTACTCATAAAACAATTGAGTCAGGATTTCGGTGGTGCGGCAGATAAATTGAGAATACCCAAATCCCCAAATTAAGAAGTTCATATGTTCATAACAAATTTGTGGGCCTGCAATAAAATAAAAGTTATTAGAATTTCAGTATTGTTAAAATAATTTTAAAAAATCTCAAGAGAATCTTGTAATTTCTTTACTACATGTATGCACCTCATCGGAATTAAATTTCATTCTATCGTAGCCACCATCGGCCCATGATATGTCAAAGTTATTTTTTACATGTACATATATGATAGAACCATTCATATTAAGTTTATAGCCGGTTACGGCCATTGCATGTCTTATATGATCTTGTTACTTGATTTTCAAGCGATATTTCCCTTTTTTTCCTTCTAACATCATAAACTATTTAAAATAAATATGAAATTAGTTAGTAAAAAATTAACAAAAGTATATAATACAATATCACTAAAACAAATCAAGTTTTTGTAGTTAACATGCTAAGTCGTCGCTAAAAATTTGTCACAATGAATTCGTCCTAAAATGTTTATTATATCAGCGCTAATACCGAGCCCTTTAACGAATACATGTCATCACTTAAATATAAAAATAAAAATATATTGTTAAAGACTCATCACTTAATAACGAGATAACGTTAGTAGATAATAGGAGAATAAAGAAAAAGAAAAAGAAGATTAAAAGAATAATAGACTGCTTAAGTAAATAACAAACTCTTTAGCGACAATATGACTATAGCATTGTTAAAAGCTATTGTGAAATTTTTCATTGGAAAAACTAGACATTTTTCTAGCCAAAATTTTGAAATACTTTAAGCAACAACATGTGTCAATTATGGTTATTAAAGTGGTTTAAAAAATGCTTGTTAAAAAAAAATAGGGACGGTTTTTTCCACCGAAATTTATAATTACTTTTAGCAATAACACGTATCACTTTTATTGATGACAATGTCATGGCTACTAAAAATGGTTTAAAAATGCTTATTGAAAAAATGATCGATTTTTCTCACCTGAATTTTTTGGCACTTTAACCAAATATTCCTACCAAATAATAGTTTTTAAAAAAATTTCATTAGAAAGGACATGATTTTTCCTTCTGAAATTTTGAGGGAATTTTAGTAACAATATACCGTTGCTAAAATTTTGGTGCATAAAAAAAATAGGTGTGTAACGACCCTAAGAATTTTTTTAACGAATTAGGATAATTAATTTGAGATTAGCGGTGTAATCTTGAATTAATTGAATGTGATTAGCATAATTTCTCAAGAATTAAATAAAGAAATTATAAATTAACCCATTAGTATTGAGGAATTAAAATATGGCCCCAAATGTAAAAAATTATAAATATTAAATCTCGGAGATTTAATTTTTATATTGAGATCAATTTGTGTTGGGTTAGCTATAAATAATATTTGGGAGTTATTTTTATTTATTTAATTATAAGTATTGGATGTAATTAATTATGAGTGAGTGTTGACAATATATATATATATATATATATATATATATATATATATAAATGAATTACATTAGGTAATCAAATAGTTCACTAAATTCCCTTTAGGCTCCTATTTTCTCATTATATCATTTTTTCTTTCTTTTTCCTTTTTCATGGAGGAGTCCGTGGGAGCTGATTTTTCAAGCTTCAAAAGTTAGGGCTTTTGTGTTTTCAACTTTGGGGAGTCCGATTTTGGTGTCAATTTCATGAGTTGGATTTGATTTCATGAAGATTTCTCAAGATGGAGGTACAAAATTTTTAAATTTTTATTGCACGTCTCCAATCCGGGTTTCCTTTTCTAAATCTAGTGTTGTAATCATGTTTAGCTCATGGAATTGATGTTTGCATGTGTGTTTTTGAAAGCTCTGAGGTAGTGATTTTCCCCATTTGCTTTAATCTGGAGTTTGATTGTTGATTGTGGTTTTTAGATTTGATTGAGTGTTGGTTGTTATTTATAAAGTGTTTTTTAAGTGTCAATTTCTCCTAATTTCTGAAAATCTCCAAATATGTGAAGTTAGGGTTTCCATCCCTTTGATTAAAACCAGATTTTGATATGAGTTTTGATGATTTTTGCATGAGATTTGTGATATGTAATTTAAGAGCTTCATGATATGTAATTGAAGAGCTTCAAATTGTCACATTCATAGTTGTGGACTTAGTAGAAGGAGCGTTACATCATTTGAATATGATTTTGTGTGGATTTATGGATTAGCATTAGTTTATATATATATATATATATATATATATATGATGTTGGGATGTGGATTGTTTTATGTTTACGGTATGTTGTTGGAAGTTCCATGATCCCCTATTTAAATTGGATTCAATGTTACACATGCATAGGTGGTGTTTGATAAAATTTCAATGTGAGGAATGAATTATATATGGTATATACATAGTGTTTAACCCTTGTGTTTATGAGAACTTTGATATTAGAGTTTTAGTCATACTAATTGGAGGTTTTCTAGATATTTTGAATGCTAAATGATATCTTGAGGGCATTCTTTAGGTAATAGAAACTATTTAACAGGTTCAATGTCTTAAACAAGTGATTGTTAAGTGAGAAATTATCTATTTGGAGACTTGTGGTAAATGTATAACTTAAGAACTTTGTTTTATCCTAAAGTAGTCTGCTCAAGTTACATTTAGGCTTTTGAATCACTTTAACGAAGTTCGGTAGCTCAACTTATGTATTTTCTAAACTTGATCTATAATGATAAAAAGATGGATTATGAATCTTTATGTCGAAACTGGTATTAATGGTATTTAAATTTTAGAAAAGTGATTACATATTTGAAAACTTGACTTCCCAAGCTTTCCAATGTCCTATCATACACCCTATTTGGATAAGAAAGATTTTCTATGATTTTTACAAGTTTGGGACCAAAACAGGAAAAACTGAGAATTTGCTCTCTGCCTTTGTCCGGTTGATCGGACATGCAAAGTTCTCTATTTCAACTCTGTTTGATGCACACTTGATCCCCATTCGTTTGGAAGTCTTACCTAGACCATTAGGTTACTCTATAAGTTCAAATAAGACTATTTTCAAGACCTTAAGTAATAAGGAAGTTCCATTAAATGACTTGTACGTTGATTTAATCCTTTGTGATGATGTTGATTATGTGTATAAGGAAATGTGAACCATGACTTTGATATTCCTTCTCTTGATGATTGTTTAACCCATTTTTGGCCATGAATGTTATTTTGAGACTGTTTGGCGATGATTTTAAAAGATGTTTGTGATAGTATATTGTACGGTACTTTTGTGAAAATGTATAGTATATGCATTTATTTACTTTGGGTAAGTGCTTTTTATACTATGGACTTGTTGTTAGACGATGGGATATAGAGTGGAGTGCATATCCTTCGGAGCAGATTCCTAAACTTGTGCAAGGTGTATACAGATAGTCGCAATGCATTTATTTATATGTCTGATATTATTTTTTTAACAATGATTTTCCTTTTATTTTTTAGTTGTTAATCTGTTTATTCATGTTCATTTTGATGATTAATTAAATGTGTTTTACATGTTTCCTATAACCTTTGGTTGATGTGGTTTTAATTATAAATAATTGGAGTTGTTTTATTCTCGTTTTATTATCCTCCGTACTGAGCATTAGGCTCATCCCATTTTATTATTTTTCCCCCTCCATGGTTAGCAGTATTCTATTTGAAGGATTACTTTTGAGCTGCAGTTGCTTGAAGAATCGATTGATCAGTTTGTATTGCTATTTCAGTATTTTTAATTTAAGCTATACTGTAATCATGTAATTAATTGTATTAGTCAACATTGTTCCTGAGTAGGATGTTATTTTAGAGTCTGTATATTTTAAAAGGATTGTTTGGAAAGTAAGTAAAATTTAAAGACTCAGAAGCAATATATTTTACTATGTGTTTGTGCAAAAAATTATTTACTGGATATGGTTAATAAATCCTGAGTTTATTTTAAAATTTTAATTAATCTTACTCAATCCTAATTAATCACGTTCCCCGGGTTTTAGGTCGTGACAGGATAATTAGTTACGACATGTCTTAACGATAACTAATTTGTTTGCAAATAATAATAATAATAATGATAATAAAAGAGGCGAAACGTCTTATTTTTAGCGACAACTTTTATTTCTAATGATGAAACATTTCAATTTTAACGACGTCACTCTTGTTTTCTTGTAGTGTATCAAATAAAGAATTTACTAAATTATGTACATTTTCTTGTAGTGTATCAATTTTAACGACGTCACTCTTAATGATAACTAATTTGTTTGCAAATAATAATAATAATAATATAAGAGGCGAAACATCTTATTTTTAGCGACAACTTTTATTTCTAATGATGAAACATTTCAATTTTAACGACGTCACTCTTGTTTTCTTATAGTGTATCAAATAAAGAATTTACTAAATTATGTACATTTGCATCTTTATGAAATTGATTTCCAATATAAAACTTCACTAAAAGAAGATTATAACGAATTATCTCCGAAATTGTTTTGTTCCAAAAATTACGGGTTTCAACCAATTTATTCTCTAAACATGAATCAATGTAATGATAGTGTAATGCTCCAAAACAAGGGTTGATCAATACAATATATAAAAAGGAGAAAATTTCACTGTTTTCATCCAAAACATGCATTTTGAATTAAGAGCTTGTTTGGGGTGTAAGTTTAAACTTACATCCATCAATTTAATTTTTGTCTTTTTTTGAAAAAGTTTTTTGTCTTTTCTAAAAAAATCAACAAAAATTACTATTTAAACTTATCAATTTTAACTCAAATTTACATACCAAACACCCCATAAAATGTTTGTTATGTAATTTTTTTTTTTTTGCGTTTGTTCGACTGACACACGAGAAGGGAGGGAGAGAGCGAGAGAGAGGGAGGGGGGGGGGGGGGAGGGAGGGGGGAGAGAGGGTGTGTGTGTTAGTACTTTTTTTGGGAGAGAGAGAGGGTGCATGGAGTGTAGTCCTTTTTTTGGATTTTGTTTTCTTTTGTTCAATTGACACACAGAAGAGAGAGAGAGAGAGGGGGGGGGGGGGAGTGGAGAGTACTTTCTTTTGGGTTTTTTTGCCCTTTCTCCGACTGACACGTGGGGAGGGAGGGAGAGAGAAAGAGGATAAAGAAAAAGAGAGTGTCAAATAAAGTGAGAGAGAGAAAGAATAAAGAAAAAGAGAGTGTCAAATGAAGTGAGAGAGGGAAGGGAAAAAAAGAAAAATAAAAAAAGAAAAAAGAAAAAGAAAGGGTGAGCGTGTGGATTAAGAGAATGGATTGATTTCCTACTTATTTATACTCTCAGTAAATAATATACATCATATTGTATTTATATGATCTGTTTATTAAAAATAAGAAAAAAGTCATTATATATCTAAGATTTATAACATTTAATTTAATTAACTCAATGCATTTATTTCTAAATTTTAAATACAATTTCTATATATTACATTGTTTTAAGATTTATTCTTAGTATAAATATTATATAATTTTTTTAAAAAAGTTGTATTTTATATTTTGTAAATTTTTGTATTGTCTTCTAATTTCTTTTAGACATTTTGTTATAAATAAATAACATTGATTTAAGAAAATATTTTTCATTAAAATATTAGAACATTGTCTTCAAAATATATATTTTTTATTTTTTTAGTTTAGTCTTTTTTTTTTTTGTTCGTCTATTTTTGAAATTGTAGTTCTTTGATCTTTTTTGTCTTTTTCATGTCTTATTTTTTCATTTTTCAGGTATTTTTTGTTTTTGTTTTTTTTTTTGTCTACGTTTTACTTATATATATATATATTTATATTAATTTTCTCAAATATGTCTAATTATGTGTATCGCACATACTTTTAAACTAATAGTGAAAAATGATTAAAAGCAAATGAGTCGAATTAGCTACCTCAAAACAATATTCATGGATTTTATTGAAAATAAATAATATTACATATGCTCTGAATACTTTAAATTTAAGTATTTAAAAACAGTCATAAATACAGTTTTCATTACAAATAAAACCATAGGACATTGTCGCACCGATACAATTACTTATACACACACATGATACATTATAATTTAAATTTAATTAATAAATAATAAATGACTTGTCTCGGACATTCTCAAAATGCAACTCGACTTTAGTTGATGCAAGAACATCTTGTAAGGTGGAACATAAAAAAGGACGAGCCTAATTCTCAGTAGGGAGGAAAAAGGGGAAATGACAGTAAAACGACTTCAAACATTCGTAGTTTAACAGTACCAATCAAATAATAGGAAAACATAACATAAAAATCTATTATTGACATATTTTCATGTCACATATTTAGTAGAATATCAAACAAACATAACAATTATCATGCATAATGCATGCTTGGGTATGCAAGCGCCAGACCTGAAGCTCTCATAGAGCTTTTATACGTGACTATGTTTTTAGAAGTCTCCAAATAATTTTGAAGATCACATAAATAAAAAAAGTCTATCTAAACATCAGGTGCAACAACTTGCTTTCAAAAAAAAGTCTAACTAAATCCACTACTCTGGATTTTATAAAATAATAAAAATTTTCTATAGTTATTAATACTTGACTTAACCAATTAGGTATCATTTGGGGTGTAACAACACGTACCTTTTTTTGGTATGATATTATCCGCTTTGAGCTTCGTGACCTCACAGTTTTGCTCTTGGACTCACCCTAAAAGGCATCATACCATTATTAGGTGGTCTCTTTATCCATCCCTAAATGATGTGGGATTACACAACTTACCCTATCTCACTACTAAAAATTGTGGATTACATGACGGTTATTTACCGTCGTGTAAGTTTACACGACGGTTAGACAACCGTTGTGTAATCCAACGTCGTGGAAGATACCACGACGGTTCCAAAACCGTCGTGGTATCTCAATAATACACGACGGTTCACACCGTCGTCGAATCAAGAAATATAGTAGCAAACGCCGCAAATTGAGAACTTTACACGACGGTTTTCCTCAAAAACCGTCGTGTAATGTGTACCATTACACGACGGTTTTGTTCAAAACCGTCGTGTAATTAGGCTTGAATTTTAAAAAAAAAGGCTTTTTTTTGGCGATGGCACACATTACACGACGGTTTCGGAGCAAAACCGTCGTGTAATGTGTGCCATCACAAAAAAAAAAGCCTTTTTTTTTTAAATTTAAGCCCAATTACACTAGAATCAAATTCCATATGATTATCCAAAACAAAAATCTATTTTGGCATTTCATCGAGCATGTGGTGAGCGGATAAAAACCATGTTAAAAAATGTGTGTAGAGTGCCAAAACCGTGCACAAAACATTCATCTCCAAAGAGCAACAATTAAAAAAAAACATTCAAACAACACTACAAATTACATTCAACGCAAATTATTAAAGCATTGTGTGTTCGTAGTTTTGTTACAAAACAAGAAATTGAGCAATATGAAAGTTACCTTGCTTTTCTTTAAAGAAAAATAGTCATGGTCTTGATGGGAACACCGGGAGAGAGAGGTGGTGACGACGGCGGCGACGGAAAAAAACCGGGGCTATGGCAGCGGTTTGGGAAAAGTTTGAAGTGGCGGCGGCGTGACAGGATTTTAAGTTAGCGGGGGACGGGCGAAGGAGGTGGGGAGGAGAAAAGTTTGAGTTGTCTAGAGGGTTGAAGATGAAAATGATGATAAATGAAGAAGAAAGTGTATTTAAGTAATGGGTTTTCGTGCGAATTCTAAAGCATGAAATCTGAAAATTTTGAAAATTTTCGAAGGATTACACGACGGTTTTCAATAACCGTCGTGCAATCCAAGGATTACACGACGGTTTTAACCGTCGTGTAATAATCCTCCGAAAATTTTCAAAATTTCAAAATTTAAAATTTTCTAAAAAAAAAAAAAAAGAGGATTACACGACGGTTTTGAGCAAAACCGTCGTGTAATCTCGGGATTACACGACGGTTCTCTAGAACTGTCGTGTAATCCTCTTTCTTTTTTTTTTTTAGAAAATTTTAAATTTTGAAATTTTGAAAATTTTCGGAGGATTATTACACGACGGTTATATATAACCGTCGTGTAATCGGATTACACGACGATTATATATAACCGTCGTGTAATCCTTCCTTTTTTTTTTTTTTTCAAATGTTGGCGGATTACATGACGGTTTTACGGTTCATCAAAACGGTCGTGTAATCCTTTGTTTACACGACTGTTTTGTCAAACCGTCATGTAATTTTGTTTAAGACGACGGTTTCACAAAAATCGTCGTGTAAGCCAACTTTTGTAGTAGTGTCTCCTTCTAGTAATTAATGACTGTCACAATCACCCCTCATTTTGGGGTCCAACGTCCTTGTTGGCCATACTTCCGATTGGGTATCTACTCGTCGATGGCAAACTCCTCGGTTTGCACTGCAACATAACTCGATTGATAATGTTAGGCGCCTTATTTAAAACATATATTGATGAATCTTTGATAAGAATAGGTATATTTTGTCTTTGTTGAATCATTCTTGTTTTGCTGCTTGTTACAAGTAGATCATGCTAAGTTCCATGATGGACATTTTCTTGCTAATGGATAATGGCAATTCTTCAATGAAGTACCTCATCAATGAAGTAAAAAATCTCCATCATTCGATTACCTTGAGACGGTATAAATTAAAAAGATACATCAAATTAATAATGAAACACTTATACATGATCACATTTGAAAAATAAAAAATAAAAAATTGGAAGACCATTTCGTGGGTTTCTCAGCCACCAAACCCACGTCGTTGTGCTGCCCTCTCACGTCATCTCTGGCCATGTCGTCATACCCTTACCCATTGCTTGTGGGAGCCGCCCATTGCCCAAACCACGACCTCGGCTACGGTCGTCTCCTAAACTTGTTTTCGTTGTTGCTTCCACTTGGCGCCAAACAGAGCTCGCAACCTCCACTACTAGATTTGCAGCCAAATGGAGCCCGAAATCCAGATTTCGTCATTGCCTCCCTACACCATTGATAGCACATTCTTATGTCATGAGTGCCTCAATACATGTCCCCTTTGTCCCATGAAGGAAGCGAAGAGTCATGCATGAGATTAGGAGAGCCTATTGTCTTCTTGCTGCTGTAGGGGATGGGTAGATCACACACCGTTTGTGAGATTTGGATGACGTGCTTCCTTGTAGAGGTAAGTGTGATAGTCATCAATTCCTACATGAAAATGGTAAACATTGTTTGGGGATAGATATATGTGATGGTTCATAAGTGAAGAGACTACCTCCTAATGGTATGAGGCCTTTTGGGGTGAGCCCAAGAGCAAAACCGTGCGGATACGAGGCCCAAAGCAGACAATATCATACGAAAGGGAGGAACGGTTCGTTACAAATGGTATCAAAGCCTATACCCAACCGGAAGTGTGGTCAACAAAAAACGTTGGGCCCTAAAAGGAGGGGTGATTGTGACAGTCATCAGTCCTACAAAGAAATGGTAAGTTGTGCAGTCCCACATTGCTTTGGAATTGATATATGTGATGGTTCATCAGTAAAGAGGCGATCTCTTAATGGTATGAGGCTTTTTTGGGTGAGCCCAAAAACAAAACCGTACAGGCACGAGGTTTAAAGCGGACAATATCATACTAAAGGGAGGCACATGTCGTTACAGTGAGACTGTGTTGATGCTGTTGTTGAAGTGGGAAGGTAGGGGCGGTAGGGTGGCCGGTTGTGTGGGAGAAGGCTGTGATTTTTTTTTGAGAAATTATTTTAAAAAATTTAATTTGTAATTTCAAATTAAAAAATGGTGTAATCAAATGTAGTTGTCTCTATTTTTATTTTCATGCGAAGATGATTCGAGATCGTTAATTCTCAACAGGATGGTCAACTTTTTTTACCTCATTGGTGGGAAAAAAAGTACATCTCCCACCATAGAAGTCCCTAATTGATATTTCTTACTTTCTTCGATATTGACATGATACACCATATCAAAACGGTATATTTTTTTTCCTTGGATTATTGTTATCTATATTTTTGAATTTTAAAAGCGCTTTCATTTTGTCCCAAAAACTTTAAAAACTCTTATCTTATCCTTTTAATTTTAAATTTAACCTCGCTTTATCTTTTCTATCAAAATTTCAGTTAGAAAACATATGAAAATAGACATATGAATTATTAATTTATAATGTCGATATGCTATGACTTAGACACATGTCATATTTTCTAAGTTTAAAATGTTTTATCAATGTGGGATTACAAAATTTGTGTATTTTATATTGGACATTTGATGACTCGTTAGAAAGTTTAGAAACTCTAGTTTCTGTCTTAATAGTTTGTTTTCTAAAATTGTTTTGGTTTCAAACTTTAATAGGGACGTTTTCATTTGTGTCTCACAATGCTTTCTCAGTTTTTCAAATTGCAACTTTATCTTGTGTGATTCATTAAAAATTGAATGCATATCCATTTTGGATGTATAATAGCTTATTTTAAAGCTTGAGATGTCTATGTTACAGTCATATGCTTTGTTTTTTAAGTTTCTAAGTGTTTGGGACCTGATATCTAGGTGTTTTTATTGTTAATTTCATAAATGCACTGTATGTCCTGATTTGTGATTAAACTTGAAAAAATCATAATAATTCACTCACAAATCCAAATAAGGCAAATAATACGTCAGTGGAAAGCTTACAGTGTCAAGTTATTAGACAAGAAACAATTTTGCAAAATATTATGTGTCATAAACCGAAAACATACTAAACAAGTGGCTTGAACAGGGCTCCAGTGAAAATTCCCGATTCGTAATCCTCACTTGTAAAAGTCACTTATGATATGCTTTGTATGTTGGAAAAGAGTAAAGACCTAAGTAGGGGGAGGGATTATTGGATAGAAATTGCTAGACTAGCTTGTTATAATGGGACCACTAATTTTAATCCTTTTAAAAGTCGAAGGAAAATTAAGATCCATCCAATAACTAATAAAATTTCTTTTTTAATCATTGCTTTTAAAGTAAAATAATATAAACAGATAAAAAAAAGTAATTACACAACTTTTTTCTTTTCTCTCCTTCTATGATACTTAACAACATAAAAGAAAAGCAAAATCTTTCCTCAAACTCTTATTTTCTTTCACTTCTATTTTTCTTTTACTCTAGTTTTCTTTCCTTATTACCAAATGTAAGCTAAAAATTGGATATTTATTCGTTTGAGACACATGATACATTGTTGGAAATCTTAGAGTACTTAGATTTTATATTTATAACCAGTGTTCCAATAGTTTATATTTTATTTGTCTGAAAATAAGAAAACCCGTGGCTGTGAGCGTTCTAGTGGTTATATTTCTATTTTTTTTTTTGTCACGACTTCAAATGCGTATAATTTAAGACATACATAAGTAAATTAAGTGATTTCAAAACCTAATTCCCGACCTAATCGCCAGACCATCCCATGACACTTTAAATCTGATCATATGGACACCCAAAAAAAAAAAAAAAAAATCCCTTTCATATAAACATTGGCATTCCAAGCTTTTCTTATACCTATCCAAATTGATCACATTTCGAGATGCCCTCTTCATGCCTCAATAGTTAATTCACTTTTTTAGTATCTAACAAACTTCTATACCATTGCAAAAGAAGATGTCTAAATGGGATAAAAATCCTAACAAGCTTTGTAGAGAAAGAAGATTTCCGCCTAGCCTTCCAAAACCAGATGACATGTTATTATGGTTTAGCTTAATGTCTAAATGGGATAAAATCCTGACTACTAAATGACAACAGGGTAAGAAGAACTAGACCCTGCAGTTTTGTATTCCCAAAGAAACCGAAAGATAACATTGCTCATTTAATGAAGTGCCACACTATTTTCATCCTAAGCCTATCTTGCACTCATAATAGAGGGGACGATGCTAGAATCACCAACGGTCCAACAGTTAGGTCAAATACGCAATCTACTCCTTGGAAATTCAAATTACAGAGAGTTGCAAATGGTATTGTTTCTTAATAATCAAATAATCCCTGAACAAATTTGGCCAACTCCAGAAGAAGAAGCACACTGGGAATAATTTCGTTCAGATTACTCTAACCAGCATGAAGAAGACCACACCTACCATTTGCTCCATCAAGATCCTGATGAGATAGCCTCTAAGTCAGCATCCACTCAAGAGGACAACACAGACTTCCAAAGCTCAACATTCCAAGACTTTCAAGATCCATTTGTTTTTGGTCTTATCTATTTCCCAAGGGCCAGATGCTGGCACATGACAAAATTGGACCACCACTAGTTCTTCCACTTGCATTTAAAACTAGAAGTATTTACACAAAATGACCTTTTGGACCCCTTCTTTTAAAGAATGTCTGCAATCAAATTGATTTGCAAATTTGAATGAATTTTGAGTTTTAATGTTTTTTCAAACCACAATTGCCCCTCTGCATATTGAATTTTGCATATTTTCCTCTTTTTTTTTTCCACTTTATTTATTTCACCTTTTTTGATTGTTTAATTTGTTAAATGTTGTTTTTTCTTTAATGGAATGAAACTGAATCCCTTATCTCATGGATTTCCCTTTTAAATTTGAATGTAGATTTGAGGTATGCGGCTATTTTTAATTTTAAATAAATTTGAACATGATCATTAAGATAATTTCTCAGTCCTTAATTTACAAACCAAAAGAAGTAAAAAAAAAAAATATAATGACCAAAATAATATCAATTCTAATGGTTCAAAACGCCTAAAAACACAATCACGGTTTCATGCTTTTAAATATTTAGGCTACGGTTGGTATTCAATCTTATTTTAAACTAAATTACATTTTACAACTGATTTTTTGTTTTTGTTTTTTTTATGAAAAAGTCAATAAAAATTATAATTAGTTTTTAAAAAATCAACAAACTTCAACCTAAAAATTTCATTTCATTTCAAACTCAACCCGAATGCCAGACACATGATTAGTATGTTGTAATCCATAAGCTATTGATAGCGTACCCAGACATTAAAAATTCATTGCATGTTGATAATAAGCAATATAAAAATAATAATTTCCCATTACTTATAACCAAAACAATATCAATTTCAAACACCCAAACTGTTATGATCCATAAGATATTGACTCAATACCCAAACACTCAAAAATCCATGGCACATTGACGGCCTAAACGAAAACGATGGGTCTATAGAAGACTGGGAAAGAGATTAATGAGATGATTTTTCTGATTTGGCTTTCCCTTTTCCGTTTTAAGAATCCTGCAATTAATGGGGTTTTTCAAGAACCAAGAGATTTTTTTTTTTTTGGATTTCTAAAAATAAGGTGCTGATTTTTGAGAGAGAATCAAAATTTTCCCTTTCTTAATTTGAATGTATGGGTGTATAGGTCAATATGAAATAGAGAGTTACTTTTTTTTTTTGGTTAATTTTTGCAAATAAGTTCATTGTTAGAAAAATCTTAAACACAGATCTCCAATTTGGTCATAAATAAAAACAATCCCTTAAATTGAAGCCGTTAAGAAATAAGAAAGTAAGTGAGATAGCAGATTGTAATTATTATATGAGTACAAGATGAATGCGATGAATCTGAGTCAAAATTACGAGCATATTTATAAATAATTTACTTTGTAAAAAGAGACTCTCTCTCTCCTGTGTGTGGTTAGTTGTATTTTTGTTTGACTATATATTAGCCCTCCCTCCCTTCATTATAAGATCATCAAAGTTTGAAAATAAAGTTTTCTAACAAGTTTTCTCTTTTTAAGTTTCTCATAATTTCAAAATAGTAAGGTGGAGGATATAGCAGAGGATCAACAGTAAACGAACGGATCCTAAAAGAAAATTTACTGGTACAAATCATACAATGGTAAAATAATAGATTATAATATTTAAAAACCATAAGGTGCCTATTTAAATCAGGAGGACTGGCAAGAGCTCATCTTGATTGCGTAAAATTTACAGGCTTATGCCAGGAAACCCCATCCCAATCCTGCGACACATGTACAAACGATTCAAGAGAGTCGTCGTTTGCCACACATATTAGCAAACCACGTGTCGTTTCCACTCTGAATTTTCCGTTTTGGATTTCTGATGAACCGCCTCTGAGAAAAAATGCCTTTAAGGCAAGCGTAGAAAGTAATAATAAACCAAAGCGCCTCTTTAGTTTACTCTGAAAAAAAAAAAAAAAAAAATTGTTTAGACAGACACACCTATATATGTCCCAAAGAGCAGTTCAAGGATTTAGGGCATTTCTCTGTGCTTCCCATGGTTTTTTCTTCTGATGCAAGAAAAACCAGAGAGAGTGGTTTTTTACTTTTCTCCACTTCATTTTCTCAGGTGAATTGTTGATCGGAATCCTCAATCTTCTCAGGTCGGTGAATTCTCTCTCTCTCTCTCTCTCTCTCTCTCTCTCTCTCTCTCTTTTTTTTGGAGTTTCGATTTCTCTGTAACTGAGAACAAATTGCGATTGGGGACGATCTTCTTCAATCGGAAAAATTTTGGAATTTTCAGTTTTTCTCGCGAAACGACATTGATTTTCCAATGGCGCTTTCGGCTTCGGACCTGCCGGTGATATACTCGTTGCTGACGAACTCAATGAGCGGCGACGAGAACGTCCGGAAGCCGGCGGAGGCGGCGCTCGCTCAGTGCGAAGCCAGGGCTGGCTTCTGCTCCTGTCTCATGGTTCGTTGCTTCTCTCTCTCTCGCTCTCTTTTTTTCTTCTTCTTCTTCTTTCTTTCTTTGTTTTTTTTTTTTTTTTTTTTTTAATTTTAAATCCGATTAGAACAGATGAACTTTTGTAAATTCTGATTTTTTTTTGCTGCTTTTCGAAGTTTGATGCTAAGAGATTTTGTTGTTGAAATGTAGGAAATTATAACCGCTAAGGATTTAGCACCTCAAGTGGATGTTCGTTTGCTGGCCTCAGTGTGTTTCAAGAATAGTGTTAATCGCTATTGGAGGACTAGGCGCGATTCGTTGTGAGATATTTTCTCATTTTACTTTCTATTGTTGCCAAAGTTGTGTTTAACAAGTTGAGAATGTTTAAGGATCCGTTTGGAACAATGGTTGGTGTTGGAGTTTTGTAGGTTGGTATTGAAATGTGTGTTTGGTTGATATAGAGAATAGTATAAAAATTTGAGATGTGTTCTGAAATAAATATGTATATGGATCTAGTTTCGTTCGTTGTGGGCATTTGGGCATAAGAATCATCTCATTTCGACTTGAAATAAGAAAGTTGTGGATTTTTGAAGTTTGAATTTCACGAAAATTTAAGAGAGATAAAAGGGAGATGTAGATTTGGGAGTTTTGGAATTGAATAGGCAGAATTCGGTCTCCAATGGTTGTTCCAAACAGCCTCAAAGAACTTGCATACTTGTGTTCCTATTAGCTCATTTGGCTTGGAAACCAACTTTTAGTTTTACACAACATGTCTAGTAGAGTACAAGATTCGGTACAGGAACATCTTTTTATGTTTTTCTTGTGTGTAGATGCTTTTATGTTTCATTGGAATTCTCTTGTTATGTATCTTCATTGGGATAACATTTATGTTATAATTTTATTTGTAGTGGTACTGATATGAAGAATTTGTGCTCAGGGGAATTAGCAATGAGGAAAAAGTACATCTGAGACATAAACTGTTGTCACACTTGAGAGAAGAAAACTATCAGGTGTGCCTACCACGTCTTAAGAATATCATCTTTAAGAAGAAAGGGGGGAACTTAAAAGAAGGAAAATGAAGCCACCGTTTTTATAATTAAAGTGCTAATTTTAAGCTTCCATTATCAAGTCTGTTAATTGCTACTCTTTAACAGAATGGTTTAATTCATATTGAAGGATCTTTTGTTGAAAATGATTTGTAATGAAAGACATTGTGAAGTAGTTATGAATGTGAAATCAGCTTTAATTGTTAACGCATTGCAGGATTTCCTTCCTTTATATTTCATTCATTTTTGGTTTTATTAATTCTGGAAGTTTACTTAACTTCGGTAATTTCATCAACTAATTTACTGTGGCCTTCATTACTTTTCAAACAGATAGCTTTAACGTTGGCCGTGCTCATATCAAAGATCGCTCGAATTGACTATCCCAAAGAATGGTATAATTTTGCATTATTCTTTCTTGTGTTTATCCAATATTGTCCTTTGTGCGAGTCTGTTATATCTGTGAGGCTTGTGTAATTAAAAGATTTCTTTCAAACTTCTTTCATAGGGGTCTCTCTAAGAAGTTTGAATTCTTGATGGATGTCATAGTTATTATGATTTTGGTTTATATCATTCATTTTGTTCCATGGGAGCTACCTATTTTTATCGCTTGTTGTCTATAAGATTTAAGATGTTGGTGTGTATTGATGTGTTGATCCGATGAATTATACAGGGCAGACCTCTTTTCAGTTTTAGGACGACAACTTCAATCAGCAGATGTTCTTTCTTCCCACAGGATCTTTTTGATCCTCTTCCGGACCTTGAAAGAACTGTCCACTAAGCGTCTCCCTTCTGGCCAACGGACCTTTGCAGAGGTATAGTTGACTAATATAACATTGTATTTTCCATGTGTTGGAGTTTTCGTCATTTTGAATATAGTGAATGTATCGTGAAGCTATTTGACTGACAATTTGCATGATGTTGATAACTACAGTTTTAGTCTTATAGTCTTTATTAGAGGTTTGGATTATGGACTTGTAATCATATTAGACGTCTTGCCCTCCCTTCTAAACAAACTTGTGCTGGAGGGTTGGGTCCCAAACCATTCTCAAGAAAGTACATATATTGTATGGGAAAAACATGGGACTCCCTTTTTTGAGGAAAAACATGTTGTAACTTTATGTTTTGTAGTGTATGGGAAAGATGCTTTGTTGCACATGACATCTACATGTATTCCGTTACCCTGACACATAGTATAACATCCAATCCCCTGAGCTTTCTATTAGTTATTTTAAGGAGAAGAGAGTTCAACTTGACATTGTAATTTCATCTTGTGCTGATCGGTTGGCTCCGGGTTGTGCAAAGATAGAATTGAACTTTTGGGCCCTGCCCTTTCTTGTTATGGACGGGACTTTTCATCTGCGAGCTTCTGAAATTGGTTTTCTATGGCTCCTATCATCTCTTATTTTAGATTGGAGAATTTATTGGTTATTAAACTGTACTTGCATTATTAATTAAGTTAAGCACCTACATTTTCCGATTTTGCTTATTCAAGTTTTCTTATGGCTTTTCTTTATCCTTTTTAAACTGCCAAAAACTTTTGGAATCCCAATTTTAACTACACCAAGTAAAAAGAGTACTACAGTCTCTTAGAATTGCTTAGGGCAATGTATGCTTCACATTTAGCAAGACCGAGCAACATGAGTATGAAAGGTTCTTACAGCTGTTTGTATGTTTACGTTTCTACATTCAGTTTTCCTTTTCTATGGTACAGAATCTCTAGGTTAATCTCTGCTCTGGGGATTTTTTTTTTCTTGTGTACTCTTTTTTCCTTTTTTGCTTTTTATTGAAGCACTAATATCATTTTGTACATTTTGATTCCATCTGGTGACTCATCTTCTTTGTTTTACAGATATCATCCCATTTCTTTGATTATAGCTGGGAGCTTTGGAAGTGTGATGTGCAGACCATACTACATGGATTCTCCACGATTACCCAGAATTTTAACTCAAATGGTCTGGAGCAACAGCAAGAGGAACTTTGTCTAATCTGTGAGCGGTGGTTGTTATGCTTAAAGATCATCCGCCAGTTGGTAGTTTCTGGATTTCCAAGTGATGCAAAAAGTGTACAGGTAATAGTTCGTTTCAGTTTCTTTTCTTTTTCAATCTACTACATTTAACAGTTTATGTATTATTTTTCCCTAGTCTGGCAGTGTTTAGAGTTTTTGTAACTTCTTATGTTTTTTAGGAGGTCAGACCTGTCAAGGAGGTCTCTCCTGTGCTCCTGAACGCCATCCAGTCCATTCTTCCATACTGTGAGTCATTGCTCTTTCTTTATCCAAGTCGTACCTGTTATTACAGTTCTTTGTGTTATATATCTATTGTAGTCGTAATGGGTAACTGATAATAATAGTATGATTCCGATTAAATTTTTTTTGGGTTTTATGGTTGCAAAAACGGGAAAAGTCTTGAAATAGATCTCAACACCTGCATGTTTTTGCTCAATTCTTGTATCCTCTGTGAGGATCTTCTTTAAAGGAGTTTACATGCGTTTTTTTTTTTTTAACCATTTGAGTTGGAAGGATTCTTCTTCTTCTTCTTCTTCCTTTTTTTTTTTTGAAATGGAAAGGATTCTTGTATTCTAATAGTGTTTTTCTTGGTGCTTTTGATGATTTTCCACTTATTGTTTTTCTATTTCTGCTATTGTTTTTAATCAATAGTTTCAGATATATATATATATATATATATATTTTGAAATTATAGTTTCAGATTTTCAAGTCTGTCTATCAAAATAAATTGTTGAGGACTGGCGCTTTTCTTTTCCTCCTCAACTAAGTTATACCTGCAGTTAGGGTCTTAATTTTTGTTTTCCTATGGACACTGTAGTTTTATTTATTTTTGTTGCTGGCTCATCAGTTTTTAAATAATTACAGGTATTGATTTTCTGTAGTTAACATTTGGAAATTGAGTTTGTGATTGGAGGCTGTTGTCAAAAATATATTGTTAATTATGTTTAATGCCGTGAAAAGGATGCTGAGTTCATTCTGATACTTCTTATTCATTCTTATATTCGATGGTTTGAAAGTATTATTCGAATAAACTCTTGTTCTTTTGTGCCTTATTTGGCAGATTCATCATTTCAAAAGGGACATCCTAAATTTTTGGAATTCATAAAGAGGGCATGTACCAAGCTGATGAAGGTTTTAATTGTAATTCAAGACACACATCCCTTTTCATTCAGTGATAAAAGTGTACTTCCAACTGTCATGGTTTTCTGTTTAAATAAGATAACAGATCCTGAGCCAGATGTGTTATCATTTGAGCAATTTTTGATTCAATGTATGGTGATGGTTAAAAGTGTATTGGAATGCAAAGAATACAAGAGAAGTCTCATTGGTCGGGTGGTGGAAGAAAATGGAGCTACACTAGAACAGATGAAGAAAAACATATCGAACGCTGTTAACGGTGTCTTGAGTTCCCTTTTGCCAAGTGAACGTATAATACACTTATGTAATGTATTGATAAGAAGGTAATGGTACTCTGACCTATTTTCCACCTTATCTCTCTTGCCATGCTCTTATCTGGTTCTTTTGTTTGAGCAAAATACTAGGTGGGTGAAAGTAAAGTAAACTTTGAAACTGCAAGTACTGCAATCATCTTGTTCTCCTATGATTTTCGAAACTTGTGTTGGTTATGCGTTTAAAATAAATGCATGAGGACAAGATGCTAGTTTTCTCACAAAGGACTCGTGCGAATACCATGTTACGATGATGAAATTAGTATGATGAGTTGATGTTTCTTATTAGAAAAAAAAAAGTTATGAGTTGCATAGCTGATATCGAAATGTAAGTTGTTCTATGCTTCTGATTCAGATCTTGTGCTGCTGCTTTATCTCAGGAACTATGTCAAGAAAGTTAATTAATTATTGTTCTCTCTCTTCTTTTAGGGCATTCTTGTTGGACAAATTATTTCAATAATATTATCAACTAACATTTCTATAGGTACTTTGTATTGAGCCCTAACGATTTGGAGGAGTGGTACCAGAATCCTGAATTGTTTCACCACGAGCAGGATATGGTTCAATGGACAGAAAAATTAAGGCCTTGTGCCGAGGCCTTGTACATTGTTTTGTTTCATAACCACAGTGAGGTAAGTTGCTTTCACTGTTACGGAATATCTGGAATGATTTCAGCTCAATCTTACTTTCTTTTTTTTTTTTTTTTTTTCACTTAGATAAATAAATACTTACATGTTT
Source organism: Ficus erecta (assembly GCA_008635985.1). Taxonomy (NCBI): domain Eukaryota; kingdom Viridiplantae; phylum Streptophyta; class Magnoliopsida; order Rosales; family Moraceae; genus Ficus; species Ficus erecta. Next base: position 171,016 of record BKCH01000768.1, read on the forward strand.
GAGTTTTTACTTTTTAGCTTCTAGGTCCGGTTGTGGTTTCCATCCTTCAGGAAGCAATGAATGGTTGCCCCACGTCAGTTACTGAGATCACTCCAGGGTTGCTTCTTAAAGATGCTGCTTATGGTGCTGCTGCATATGTTTATTATGAGCTTTCAAATTACCTGAGCTTTAAAGACTGGTCCGTCCATAGTTATAGTGCTATCTATTTAGTAATGGTTTTTGTCTTATCTTCTCAAATTTCCTGGTTATCTCTTGTTGCTGCATTTAAAATAGCTTGGTGATTTGTGGAAATGAATGGTTTCATAAAACTGACATTCTGTGGAGAGTAGGGTGAATGGGTTTGTCCATTCATGTGGTATATTGCATTTAGTTGTTTTTTGGGGGCAAGGAATTCTCTTCCTCTGCTTTACTTGTACGGAATTTTTGAAAAGTTTATAAGGGCCTGTTTGGAACACCCATAGATGAAATATTTTGCTAGAGAGACGGTTGGAGACAATGGCCAGCTATCCTTGTGATTTAGCTTAGTTTGACTTTTCTATTAATAGTCCTCTCCAATCTCTATAGAAGATATTGAAGTTATTTGGTTTAATTCAGGTTTTCTTAGCTTATGGTCACATAGTGAAATAGCTTTAAGGAGTTTTTTGGTTGTGGACCTGCAGAGGGATTGGATTCCTTTGATGTAGTTTTTATTTTATTTCTTTGCTTTTACACATCCAATCCTGTACTTGCATTCCTTTTTCTTTTTTCATGTTAATGAAATTTTCATCTAAACTATCTTTTATGGGTTTTTTATATTTGTAAATTTTCTTCTCTGTACTAGTTTTGTTTTTTCCCTTCAAAGGGATATCTTAAAGATTGTTTTCTTTTGTTCAACGAGGTGAGTTTTCCTTTCTTTTCTTTATTTATTTATTTATTTTATTTTTTTAATAAATCACAATTCTCGTTTTATTTTGCAGGTTTAATGGTGCATTATCCCTTGATCTCTCAAATGACCATCCAAATATGCGTATCATCCATCGAAAAGTTGCACTTATACTGGGACAATGGGTTTCTGAGGTGATATTACTTTTTGAGCCACACTTTAATTTTTCTCAGTTTCGTAAAAAGTTTGCCTGATGCATGTGTGAAGTTTTTCTTCATTGTTGGCAGATGCAAAGATATTGTAAATTCCATTGCCTATTCAACATTTTCTCAACCTTAAAAATTTGAATAAATGTTCTCTAAAAATAAAAAAAAATTTCAAATTAGTGTCTCCCTTCTCAGTATAGAAGGAAAGTAGTTTGAAAGAATAATTATCTAGAACAGTCTACCACCCTATTTACTTCTGATTGTTTTCTCTTACTTAAGTGTGTAAGATGCATTGTGAAGTCTTTCTTACTCCGTTAAGACTAATTTTCTAGCTCATGTGTTTATGTGCTTGTATGCAGACCCTTCCCATGGATTTAGAGTGTTTTCCTGTGACGTGATAGAGTATAAAATGATTGGTTTCTTTTGTTTATGCATGGCAGGTTAAAGATGACACAAAAAGACCAGTGTATTGTGCTCTAATAAGGTTACTGCAGGACAAAGACCTCTCAGTTGGAGTACGTTGTAGAGTGATATCTTTCTTACACAGCATGCTCAATTTTTTAACGTAGTATTTCGAAGCTAGATCAATCATTAAGATATTGCTTTGTGGTTCTAGTTGGCAGCCTGTCGGTCGTTGTGTCTGCATATTGAAGATGCTAACTTTTCAGAGAAAGAATTCGCTGATCTTCTTCCCATATGTTGGGATTCCTGTTTTAAATTGATTGAGGAAGTTCAAGAGTTTGATTCAAAGGTATATGGCTTTATATATATATATATATATATATATATGTATATAGAGAGAGAGAGAGAGAGGACTGCTCGTTTCTTGGATCTGTAATTTCTGTTTTTGTCTTCAAAGTTTTCAAGTTTCTTACCCCCCAAAAAAAAGTGTAATTGTTGCTTCGCAATGATAGTTCACATGAATTCTTAAGTTGCTGCCCTAAGGTTTTGCTTCTTTTTCCTTGTGATCCAAGCAATATTATCATGCTGCATTGTATAGGACAAGGCAGGGAAGACTTAGATTTATTAGTTTTAATTTGATTTTGCATGAGTCCCCATTCTCCTGTATCCTGGAATCTAACGCTTGAGTTTTTGTTAATTTGTTAATTTATTTATTTATCTTTGGATTATGCAGGACTATTAGGTTGTTTAATTTACAATTCTGCTTCTTTTAAGGACTTATGACTTCAATCTCAAATATGACTTCTTGTTCGTTAATTAATTTTCAGGTACAGATTTTGAATCTGGTCTCCATGCTTACTGAGCACGTCAGTGAAGTCCTCCCATTTGCAAACAAATTGGTGCAATTTTTCCAGAAGGTAATTGGGTTTGTTATCAGTCTTCTAGCACATGGCCACTTCTCATATGCGATGTAAACTTTGACACACAACTAGCTATCCTTGATTCAGCCAAACTAAACAAAATATCTTTGAACTCACTGTTGGAAGAGAAGCTTAAAAATAAATACAAACAAATACAAACAAACAAACCCCACACACACATGAAAAACAAAATTTGATGTTTAAATATCGAACCGAAAGGTGCACAAAGATATTTTGTAGATTATACCCAACTATGTGGGCATCCAAGTTTAGTTTTGGCATCTTTCAACCAAAATCGTTCTCTGGCATAGATAGGAATTCTTCTTGGGTACTTTTGTTTCCATGGCTGTAGCATCGTGAACGTGGTCCATCGTATGATTGATTTTTAGTTTTTTTGTTGAGGAGAGCCTTTGAGATTTTCAGGTACTAGTTTGGTCTGTTAAGATTTATGGTATTGAATGTTTAACATGGCTGTCAGAACACCAAAGCAAATAGGATAATAACTTCAGCGAGCAAGTTAGTGATGTAAAGTTTGCAACTGATCTCTCCTGTTGGTCTTGATATATAATTTCAGTGTCCTTGTTCGAATATGAGGAATTCAACATAGAAAGGGGTCATGATCAAAATTTTGCCTTTTTCTGCATTAATGTGGTGGTGTTAACTGTTTTAGAATACTCAAGTAGGTTTTTAAGTTGTTGCTTACCTGTTCAACTTGTCTCTCTCTCATTTAAGGTTTGGGAGGAGTCTTCTGGTGAAAGCCTTCTGCAGATTCAACTTCTTGTTGCTCTCAAGAATTTTGTTGTTGCCCTGGGTTATCACTCGCCTCTCTGCTATGATATGCTACTGCCTATTCTGCAAAAGGGAATTGATATCAATAACCCGGATGAAATCAATCTTCTGGAGGACAGCATACTGGTTAGCTATCATTAGTCTTTAAGTTTGAAGTGGCTTTCATTATCTTGTATTTTATCATACTTAAAACGGTTGGTGTGCAGTTATGGGAAGCCACGCTTTGTCATGCTCCTTCCATGGTGCCTCAACTATTAGCATACTTCCCTTGCCTAGTGGAAATCATGGAAAGAAGTTTTGATCACTTGCAGGTTAGGCATTGATCAATTATCATATGATGAATCACTTGTTTGGATTATTTTTGCAAATTAATTCATCTTATTTTGTCAGATTTCCAGCAAATATATGCTCATTACATGTGATAATACAACATAATAATAATTGCAAACTGAAACATATCTAAAATTTCTTTCCAACCAGAGGGTCCAAAGTATTGAAGTCACAATACTCTTCCACATAACTTGGCCATTTTATTCGATCCAAAATCAATCTATTTTTCTAGCATAAGGCATTGCATTGAGCTGCAAAAGAGCACAAAAACCAGCTTCATAGATCAGAATCTATTTCTTAAACTTCCAGCATTAAAGCTTTGGATTGAGCTGGAAAAGACCACAAAAAAAAAAAAAAGAGCTTCGTAGATCAGAATCTGTTCCTTAGACTTCTGGCCACTGAATGACACACCTAGTAGTTTATTCATCTTTTATGATTGTTCTCTTTATGTTCTCTTTTTTTTAGTTGTTCGTGTGGGCTGTCATCTTGTCCTCTTTGCCTTGTACTTCATTAGTTTGTTTGTGTTAATTAACTTCTTTTTCTTTTCCCAAAAAAAAAAAACGAATAACAGAATACTAATAACTTTAACAATAAATAAAACAAATAACAAATAAAAGAAAAATAAATAGAAAGAAGAGCTCAAAATAGATGGCAATCCAAGTTATGTTGTTTTATTTTTTTAAGTTTGTTTTCAATCTGTTACCTAAGAAGACAGAGCTGTGTGCGTGTGTTGGTTTTTTTTTTTTTTTTTTTTTTTTTTTTTTTTTTTTCAAAGCCCAATTGTGGTGAGCGAAAAAGGAAATTAAATTACATTGAAAGTAAGGGGGAAAAAAGAGAAAGCATTAATGCATTTTGATTTTTTCGTTGCTGTATCGCTTATAACTTTTCCCTTGCTAACTGTGTCCTCCAAAGTTGCCACAGAGACCTTGTAAATTTGTATAATAAGTTTCAATAGTTCTGGTATTGTATCATGTGTGGATTATTGCCTCTGCCTTTGTAGGCTTCTTCTCATTCCTTTTTTTTTTTTTTTTTTTGTCTTGTTTCTTATTGGCTTGAACTTTGTTGCAGATTGCCGTTAATATAATTGAGGATTACATTATTTTGGGTGGAATGGAATTTCTGAGTAGGCATGCTTCAGATGTTGCCAAACTTCTTGATTTGATTGTTGGAAATGTGAATGATAGAGGATTGCTTACGACTCTTCCAGTCATTGAAACTCTAATTCAGGTATTTTCAAACCATTCAAGGGATGTATATGTATACAGTGTATTAAAGGCTGCAACAACCAAAGACAGAACGGGAACTACCAACAACAAAAGAAAAAAACAAGTCCACAACGATTGAACTTTTAATTACATCCTTATAACCCAAATCAAGTAGGAGAATAGGAATATCATTCAATTCCTTTGAAGTATAGGCACCCACAGCAAAGCATTGTACCTAACTTTATCCTCAAGGAATGTTCCTCCAGGATATTGTCATGAGACTAAAATTAAGAATTGGTGTTTAAGTGGTTTTCTGAGTGTTGACTTCTGTGGTTTTGATTCCCTTCGGCTTGTAACATTTCTTTATTTAAGATATCCTATAGTATTGTCCTCTTCTTTATGTATTTTTTCGTTTATGTCATTATTAACAAACTTGTTGTTTTCAGAAAACTAAAACATGAAATGACACAATTATTTTATTCACATGATTCTGCTGTTTTCGTAGTTATTATTTAGGTTTTTGGAATTACCTGTCATACACCAACAATTGTGTTCAGCTGAGGTACTGATGTTGCTACTTTGCAGTGTTTTCCTATGGAAGTTCCCCCCTTGATCAATAGTACTTTACAAGTAAGTGGAGTTTTTTGCTGTTCAGATCTATAATGCACTACATCTAAGTATTTGGTATATGTTTCGAATTTTTTAGGCCTTTTATCAATTTAGGATTTTTGTTCAATGTTGCCAGAAATTAATTGTTGCATGTCTGAGTGGAGATGACTATGATCCATCTAAGACAGCCGTTAAAGCATCATCAGCTGCCATCTTTGCAAGAATTTTGGTTATGAATACAAATTATCTGGCACAGTTGACTGCCGAACCATCACTACTATTACTTCTTCAAAATTCAGGTGTCCAAATTGGAAAAAATGTACTTCTCAGTCTTATTGATGTATGGCTTGATAAGGTTAGTATACTTTGAATTTCCATGCCAGGGTCTTTCGTGATTATTATTGATATATATACCTATATACGTATGTATATATATATATACAAGGTTTGTGTTTTTTCATGTTTACAACCCCAAAAATGTATCTCTTTCCTGGATTTGTTTGTGCTGACGAGATTCTTGCATGATAGCTATTTCGACTTATTGAGTACAGCTGTTATCTATTTTCTCTTTGATCAGGGATGAATTGTAATGTCTTTGCCACTGTTGCCATTGTTTCACTTTTGCTCACTAGAGTCTATCAAATCTTAAGATAGACTATTAAGAAGGAAGAAGTGGATAGAAAATTCCTAGGTAGTAATTGGACATCAAGATTTAGGGAATGGATATTGCTTGCATCGGTGGGTAGATCAGAAGGTATCTTGATGGTGTGGGATGTTAAAAGAGTGAAGGTAGCGGAAGAGATTTTTTGGTCTCAATTCATATTCGAGTGGATGGGGTGGAGGATTGGTGGTTTTCAAAGATCTACAGGCCTTATAATAGGCAAACAAAAAATTTGTTTTGCGATGAGAAAAATGGTCTACAGGGGATATGTGGTGATAAATGGTGTGTGGGGGGAGACTTAAATGTGATGCAAAGCATTAATGAAAGCTTACTTTTAATTTTCTGTTGTCTCTCTTTTGTTGAGGATTTCTCATCCTCTTTCCTTGTAATTGATTTATAATCAATGAAAAGGCTTTTTTCTATCAAAAAAAAAAAAATTTTGAAAAGGCGAATGGTTCCACTTGACTTATAAATCAATGAAAAGGCTTTTTTTCTATTAACCTCATGCTTTGATTCAAGAATTGCGAAGTTCAGGATATGATAAAGTATTTTTGAGATTGACAAAAATGAAGGGTCTTCGGAATGGTCTAACGAATTGTCAAAGGAAAGAGTCAACATCAAGTGGGAGTGGAGCGAGATGCTTTTGAAGGAGGAGAGGGTGGTGAGAATGAAATCAAAATGGGTGAAGGATATATATTTTTTTTATACCTAAGAAAATTCTTATAAAATTAGGGATGATTTTAAGCCAATGAGCCCTCTCACTAGTTTGCATAAAGATAATTTCTAAGGTTTGTCTCTGGATTAAAAGATGTTGGGAGAAAACGATTTCCCAGGCACAAGGGGCTTTTCATTGTAGATAGGCGAATTCTAGATGTAGTCCTTGTTGCTAACGAGGTGGTTTGAAGAATATCATGTGGGAAGTAAATCCGTGGTTGTTTTTAAAATTAGAATTAAAAAAGGTGTATGACCACGTTGAATGGGACTTTTGGATTTTTCTTAGAGGAGGAGGATTTTGGGTTGAGATGAAGGAGTTGGATCAGTGGTTGCATGAGGTTGGTGTCTTATTCGGTGATGTTCAATGGTAGACCAAGGGAAAAATATAGGGGCTCAAGGGGATCAAGGCAAGGTGATTCGTTGTCTCCTTACCTCTTTACTTTAGTGGATGATGTTTTGGGGCATGTGGTTTAAAAAGCGGTGAATTAAGAGATTTTGAGGTGCATTGAGATTGGAGGGGAGAGGGTCAAGGTTTTTCACTTGCAATTTGCTGATGATACACCATTTTTTATGGAGAAAGAAGAGACTAAACTTTGGGTGTTGATGAATATTCTCAACAGTTTTTGCTTCGTCTCCAGCCTTATGAGTTATGATAAACTTGGGAAATAGTGTCATCTTGGGAATTAATTTAGAAGTCAAGGAGGTTAGAAGATTGGCAAATGTCATAGGTTGTTTGGTGGGAGCTTGGCCTATCAAATACTTGGGCCTCCCATTAGGAGGGAATGCATTGAGCACGTCCTTTTGGGGGCTGGTGATCTCTAAAGTGGCAAGAAAACGATGGGCACAAGAGATCATTTCTATCTCGGGGTGGGAGATTGACACTCATTAGATCGGTAATATAATCTTTGCCAATTTATTGTTTGACAATTTTTTAAATTCCAAAGATTGGAGCCGTGTTCATTGAAAACTTGACAAGGGACTTTTTGTGGGGAGGGAGGTGTGTAAGCCTAAGGAGAAGGGGTAATTAGGAATCGGTAACTTGGTTCTACTGAATAAGGCTTTTACAATCAAAATGGCGGTAGAGGTTTATCAAGAGAGTGTAACACATTATGGCACCGAATGTTTAAGGGAAAGTGTGTTTACGAGTTTTGGGGTGGGTGTCAGGAGAGTGCACAAGGTTGACTTTTAGATGTCCATGGAAGGGTATATACAGTCTTTACAAAACCCGTTTTTAGATCATTTTAAGGTGAAATTAGGGATGGAAGGAGGTTGATATTTTGGGAGGATGTGGGTGGGAGATGAACCTAAGTCTAAGTCTTTTTACGCCATAGAATTTCATCTATTCACAATGAATCAATTTTCTCTTTCCATTCTTTTTGTTTGTATTTTAGGTTTTTTTTCTTATGTTTTCAATTGTTTGAGGGCTTGTTGTCCTCTGTTGGACACTTTTTTTGACAATTATTGTTTATTGTTTTGTTTCCTACAATTAAAAAAAAAAAAAAAAAAAAAGGCGACTATCAAGCAGTTTAGATTTGTCTTTGTTTTGACCCTTCAGATATTTCTTAGATGTAGGAAAATTTCTTCAAAGATAGCTTTGAAAAATAAGAGTTAATTTAAATGGTCAACATGCCTATGAGAAATTTGAGGTCGTCGTAAACTATTCACTTGTATGACAGGAAATTTGTGGTTATTAAGTTGGGAATTGAAATAATTTCTGTTCTGCAGTTTCACCATGTTTCAAGTAGAAAAGAAGATTGGTGTAAACTTTGTACAAATTCATACCATGTCTATGCATTACTTTTAGTTGCTTTAATTGGTTTCCGAAGATTAAGTATTTTCCTTAGCATATCTCAGTGCCCGTAGTTCTTGACTTCGTTTTCTCTGTTGTGCAAAACTTTGTTTTGTCATAGGTCGATAATGTATCTTCTCTTCAGAAGAAGATGTACGGTTTAGCCCTGTCAACCGTTCTGAAATTAAGATTGCCCCAAACCCTAGAGTATCTTGATCAAATCCTCAGGTATTGAGTTCAACTACGAGAAAAATGGATTGTAAGCAATACTTTTAGATGCGTCTTTTAATGGTCCATTTATATGTGTAGTGTATGTACGAGTGTAATCTTAAGTAGCAATGATGACGTGTCGGAAGAAGAATCGAGGTAACATCCCTTATCATTACATCCTTCGGAGTTGAGTGTATATATGCATGCATATTAATTATGTTTGTGATTTATTGCAAATGTTCTGAATGGCAGTGGTGATACTATCAGCTCGAGTAGGTCTCAGGGTGAAGATGTTATTCCAAGTAAAGAATTGCGAAGAAGACAGGTAAAGTCCGTTTGAGAGATTACCCCGAGTGCTATGATCAGATAATATTTGTCTTCTCTTTTTTTTTAAATGATTTTTCATGTCTTGTGTCAGATAAAGTTTTCAGATCCTATCAACCAGTTATCACTTGAGGCCTCGGTGAGAGAAAACCTTCAAACATGTGCTGCCCTTTATGGCGAATCGTTTAATTCAGCCATTAGTAGCATGCATCCTTCGGCGTTTGCACAACTAAAACAAGCCTTGAAGATGCCATAGCTGGGTGAAACTTTTTTCTTATATATTATTGGTGACAAGTTCAGGTCTCACTGTTCCAAATTATGGGATACTGGGTGAGTTTTTCAGCCTTGTTACCACTGCTGTTTCGATATTGCATGGTTTAGAGAGAAAAAAATAAATAAATAAAAAAAGAGAAAATTACCTAAATAACAACCTTGTTTTCATCTACTAACTAACATGACACAAATTCCTCATTCTTGATCCACATGGCATAAATTGTAATTAACTTTAGTTTAATTTTGTGTCATATTAATCTAGTGTTAATTTTGTGTTATGTTGGTGCAATTGTCTTTAAATTTGTATCATTCAGGTGCTTTCCCCAAAAAAATATCGAACAGGAAAAGAGTGGATAACCTCTGTCCGGGGTTCTCTTTCTAAAAGCAATATTTTAAGGCTAACGCGTCCTCAAAAGGGTTTATGGATTTTTGTTTGATCTCTACTCTAGCTATTGAAGATATTTTGCTTTTGGCTGAATCAAAGAATTGACACACGTTTGTTTCCTCTCTGGTAGAGGTTACCAAGCCCCGTTTGTGCTGCGGTTTCTCTCCAATTATAGATCTTTTATGGATTTAAACTTGCTGGATTATGTTATGCACATATCTGTAAAACTCTCAAGGGCATTTATTCCCGTAGGTGTTTATTTTTAACCAGCTGTATGATCCCTGAACAACCGGTGCAATTTACTTACTATACGTAGTTGACATTCATAAAAAGTATCGAATGAATTATGAGTTAAATACATCCTGTTTAGTAGAAAGGCAGATATTCCTTGCTTCACTTGTTCACAAACCTCCTTTGGGGCCAAATTCTTCATTAACCGATACATCATATGCAATGTTTAATGTGCCGTCATTGAACTTGTGTTTTTCCCCTCTCCAGGCAAAACATTGAAGTTTGAGGCTTTCCAGACAGGCGGTTTCTACTTTTTTTTTTTTCTCCTTGTAATTGTTTCAGCTGGGTTTTGCTTCCAGTTTAGATCTTGAATCTCTTTTGTATATGACTTCTGCACAACAAGAAAACTTTGTAAATAGGCCATTTGTGAGTATATACAAGGCGCACAAATGATTGCGGCATAGAGTTCAACAGGAACCATATTAAACCCAAACATTACAGCAATGAGAATCGGAAAAGCTAGCATTGTGGTTTCACCCATTGCTTCTTGAGTTTTCATCTCTTCCGGTGGGGCTTAGTTATGAGATAGATTGTTATTTGTGCAGTTTTGTAATCGTAAAAGTTCAGTTGGGAGAATTTCATTTGACGGTTACAGTTGAAATTTGTTGTTTTGATTTGATGCTAGGACGTGGATTTGAATTTTTTTGTTTTGGATTTTAAAATTCAAGAATTTCAGTTTTTACTCGCGGGTTTGCAAATTCGGGTATAAGATTATACTGGGATAATGAGTTGCAGAAGTTTTGGTTCTGCCTCTTGCATCGTAGCTCAACCTTTATTGTATTCATGTATGATTGATTTCAAGTTCTTTTTTTGAACATTTCGTTACCATACTAGGACTTTTTGTAATCAATTCAATGGGAGGTTGAGTCAAATGAGATATATTATAATAATTCAGAAAGCTCGGGATAAGTCGTCAAAATAAAAAAATTTAGGGCAAGTTTCAAGAGATGACAAATTTATAGTGACAATGCTAACTATCCCCGTCCAAAACCCTGCCTCATGACATTAGACAACCGAAGAAGGGAATTTGTAATAAAGAGCATTTTTACAAAAATAATTGGAGTAATTAAAAGCGCATGAGTATCAACAAGGTTGTAAGAAAATAGTTCTACGTTTTCTAGAAGGTTGAGTATCAACAAGAAGGCTCAGACCATATTTATGGTATTGGATTGTCTTTGCTGCTGAGACAGTTGTTTTGATTGTTGTTTAGCTGGCAGGGGTGCTATTTATGGGAAGAGGGAAGCAACTTTGTTTTATATTACAAGATTGGGAAACTAACGTTAAACAATACTTATACGAGGTTGGTTTAGTGCAAGCCCAAACAACTCTCGTACGAGGTTGGATTGACTAGTGCAGGGCCTACCTTGTACTTGGTCGGTTGACTGCCACAAAAAAAAAAAAAACAGTACTAGGTTTCTTAACTGTTAACCAACCTAATACCTTTTACAAGGTTGGCCTTGCACTAATCCACATGGTATTTGATACACCCAGAGGGGTGGATGAGATGGCAAAGAAGTGGGAAGCCTTTGTTAGGCATCTCCCCTTCGTCCATTCGGGTTCGATTTCCACTGCCTCTCCTTAGACCCCACTCCAGCTTCGGCTGTTGAAGTATGGTTTGGTATTAACATGGTAGGTCCCGGGTGGATGACTATGAGAAACAAGTATAAATAACTTGTCTCTACCATACCTAAGGAAAATGTTCATGCATGTGGTGCTGCAAACCTGAAAATGATGGGACCACCCCCGATCCGTTTTTTCTATAAAAAAGAAAAAAAAAATCCACATGTTATTTATTTTAATTATTTATGTAGAAAAAAATACAATTTACTTATTTCTTCTTAATAAAAAAGAAATTTGAGGATAAATAGCATTTTTTAAATATTTTTTAAATAAATAACCGAAGTTTTATAAAATTAAAAGATTGGTCATCTTTTAAAATAAGATTAATGATAAATCAATAATTGACCAATGTTAATATCATTAATTAATGACCATTTTCCTAAATTTAAAACTTCGATCAATTACTTCAATAAGTGTTTTAAAAACTACATATTTACCTAATTTTTTGTTAAAAAAAAGTGTTTGGAAAATTTATTTTAAATTTGAAACACAACCCCAACCTCAATACTGAAATCTGACCCCCACCCCGTCCCTAAACCGGACTCCAACCCCCATCCTGAAATCCGACCCCATGTATCAAAACCAGATCCTACACATGTCCTGAAATCCGACCACGATCTCCATCTCAGAACTCAACCTTGATTTCCATCTCGAAGCCCCACAACAATCCCAAACATGCCATTGGATTTTGATTTTCCTCATATTTTTGAGGAAAATAGAATCCGCCATTTTAAAAAAAAAAAATTCTCTCACATATTTTTCCTCTATTTTTTTTTTTTTTTTTTTTCATCTTTTTTGGGTTCCAAACAAGGGAAAGTAAAATCTCTCACATTGTTTTTTTCTTTCCCCCTCTAAAATCCACGTTCCAAAAACATTTGGGAGTTATCTTTGGTGTTTTCTCTCTCTTCCTTTTTCTCTCAAATTTCTACTATACTAGGGTTTTCCTTTGTGTGGGACTTCTGTCACCACTGCCGCCGCAACCATGGCTGGCAAAGGTGATCTGCGGTTCGGTGATTTTGGTGGGGATGGAATCGGAGGGTCCTAATTAGGAGTTTCTCGACCAGATCTAGCACGACGAGCTTGCAGCGGTTTGGGATCCGACGAGGCCTTAGTGATCCAATGGTTGGTACTGTGATCTCTTACCTCCAATTGAGCTGATTGATTTCCTCTGAGTTATGACGTACGATAGAGTGGTTGTTGCACGTGGGGCGAGAATTTTAAAGTCGGTATTATGCTATATTCATGTTTTGTTTTTGTATTTTAGTTTTAATAAATGTGGTAGTTCCCCCACCTCAAGTTCGTTTTTGCGTGTGTATTCCGCTTGAGTTGTTTTCTGACAGTTTATGTCAGTTCCATTAGTATTTTGGTTATGCGGAGGTTGTTGCAATATCTGTACTGCGAGTGACTGTCTCTCGATAATTGGAATATTCCATCAATTGTAGATTAAAAAAAAAAAAAAAAGAGCTTTGTACATGCTCAATTATAGGATTGCCAAGGAATTCAAGGAATTTTTCCGTCATTGGGTCTCGACTTATATCCTCCTTAATGAGCTTTATTAGGTTTTACTGATGGAATTAGTCTTAGTGGAAGGTTGTGTGTCTCTTTGAGGAGGACATGGCTAGTACAAGAGCATGGAATACGGATCCTATTCAAGTTCCTATTGGACCGGTTACAAGATCACGGGCCAAGAAATTTCAAAATGCGTTAAATGGGTTGATTCGAGGGATTTGGGCTTAAGCATGCACATGGAGGCATATTGAGGGAGATGAACGAGTTGACCAGCCCTTATCAAGCATGATTCAAGTTCTAAAAGAATTCGGCCAAAGTTAAGCTTAATTTCAGCAAGTAAAATTGACAAGTTTAGGAGTACTTTTAAGGTCTGATTGTAAGGCTTGCATGCCAAGATATTTACTTTCTTTTTATTTGTCTAAGCTTTTGAATTTTATTGGTGTGATTGGATGATAACAAAGCCATTTAAAACTCTCGACTTTCCCTTTTTTTTTATTTTTTATTTTTTATTTTAGCCGTGTAATCAGCCAATTAAAAGGCTGATTGTTTCTTTTTAGGCAAATAAGAATATTACCATATTTTAGCCTTAAGGTAGCTACTTTAGGAACTTTCTTTGTAATATTTAATCTATTAATAGGCGACTAAGTGGTAGTAAAATTCATATCATTATTCAATAATTGTGAGAGTATTTTCTCTTTGGTTCTTTGAAGAACTATTCGAACTTATCAGAATTTTTCGTGACATTCACCAACGACTTATCAATCAATCATTTCATAATTGATTGTGGTGTCTTCATCATACCAAGGTTCTTATCTCCACATAGGTAACGGGTCGCGGTTCTTCCAATCGAACCTGAACGTAGAGACGATCTTAGAGACTTCTTAGATTACGGGTTTCGTCACAAGTTGGCGGGGTTCGTATCACTCTTGTATTGCATGGTTTATTTATCTTTAATATTAGTGTTTGCAACTAATTTTAATTTAAATGATAGTTTTTCTTTAAAAAAAAATCCAGGTTCCAAACATAACCTAATGGTGCCGAAGTTGAATTAAAAATGAATAAATAAATAATAATAATGAAGTATCCGAGTGCTGCCAAAAGTACAACAGATAAGAAAGATAGTAAAAGACGTTGGAATGGGGGAAGAAAGGAAGTGATGGCTCTGTTTTGGAACAAAAATACACTGCTTTTAAGACCCGACACCAATGGTGGTACTTCTACTACTAGAGCTCATCCATGGAGTTCTTGTAATTCCAATGTCACCACTAGTTGTTTTCATGGGTTATGGCCTAATCCATTCCGAACTGCCATTAAACCTTCTTCCAATCCCCGCCATTGTCGTTCGAAAACGTGGCCTTCAGTCTCAATTGGGTCGTTTTTCGATAAACGACATCCCAAAGTGAAGGCAAATGCGCAGAAGCACGAGCTACGACAACAAAAAGAGGAGGATTACGATGATGAAGAAGAAGAAGAAGTAGACTATCGAGTATTGACTTCCGTCAAAAGCGAATATAACAACATCATGATTTTGGAGAGTGACGATTCCAGAGTGCTGCTTCTTGACTCTACCTGTAAATTTTATTTTTATTTTATTTTATTTTTTTTCATTTTTAAATTGTTTGTTTGTTTGTTTGGTTTTTTTTAATTGTTTAATAGGATTACTTGATTTTTAAAAAATTTTATTGGAGTTTATGAGATTTTGGAACTGAATGTGTGCTGTTGATGCAGACAATGTGCATAGCATTCTCTACAAGCATGAGAAATGGACTCATTCCTACTGGGTATGGCATATTCCCCCATATTTTTACACCTAAAAGATATTCCATGACCTTCAGAATTCGGAAACTTCTATGAAAATTTCGGAAATATCGGAGAAGTTTTCGTCCATGTTTTTAATTCTCAAGCTGTGTTTGGTAAAAGTGTATATGAGCACTGTGCTCATACACCATTACATTTTTCTTTTTTCTTTTTTTTTTTTACTGTTATTTTGACAAACTAGAATTTTTAACCTCTTTCAAAAGCAGAACATTCCCGAACTATGCCTTCCATTCAAGTGTAATAGCAATACAACAGGCACAACACCTTTTTTTTTTTTTTTTTTTTTCCCCGGCAAATCGAGAATCAGCATTACCATGCGGATAAAATTCGATTACCTTCAGTTGTTCTTGATGTTTACTTCAGTTTTTGCCCTCTAGGAGATATAAATTTTTATGTTATCGGTTCGTTTGCTACCATGCATGTTTGCTGTGGTCATGTGAATACAAGGTTTCGAAGATTAGCTTTTTTTTTTCCTCAATTTCAATGTGTTTTCTTTGTTCCCCAGGATGAGTGTGCTAGCTTGCCACCAATTCTTCCAAAAGGTCCCATTGCCATCCTCGGATTGGTAATTTCCCATGATTTATTGATGTTTCGTTGAAATAGCAGCATTGAACTCTTATTTATTTAAAAATAATAATAATAATAATAATAAAAAGAAGCCATTTGAAGTCTAAAGTAGAAATTTAAAATCTTTTCAGGGTGGTGGAACTGCTGCTCATTTGATGCTTGATTTGTGGCCTGAATTACAGCTTGAAGGCTGGGAGATTGATCAAATTGTGAGTACTGAATAACATCTTTCTCCGCTATATACATGAATGCTTTTCGAAACGTATGTTGAGTTTTGTGCACTGATTTTTTTTCTTCCTGTTAAAGTAAATCTTATTAACTCATTAATTAGTTATTGGCAACTTCTCAACTTAAAAGATTTAAGTTGGTGCACCGTTATCTTTATATCGGGATGCATTTTCTTACAATGTATTTGAGATATGGTCCTTTGCACTATCAATGAATGATGTGAACTAGGACTCCTACTGATAGCTGATCCGATATATAATTTATATTCTAGAAGAAAGAAATATTGCTCTTGGAAAGTGAGAAAAGAGTTCAAGTGTATGAAAAAATTACGCAAAAGTTCCGTTCAGATTTTAAGAATGACAACAATAATAAAAAACAAAAAATACCTGAAAACTTGAGACAAGTCTACTTTTGGGCAAAAGAAATCAGAAAAACTGGACCACTTGAAAGAAGATCTTTTATCATGGTTCTTTTGGGAAAGTTTTCTAGTGTTTAGATTTTGTGCTACGATATTTTATAATTTCCTTTTTGAATCCATGATTAACATCATTTCACTAGAAATTATGTCTCACCACGATCAAAAGTTACAGAATCTATCAGAGCTGTAAATTTTGTTTTCCCTAATTCTTTATGTTTTCTTAATATTTGCTAGTTAAATGCTTAGATGTATTGTTCCTCTGATACGTGCCTTACTGGATCTCGTATTGTTAGTTGATCGATAAAGCAAGAGACTATTTTGGGCTCTCTGATCTTGAGAAGGGTACTGAAGCTGGTGGCGTACTTAATGTTCATATTGGTGACGCTCTTTCTCCTTCGGTTAATATTTGTGGAGGATATGCTGGTGAGATCCTTGTTAGCAAAGCTTGTTGTTTAGCCTAGTTAATGTCCTAACTTAGTTTAACATTCTGGTTATTCTTCTTTATTTCAGTACTTCTGTCTAAAGCACGACTCTATGAAGTAATGATCTGTTTCTTCAATTTCTACTAGAAATTCGTCCAAGTGTCTCTCCTTTCATGTTTTTTTTTCTTACTAATGCTTGCAGTAAATGCCAGGTATTCTTGTTGACTTGTTTTCTGATGGAGCGATTTTGCCTCAATTAGAAGAGGTGTGTACCTTGCTCTGTTTTTATATGCTCTGGTTTTGACATCATGTAATGTGTGAGCTTTGACAATCCACATCAAATAGTTGCCAATGTGCTCCGTGTGATCATTGTGCTCTATCCAACTTTAGGAAACACGGTTGCTTGTCTCATGCGTATCTAATACAGGTCCTTGAAATATGATTTTTAGCTTAAGAAAAATGACTCATGCTTAAAGGTCGTGGTAGTCTTGCGAGTAAGATAACACGAAAAGTTTTTGGTATGCAAAATAAATTTCTCGTGACATATCCGAGTCAACATTTTAAAAAATCTCTCTGAAAATACCCCAATTGTAAAAGCAACACCGCCATTAGGAGAAACAAAGGCCTTTGATTATCAAGAAATCAAGTTCTTTTTTGTTTTGTTCTTTTTACCCCTGCTCCATTCGTACTGCATGGATGTTTGCGTTTGTGAGTATGAATTAGCAATAGCACACCGAGCATGCACGTATGTGGTTTTTCAGTCTTGCTTCATATTCGACAGGTCACAACTTGGTTGGAAATAAAGAAATGGTTGATGCCCAATGGTCGTATCATGGTAAATTGTGGTGGCACGACCGGAGGATCTGATGTTGATCCTAGAAGTGCATCAAGTAATTGCTCCTTGGTTCAAAATTCTACAATAAAGGCACTATCCGAAGCTTTTGCTGGAGAAGTATGGTTCTCTGAATAAAATATTCCTTCCTCAGATTTCAGTTTTCTATCTAATTATTTTCCTTTCGATTTTGGCATTATAATCAAATGTAGTGGCATAATTTAATGAATTTTTAGGTGCTAATTGATCTTAAGTTTTGAGGTTCGGAATTTGATTTTCTTAGCATGTAAATGGAGGAATTTGTGTGGCTCTATTGCGAATGATCTTGTGAATGAGGATTCTTTTCAGACCGAAGAATGCTCACCATTTGAATTATTAATTGGCGCAGATATGCTTGAAGAAAGTGGCAAAAAGAAACCGTGAAAATCACCTTGCATTGACAGGACCTAAACCAGATTTGGATTCATGGTCTACCATGGTACCCGACCCTCTAAGCGCCATTGTAAAACAGTGGAAGCCATATGCAGAGTTTTAGGATAAAACTAGTGCTACATGGAAACTACTTTTTCAGCTTACTGCAATCAAAACCTGCACTAGTCGAACCGAACATTGTCACACTAGAATGGAAGAACAATGTGTACATGCGGCGCAGACTTTCTATAAATTATGGGGTTGACTTTGATAATTTTTTCTTTATTATTTATTTTCTAGCTTATCATTTGTAATCGCAAACTAATTACGTGTAATTTCTTGTTCAATTTTAGAATTTTTTATATCAACATTAGCTTGTACAATGACCAAGTAAAGATATTTTAACAAGTGTGACACTGTATTTCAAAAATGACATTGCTTTGGTTCTAATGCTACAGTCTGGTACCTTGTAACGGAAGAAATGCCTTTTAAAGCTTCAACTGGCCAAGGGGGATGCACAATTAGGTTGTCTTGCGTCAACACGATTAATTATGTAAAGAATGATTGAGAAGTAAAATTGACATGAGGTTTTCTTGGAAATCGCAATTCATTTCGATGATGAATATTCATATTATTCGGGAAAATCATGCCAGCTGGCTGTAGCCTTGCTGCAACACAATTTTGGGTGAGAAAGTCGTAGAGAAAAGTCTTGGAGATTGTTTTGGGGATTAGTGGAATGATTTTTGGACCCTTGGTTGTATGATAGGAGAGAAAATACAAGATAATGCTTTGTTGAGAGATTTTGATCCTTCAATAACCTCGTTTCCCTCTTTCCAAACACAACCATAGTCAGGAAAATACTAATCAAAGAGAAATCCAGGGTAAAGCACAATAATTTTCATAGAGACATGAGAGCTCAATTTTCATCCCTCTCGAGTACGATTTTATTTTATTTTATTTTTTATTTTTGCTGAGAAAAACACTTCATTAGGAAATTAGGTTACTGAATTCTTAGTGGAGTTTGTTCTTTAATAGGACAAATAAATACAACTTCAGCTACCCAAAAAAAAAAAAAATCCTTATATTCAAGGGGAAAGAATCCCTTGCAAACAGATTATTATCAGATAAGAATATTGCCCTACAACTAGTGGAGAAGCAAGGTAAAAGTCGCCGAATTAAGCCCATATTTGGATCATAGGATTGAGAAATAAAGTTAAATAACAAATTCAAATTTTTGTAAGAGAGAACTCATATATCTAAGAGTAGTCTCAAAACAACGATCCAATCGGTCAAAAAGAACTATCAGGTAACGAAGTACATTCAATTCAACAATATCAGAATCTTGTGAGCGAAGGTTTTCAAGAATGCAAAGTTGACTGTGAGAAAACATTCGATTCTAGAAATCGGATAGCAGCGAACACATAAGAAACTGTTGAAGGCAATGAGCTTTTTTTCTTTTTGGAATGGTATTTTGGGCCATGATGTCAAGAAAAAGATCCATGTCTGGTTATAGAACTTTCACAAAACGGTAATCAAGTCACCAACAACCAAAGTACTCGCTCAAAGATTGATCTCTTTGAACCAGACATGGTCTTCACCGTTTTTTAGTACTTGATGGTCTTCATGAAATGTATAGACTAATATAGAAATTGTAAATACGTTCGATCAATAATTGTTCACTTGCACAGAAAGAGATAGAGATAGCATCTGGTTCTTTGACTGATTTGTGGAGCATGATAATTTGAAGGGAGGAAAAAAAAAAAGAAGTTTGAACAAAGTTTTTATGAAGGAAAACCTTATATAAACTAGGGTTCAAAGTGATGAGCAAGGATATAAATTGAGAAAGTAATCGTGTTAATTAGTTGTTTTTCTGTAAACTTCTTTTTTCTAGAGCTTTGCCATCATGTTGTTTCCACTTTTTAGGGTTTTTTTCCCCTTATTTTTTTCCCTTATACTTTCTAAACTTATTTCTTTCTCTCATGTATTTTTCCTTTTCTAATTGTGAACGATATTAAGTGAGATAATTGGTATAGGGCTGTCGTAGTGTGCCAGTCGAGATAATTGTGAACAATATATATTATGGGTCAGATTGAAATTAGAATTATTAGTTTGCTGTAGGAAATGCACGTAGGCTGATTGGCAACATGCATCTAATGTTTTTAATAACAGGGCCATGGAAATTAGAAAGCTCATAACATATAGTTAAAAGATGGTTAGTGAACATAATATGCCTACATATATAATACATGTGTATATTGTTAATGAAATTGTTTAGTAGGTACAACTTGCAGCTGAAAACTTCTATGTCAGGTTGATATATATATATATATATATATATTTGTGTGTAAGGATCGACTAGGAGGTAGGGCAATTAGCTAGGCATAATAATGGATCATGAGTTTACTACGCTACGTTATGTACTTATTAATGATGTTATAAATGCATGCAACATGCTCATTATTGTGTCATTTGCTTTGTTTGTTAAATACATACACACACAAAATATTAATAATATATATATATATATATAGAGTAAGTAAATTGCATGGAGTACGAATTGACCGTGATGGAGCTGTACATACCGCTGTCAAGGAAACAACCATAGGATTCCCATAGACATATATATAAATATATATATATATATATATATATCAAATCACATATTAATGTGGTGCAGTGTCCGTAAAGGTAACGGCAACATTCTTGCTCGCCATACATATCCACCCACCAGTTGTGTACTGGATTCGTATATCCAACTATATTATCAGATATATGTTTATATATATATATATATATATATATGTCACACACACACACACACATATATATGCCTACTTATATATGTTACCGAATATAATAATTAATGCCAAAAAAAATGGAGAGGCTAATGATGAATGATATCGATGAGCCATAATTTGGAGAGTTTCATCACCGTGTTTGACCAGCAATTCCAATATATGTGTATATATTATAGTATAGTATATATACTATGTGCATGACTGGGATTGTATTAATCCTTATTTTGGTCATGGTTTGAGTCTGAAAGAGAGGCATCCAGATCCCGGAAAGCGTAATTATGCGTATGTGCAGTAAATAAAATAATATTTGGAATAAAATAATAAAAACGAGACCTTGAATTGTGTTGTCTGTGTTGGATCAGCACGTGTAAATGCCACGCACTTTCAGGAATTTGCCTTCTCAATATCTATACATATATATATAACTATATCTATCCCCCACTCATAGCTTCTCTCTCTTGACTAAAGTATCCTCATCTCTCTCTCTCTCTCTCTACACACACACACGTATATTATCTTATTCTTTTTTTGTCCTTTCGCTAGCTGTTGCTGATAATGAAACCTCAAATACCTTTCTGTTCCATTTTGTGCTTTTTGACAAATTTTCTTAGAATTAATGTTTTCTTTATTATTTTTTTTTACCTTTTTTTTTTCCAAATTAATCAGTTCGTAATTACGTGTATGATAATTAAAAAAAATTAAAAAATAAAGACCCTTTTAGGCCTGTGGCTTGAATTTTTTGCTTAATTTTAAGATTTACTAGCAGCCTATTTAATTATTGTTATTATTATTGTGTCATCAAGCGTAAGCATAATTCTTAATTAAGCCTAAAAAAAAAACAGAACAGATAAAAACGCCGGCTAGAAGTCTGCTTTTCCTTATCTTATTAAACAATTAATTAGAAGAAAAAAGAACAAGAAAAAAAATGTTAACATGATTTTGAATAGTTCTTTTAAATTTGAAAGGTCTACCTAGGATCCCGAATCATCACCATTCTCATTATTCTCAATACTCAGAATCAGATTATTACTTAGGTAACACCGTTTGCCCTAAACCCAATATACGAGTTTTAAATTATTATATAACTAGTTTCAAAATGGACAACATATGAAAAGGGGTAATTGGGTAATATACCACATGTATGTGATTTTCGAACAACTAAAAGGAACCTCTCCAATATTTTCCCATTCTTTGCACTGAATTTGATGCAAATCGATCCCATGACCATGATTCAAGGGCACTCATGGAATATCTACATATATATATATATATATATATATATATACATGTACACACGTACATATCATGTTCACATATACATCTTTCAAGAGATTATCTCTTTGGTCCAGTTTCATATTGCTTTCAAAACGTTTTAGAAAGAAATCTCATAGTTTCTCATAAAGTTGTTTTGAAAATTATTCTAAAATATTGTCTGTTTTACATAAAGTTAGAGAAAAAAAATCTTTTTATTAATATTTTTTTTACCAATTGAGAAAATAAAATATAATTATTTTCTCATTTTTTATTTCATTTTCTAAAGCTTATATATCTAATAAATACTTTTCAGAAAATATTCCCAAATACGATTTTACTTTTTCTTGTACTCAATAATTTATCTAGAAACTTGTCAAATGTAATTTTAAAAATTATCTCAAAAACATTATCAAAAACATTCTTATTTTGATTATATATATATATATATATATTTAATCATTTTTAAAATGCTATCAAACGGGGTTCTTTGTGTTTCATCCAAAATATTTATTAAAAAAAAAACAAAGTATTAGTTTTGGAGAACCTTAATTATATGACTCCAATAATCATTTACTGCTACATGACAATGTACATACCTTTTTATTTATATTTATTTTTCTTATAAATTGAAGATTAGAAAACTTAAGAAAAATAACAATATATGATGAATAAGGTTACAAGGAGTGGTTTTTTAAATAGATTTGACGGTTCAATGTAACAATATTTTGGCTATATATCTATTGGTCAAACTCTATATCCGGTGAGTTTGTTGGGATTATATATATATATATATATATATATATATATACACATACACACATATAGTCAAAATGATGAATGTGAAAAATATTCAAAGATGTGAGAGGAAAATGCGCAGGCAAAAGGAGGAAATTAAGCTCCCAAACTAACAGCGGAGGGAACAAATAGAGAAGCAAATACACAACAAACCGGGATATCATATATATACGTACGTATATGATATTCATTTCTCAATTCTCAAGCGGTGGATAAATCACACAAAGAAACAAAGCGATATGCCTTTATTCCTCTTTGACTCTGACCCTCTGCAGTACTTTGACAGATACCTACAAATATTTATTTTATAAATAGAGATATTAAAAGACGAAATATTACTATTAGAATATTTATATAATACATATATATATAAATATATATATATTGTAGCATACGAACAAGCTAAAAAAAAAAGTAGATATACAGTTAAATAGGTAAATTGACAGTTGATTCAAAGGCATACATTTTTTTCATCGTAATGAGGCGATAATTGGGAGAAGGGGTCTCCCATTCAACGGACATTTTACCAAAACCCTTTTTCTCGGTATTATATTTTTTGTAATTTTTCATGAAAACCCGACACAACGCCTGCCCTTAGCTCTTTCTATGTTCTTATTTTCTCTTGTTGCTTTTAATTTTTTTTAATAATAACCCTTATCTAAATTATGTGGCTTTTGTGGTGGTATTATGTGTGTGTTTCTATGTAAAAACACAGCAACAAGGAAGAGTACATTTCTTGTATAATTTAATAAATATTTGGTGCTTCCAAAAATCATAGAGTTCCAAATTTCATTATTATTTTTTTTGAAAGAATTTTATTTATCACCAGTGATATGATCAGTAGTAAAGAACAACTATGACACAAATAAAACTCATGTAAAAGAGTAATATTTGGCCAATTTTCTTCATAATATTGAAGAGTAAGTTTGAACATAACATTCAAATTTTATTAGAAAAAATACTAAAAAATTTATAAATTACAGGTTTAAATCCATTTGCGAAATAGGGACTTTATAAGGCGTTTAGACATCAAGTCTGAACTTCAAATTTTATATTATTTTTGTCTTTTTCTAAATAAACAAAAACAAAAATTATAATTAATTTTTGAAAAAGACAACCAGTTTCTATTTAAAAACTTCATTTTTAATGAGTGCACCAATCGCACCCTTAGTTTTCTGTTTCTTCTCTAGGAATTTCTCTTAATTCCAATTTTTTATATAAAGGATATAAGTCATCCTTTTTACCTTTTTTAGATGAATATTAAATTATTATTGTTTTGTCTTTATTTCTGTGCCCATCTTCGTTTAAGCCAACAATATTGCACTGATCCACATCTCTCTCTCTGACTATCATCACTTCCTCTCTATCTCTCTCTCTCTCCTCTCTCTATGTGTCTTTAAACTATCGTGCCCTTGAAGCCAAGAAACTTGAAAGATTTCGTTGTCTGTCTGCCTTTTCCTGAGTGAGCGGTTGTCCTCTTTTCTTTGTCACAGAAGAAACCCTAGCTACCTTCTTCTCTACCAAAAAGGTTTACTTTTTTTTTTTTTTTTTTGTCTTTCTTTCTTTCTTTTATTTCATGCTTTTATTTTGGCTTTCTTCTTCCTCTTCGTATCTCTTTTCTTTTGGTGTTCTCCAGCTTTTGTTAAAGATGATTAATTAATTATATATCTAAACGTTTTCACTTGTTTGCTTATATATTAGTCTGTTTGTTAAGACAATAAACCAAGATATACCTTCTAAACCTTCTGATTTCAATTACAATTTTCTTTGTATTTTGTTGTAGAAAATGCATATTAGGTTTTTGTTAAGAAAATAAAACAAACAAAATCAGTTACTATGCTTTCATTTTCTTCTTCGTTTCGGGCTTAGTTTGACGGTTTTGTCGATGATTTCTTCAAGTTCGCCGTAGCTTAACAAGAAAAGCATGCCTTACATGCTGTGCTAGGGAATCTACCAATATTCTTCTTTCTACGACCATACACTTGATCATATATAAAATATTTTCTGGCCATGTGGGGCATGATATTCTTAGTTCTTAATTTACCGACCTGCAGATAAACGTTTCATCGGAATACTAGGATTTAGAGCTCTCCTTTTTTTTTTTTTAGATCTTGTTGAAAATAACTTCTATAATTAAACACTCAATTAGGTAATAGATAAGTCCAGAATATATCAGCTTATTCTTTCAGGCTAGCTATGAGGACTTAGACTACGTATGTGAAAATGGCGCTTTTTTTTTTTTTGGTCTCTTTTTCCCTTTCCATTTGGTTGTTAAATCTAGTTCTTCGTGGTAGGTTAATACCACTTCTTTTCTTTCCGGGATTCTATTCAGCTTTTCCGAAGTCTGAGTTGTTTCAAGTTAATAGGTTTCACCTGAATCGTAGATAATTCAAATCCACAATTCAAATTTTTGTGACAAAAAATACAGTAGAAAAAAGTTTGAAAATTATGTTAAATACTAGATGCCAAACGGAAACTTAGACTGCTTTATTTAGTTTGCATAGCTAAGACAATTAGGTTAGATCTTTTAATTTCTTCCATGAAATACTTATAATTTTCATTTGAGTTCGTTGGCCTGTTTTGATTCAAACATGTGATACAGGTGCTTAAGTAGAAGACAGCTAATTCAGTTGTCAACATTAATCTAATATTTATTGTTGTTTAATTAGTATACAACTACTACTACAAACTACGCGGAATATTACAATGTTCCTTATAATATTTATTCTCGCCCTTCACGCACAAATATATATATATATATAATTTTGTATATATATATATAAATTTAGTGGTTCTTTTATTTTTATTTTTTTAATGAAAGAGAGAGATCAACTAGTATGATAAATATATTTACTCATATGGTTTTTCTATATTAATTTTTCAGGTGACAAATTAAATTAAGGGGGAAAAAAAGGATGAATATGGCAGCAGGGAATGGGCAACTGACAGTTCCACCAGGGTTCAGATTTCATCCAACAGATGAGGAGCTTCTCTACTATTACCTCCGAAAAAAGGTTTCTTACGAACCCATTGATCTTGATGTTATCAGAGAGGTCGATCTTAACAAACTCGAGCCTTGGGATCTCAAAGGTAAGTCATATATATATATATATATATATATGTTTGTATGTATATGTACTGTATTTACTTAGTAGTTATTATTTGTTTTGTTGATTGTTGTACACAGAGAAATGCAGAATAGGTTCAGGGCCACAAAATGAGTGGTACTTCTTCAGCCACAAGGACAAGAAATATCCGACAGGGACTCGGACAAACCGGGCAACTGCCGCCGGGTTTTGGAAGGCGACGGGGAGGGACAAAGCCATCCACCTCAGCGACTCCAAAAGGATTGGGATGAGGAAAACCCTAGTCTTCTACACAGGTCGTGCTCCTCACGGCCAAAAGACTGACTGGATTATGCATGAGTATCGCCTCGACGACCACGACAATGCGGATCAGATTCAGGTAATAGTAATACCTTAATAAAATATATTATCCCCTTTGATCACTCAAAAATTACCCGAGTAAACAAAGTAGAGTATGAACTAGAATATGTCATGAGGCTTTTCAAAACTAAACCAAGTTACTAACAACTCGTGGATCGTTATAAATGATGATGACAATAATCAATAGGTGCATATATAAGTGGACCCATATCGGAGGCAGCCTAGGCCTATGGGCGCTTAAGCCCCTCTCTGGTTTTTATTTTTATTTTATTTTTTTATTTATTTTTACATATGTAGATATATGCACAAAAATTATATATATGCACCCCTAAAATATTTATGTATATATGCACAATAAATTACATCAAGCTCCCTAAAATTTCGAAATTAAACCTTATACCCCCAAACTATATAGTAGAACCCCCTTTAAATTGTAAAAAAAAAAAAAAAAAAAAAATTTGAGCAGTAATTAGTCCACTCTAACAAAAATTTCTAACTTCGTAGCTGACCGAAGTAATAACTAAGAATAATATTTGTTTATGATCAATTCAGGAGGATGGTTGGGTTGTATGCAGAGTGTTCAAAAAGAAGAACCACATCAGAGGTTTCCAACAAGAAATTGCAAATAATAACAACCAGGAAGAAGCTCTTGCAGGCTATAATAATAATAATAACAACTCGGAAATGAAGGCAAGTGGTTTCTTGTGCCTCAGTAGTAGTAGATCATCCCAATCATCATTATCATCATCATCATCAGTCAAAACATCATCATCTCCAACAACTCTATGATTATGCTTTTCATGACGGCTCCATGCACCTCCCACAGCTCTTCAGCCCCGAGTCCGCCGTTCCCGCCGCGGTCCCGTCGTCTTTCGTCTCCCCCAGTCTCCCTGACCACCATGGACATGGAATGTTCTCAGAACTTGTTGAGGCTGACATCCAATGGTGTTGTCCCGACGCCGGATCACCGGTTCAGCGGCGGAGATTGGACTTTCTTGGACAAGCTTCTCGCCAATAATTCGCACTCCCATCATCATCATCAGGCTCATCGAGCCAAATGTCACCCTTCAACATCGTCTGACCATCATCATCATCAAGTTGCTGATCATCATGTGGGCAGTGCTTCAACCCAAAGATTATTCCCGTTTCAGTACCTTGGCTGCGACACTGACATTTTGAAGTTTCCCAAGTAGACTATAAAATCCATAAAATAAATATAGTTGGGAAGTTTCTGTACTGTCGATCGACAATATATTTTAAGTTTCGCGCGGCTGAAGAAAATTATCTTTATTTTATTGTTAATGGTCATGAGGTATTATTTCTGTTAATCAATTCCTGTCCTCTATTTTTCTGGCTCTTGTTTAATTAGGAGTTATTCATTTTCGTTTGAAATGTATATATGAAATCTAAGTTCAGACTATTTATGAGAATGAGCGAATATTATTAGTTTGTATTTGGTTTGCCGGTTGAAAATAAAATTTTTAAGTTGGAGTTTGTTGATTTTTCAAAAACTATTTATAAATTTTATTTATTTTTAGAAAAACAAAAAAAACAAAAAACAAAAACTGATATGAAACAATACAATTTAGTTGGAGTTGGAGTTGAACTTAAATGTCAAACAAAGTCTTAATTCTCACATTGCATGAGCGTACGGAGAAGTGAATTATATGGATCAATTTATATTATATTTTTGAACAATTAAAAACAAACTGATTTGTGAAAATTTCTTCTATGGAGGAAGTAACCTAAATATATATTATGTTTATTAGTGAAAGGCAATTGGGGCTATTAGGAACAATGGTTGGAGTTGGAGTTTTATAGGTTGGAGTCGAAATACATGTTTGGTTGAAGTGTGACATGGAAGTGAATTGTGATATAAAAAATAGTACAAAAATTTGAAATGTACTCGGAGAAACAAAAAAAGGCGATATGGAGCTAATTGTTTCGTTCTTCTCATCATTCTAGGAAAAATTAAAAAAAAAAAAATCATCTCATTTCTACCTTTTTTTTTTTTTGAATGAATGGTGAGAGATAATAACTGATAAGAAGACCAAGAAGTACATCCCAACCTGATTGTCACCCACTTTGTCATCAATCCTTCATCAAATCCTCACCTCAAATATTATTAATAAAAAACAAAAAGAATTACAAAAATAAAGAATATCAGCTAAGAGGCTACAAAATCAAAAAGAAAGAAAACAACTCATTTCAACTTAAAATATAAAAGTTATGGAATTTTTAAGTTTGAATTTCATGATTATTTAAGCCTCTGTTTATTAAGTTAGTTGGAGATGAAATTTTTAAGTTGGAGTTGGTTGACTTTTCAAAAACTAGTTATAATTTTTGTTAACTTTTCAGAAAAAAACAAAAACTGATATGAAAAAGTATAGCTTAGTTGTAGTTAAACTTAAACCCCAAACAAAGCATAAGATGTCTTTATAAAGGATTCTATATTATTTCATGTAATCATTCATATCTTATTTACTTTAACATGTTGATTGTATCAAAGCAAACAAACTATTGTTTGCTGAAACCTTGGATCAATATGCAAAACAATTTATACATGGAAAGATATATTAATTACAAGTTAATAGTCTAAATTTATAGTTTGTATAGAATGAAGATGGACACTTTGGTTATGAGAATATTGTAATGGGATCCACTTTCAATTGGGAAGATGGCTTATCTTGGCTATTGGAGTTGGATCTCCAAGATAGATAGATGTGTTGTTGTACGCCTTGGTGGTGTATGTACCTTGGATTGAACCTAATGTGCAATTGATTTGTTTAATAATCCCTTTTAACTAAATCGATCGACTTTAACAATCATTAAGGTAGTTGGTCTTGATAATTTTTTGATGTACTATGAGTGAAAGCACAATTATCAAAGGTTATCATAACTTAGGGTTATCTGTCAGTCGGTCACCGACTAAATTCATCCGTTTGGTGACCAACACACTCCTTGGGTTTGTGGGGAATGCGAGACCATCACCAATGGACAGAGGTGGTTTTACTGACCAGCTACCCACGAAAAATGGTTGGTATTTCTCAGTTTTCATGGCCAGAAGAGGGAAAGTGCGGTGACGATGGGATTTTTCAGAGAGGGTGGCAACTGGAAGAGAAACGAATAGAAGAAGAACAAAGAAGAAGCAAGTAGGTTGTAGGGTTTGTTCAAATTTCAAAAGAAAAAAAAAAAGTTACACTTTTTTTAGTGGTGCTATTCCACTTCCAACTTAAAAGTTCCAACAAATTATCTTGTTTGATGTATTGAAAATTCAAGTTGAACGAAAATTTCAAGTAGAGATAAACTTCTATAATTAAAATAATCCTCCCCTTAAAAATTAAAATAATCTCTCGAACTATCTAATTTTTGTGTTGCATCAGTAATCTATGGGGATGTTATGCTCATGGTGCTGTACAATAAATCAATCTCGTGATCTACATAACTCTTGAAGAATAAAACCGCACTAACGACGACAGAGCTTTTCTTAGAGAGTTACCAAGAAGTCCTTAACCACCTAGACTTCTTTGTTATTCTCTTTCCAGCCGAACCGATATATGTGTGGCACACCTCAATGATTCTTCAATACAGCAGGTAGTGTCTCCTTACAACCACAAAGGTACTTAGAACAATCAATTACTAAAGGAGATGAATATACTATTCTCTCAAGCCTCCAATTTGTTGTCTCTGTGGTTTAACCCTAAATAGCACACTAAGGGTCTATTACTAACGGTTGGAGGGTTCTTTGAGAAAATCGAAACATTCAACTTTTCAATTCTCTAATCCTATCTTTGTCTTTTCTCTGTTTATTTCAAAGAAGCCTTGTTACTATCAAGTTTTCTCATTTCATTTAATAATACCATATTAGCAAAATTACCTAACTAAAATAAATAGTCATGTATAACTTATTTAAAATACTATTTAATTCGAAATATGCAATCTCGCACGCATTATTATGCCCGTGTGGTCGACTAGACACATGATTTCAGTTGACTAAATGACAGACACTGTGTAAAATTTTCGAGGCAGGAATTAAAAGGGTTAAATGGGCATTATTCTCTGGTTGACTAGACTAGTATATTCCAAAAGTTATTGGTATTTGATTGCTTACATTGAACTTAAGAGATGTGTCCCATAGGTTGGATGGGACTAGACGACGCCCAATCTCTCCCAGAGAAGAGAATCTATCATGAAACGTGTTTAAATCCACCTCAAGTGACATCCATTAGACATATATAAAGATACCTTAAGAAAAATTATAAAGGTTTCAAGGGACAAGAGCACCATCAACCTTTCATATTGGTATTTGGATAAAGGCATGTTTCGCATGAACTAACAACTAATTCGTTGTCACTATCATTTATCCAAACAACGACAACAACTATAACAATAATAATAATAATAATAATAATAATAAGTTGTCTTTGGAGGAGTGGGGTGGGTGGAGGGGGTGAGTGGGAGAAAAAACCACTTCTTAGTTGTAATTTAATTTTAATTTAAAGCACCACTCACGTGAGAAAACGATGGGCCTAAATTCAAGCTAATCCAATTGGGTTTCTCACTCTTTTAGAGTACTATATATACACACACACACACACACACACACACATGTAAGCAAAGACAATATCAAAATACGTATACAATTGCAATAAATTAATTAAAATTATTAACAACTCACACCTGTCTAATAATTTTGCACCGGTCTAAGCATGACCGTTAACCGGTATTTTTTAAATTAAATTGAGGCATTATGAAACAAAGGAATATCCCTTCTAATTTGCCTCCAAAAGTCTCCATGTGAATGACAAAAGTGAGATTTTTTTTTTTTTTTTTTTTTGGATAAGTAGCCAAAGTGAATTTGTTTCTGCTAAATACGAGCTATGATTTTTGCATTAGACATCAGATTCCTTGGGCCGCACAACTTCTTTTCTTTTAATTACTTTATATATTTGTGTATATATATAGTCTATATATATACACAACAAACATATGTATGGATAGAGGCCTTTGAACGTCTTTTAGAGTTGGTTAATGATATTATGCAAACACATGTTATTTTTCAATCCAACGTCCAAGAATCGTTTCAGTTTTGCTATAAATAGAGATCCTTTGGTAGGCTTTTTGAAGCACACTGATTTTGAGGAGTTTAGTGGAGATTTTTATTATTATATATCACTACATAGTGCATACTGTTATTTTTCAAGGAGTCATTCCAAATTACGAGTAAGAGTTCTCTCTTCTAATTCTTATCTCTCTTTTTCTTTCTTTCTTTTTTCTCTTTTTTCTCTTCTAATTCTTATCTCTCTTTTTCTTTTTTTCTTTCTTTTTTTTTTTAATGATATAAAGGGATTTAGAATTGGTGCTATTACTCCCTTGTTATACTTTGTTTCTGGTTGATTTGATTAATCCCTTGTTTTTCTTTCCCCTTGATGTTCCCTGCCTCTCTGTGGTGTCTTTATACTTTTTTAAAGTTAGAGGTAGGGAGATTCAAACTCTACATTTTATAGTGAAGTTGGGTGTGAAATTGTCGTTAGGCTATACCTGTAACCACATCGTCTTTGTACTTTAGTTCTCGTTAATTAGCCACATGACTTGATATTTCCATATAATTTAAGTTTTTATTATTATTATTATCTTTAGTACTGTACTATGATTCTAGCAATTTCATGTAATTCTCTAATCAAGGTTCAACAGTTTTAGCAAAATAAAAATAAAGGATTCATCTGTTTTTAGAAGCTTTTCTAAACATCTTAGTGTGGCAATCTGTAAGGATACCTATTATTGATTCCAGTAGTTTCACGTATTAGTAAAATTTGGTCTCTACTCTCGAAAAGTACATCTCATGCACCCATTGCATTTGAACTTTTGGTTTCAACGTATCCCTGTTGATCTTGAACCCTAGCAACGTTCAAAATATTATGACAGCGCCCGTGGAAGCCCCCAGCACCCCTGGACCATCTCCGTCGAGTTCTTTTTTTCTTTTTTCTTTTTTCTTTTTTCTTTTTTGTGATTTTATTTTTGGAAAACCAAAAATATTTTTACAACCTAATTGGTAACTTAGAGTAACTTTAGTATTATGACAGGATACCGTCCAAAACACAGTAGAATACCTGCGGTAGAGAGGTCGCCGATAGATTACTGCTTATAACTTGATATGATATTCTTACGGGTCTTTTTAGCTTCCGTTTGTTTCTTATGTTTTATCACAATTTAAATCTTTTTTTTATAGTATTTTTTCTCATAAAAATTTAAATTTCTATTCGGAAGCATCAAGTCGCTTTTTTTTTTTTTTTTTTTAAGCCCAATAACTTAGAAATGGAGTAGTTGAACCATGAAATTTGTTAGGATATATGTTTGTCTTGTTGACCGAATAACACAAATGTCCGGATACAAGTTGACTAGATATTAGATGACACGGCATAAGCTACACAAAAGCTAAAAGGATAAGCCGATTTTCCATTGTTTCCTTTGTCTTATTTTATTCATCCTTTCTCCGGAGATTATTATTAATAAATAAAATAAAAAAACAAAACTGAAGTGGGTAAAGATGTAACCTAAGTAAGGGATAACATTGAATAATAAGGAAGATTAGTATATCCACTAATCCAATTTTTGATGATTCACTACTATTCCCTTTTGAAATATATATATATATATATATATTGACTAAATACGATGCACAATTCTGAATTTCTCACTGTCAGTTTCAACACCTTTAGCCGGTGATTGCGTTTTTTTTTTTTTTTTTATTCTCACACAAGCACTGTTTATTATGATAGTCCTCTTAGCAATACCACTTACCTAAATAAAACATGTTTTAATGTTTTTCCTTTTTAATTTTATATTATATTATGTTGACAGTTTACTGTCCATGTCATTGTTTGAATTAGAGCACTAGAGAATACTACGATTGCCTAAATTTGCTTCATGTCATTAATCTTTCCGAATTCAAGATTGTGGGGTTGAACAACATTATACCTATCCTTATTGTTAGTGATGTTTCTTTATATGGGGTTGGAGTAGTCAACACAACCTGTGCTTCTTTTCTTTTAATTTGTACGTCGAATTCTACGGAATTGACGTGATATATGTGCTTCTTTTCTTTTAATTTTTATGACGAATTTTACGAAACCTGATATAATTTTTAGCCTTCAGATAATATTATATTATACTTAAAACATTACATATGATTTGATAAAACTTTATTAAGTTTCACGGTTCAAAACTAAACTTTTGGGATAAGGTTTTTTTTTTTTTTTTTCCGAATTTCTTGAACTAGGGAGATAAAAATCTAAAATTTGGCCGGGTGTGAAAATGAATATCACTTGTCTTTTTGATTTGATTCCCCAAAGTTGAAGATCTTTATCTGTTTGTCAAAAAAGTACCCATTTATAGAAGTGCAACACGGAACATGGAAAAGAATCTCATGGAAACCCTAAAAAGGCATTGGATAATAAATTATAAAATCAATTTAAAAATTTTTTTTGAGAAACAAAAAAATAAATAAACAAATAAACAAATAAACAAACTTTCTCAAAAAAAGAAATAAGAAATAAGCCCACATAGCCCGAAGGCCTAGTCTTCAATTTTCCAAGGTGAAAAACATTAAATTCAATATTAAAAATTATAAAAAATAGGAAAAGGAGAAAAGCCTATTTCTCTCTTGAAAGGAGCTTGGGTTTTACTCCAAGCATTTGCCACCGCCGCCAGACTGTGACTGAAACAAAAGAAGAAGAAGAAGAAGGCTTCGTGGGTTTCTAAAGTCTTTGTTTTATCCTTGTTTTCCAAAGCACTTCTTTCTCTTTTCTCCATTAATACTTAAAAACCCACCTAAAAAAAACACCATTTTTTTCTTTTGCTTCTTTCTTTCTTTCATTCTTTCCAAGGACACTTGAAAACACCCCTTTCTCTTTGCTATGCTTTGGTTTGCTTTTCCTAACTTGTTTGTGAACAAACTTTGGAAAAACATCCTCAACTGTTGATTGTGTGAACCCAAAAAGAAATCCCACAAAATAATAATAATAATAATAATAATAATAAAAAGCAAAGAGAGCAGAGCAAAGAGAGCAGAGAAAGGGGACATCAAAAAACAGAAGGGCTTCGTAAAACCCGCCATTGTGAACGAGGTTTTGGTTTTCTCTTTTACTTCTTTTTTACCTTTTTTTCTATGCAACGCCAGAAGATAATATCTTTGTTTTAGTACTGTCTTATCTCTTTCTTTGTCACTCTTTGGTTTTATCAGTACAAGAAGCTAACTGGGCTTCTTTTTATTTTTATTTTTTTTGGGTTTGTTTTCATATTCTATATATAATCTGAGTGTAATGTTGGCTTTCTGTGTGTGTTTTATGTCGGCATAAACAGAAAGGAGTCAGAAGAAGAGAACTATTTGTTTTTCTATTTTGTTGGTGGGGGTGTGTTTGTGAGGTGCAAAAATGAAGTATGTATTGGTAACTGGTGGTGTTGTTAGCGGACTTGGCAAAGGAGTCACTGCTAGTAGTATTGGTGTTCTCCTCAATGCTTGTGGCCTTCGCGTTACTTCTATCAAGATTGGTATTTTTCTCTTTTTCTTTTTCTTTCTATTTTATTTTTCATTTCTGTCCTATTTTCTTTTTCTTTTCTTTTTTTCATCTGGGGTTGTTTCAAATGTGCCTTTCTTAGTGTCTATTGTCTAATACAAAAATAATCTCTCTCTCTCTCTCTCTCTCTCTCTATATATATATATATATATATATGCAATTCAATTTAAAAAATATGCATTTAGTTTTATTTTTAAGGGAATTAATTTTTGTTTGTTTAGGATTTTAATCCCTGAATTGGGTATTAGTCATTATCATGAGCAACCTTAGGTTTATATGATTTTTTTACTTTGTTAATAATGACAGTTTTCAGCTTCCTATGTTGTTTGTATATTTATAGGGGAAAGAAAACAGGGTTGTATTTCTGTGCGTCAATGGATGAGATTGTACTTCACTAATGTTTAGAACTCTTCCATTACATGCAGATCCTTACCTGAACACAGATGCAGGGACAATGTCTCCTTTCGAGCATGGGGAGGTGTTTGTCTTAGACGATGGCGGCGAGGTAAATTTGCATCCAATTTGTTTTTGCTATTGTATCTGATAGTTTCACCGGATTATCTGTTTTGTTGCAAGTCAAGTCTCCACTTGTTCATGCAATGAGAAGGAAGAATGAGGACTTAGTTTTTGTATATTTTTGTGTTTCTTAAGGTGGACCTTGACCTTGGAAACTATGAGCGGTTTCTAGACACAACACTAACCCGTGACAACAATATCACCACGGGAAAAATATATCAGGTTACTTGTTTATCCTTTCTGAATTTTAGAGATGTGCCAGATAAATGGTTATTATCAAGGATCATGTCAATTATTGATTTTCTCACGTCTTAAACTTCCTTTCATTTTTTCAACAGTCTGTTATTAACAAAGAGAGAAAAGGAGATTATCTTGGAAAAACTGTCCAGGTGATGATATATCTTGGTTCTTTCATTTGATGATTCAGAGAATCAACAATGGTAGATTCAACTTCACTTTTATCATCTGTTGCTTTGCAAAAGGTTGTTCCACACATTACTGATGCGATCCAAGAGTGGATAGAGCGTGTGGCAATAGTGCCAGTGGACGGAAAAGAAGGTCCAGCGGATGTTTGTGTCATTGAATTGGGTGGAACTATCGGTAAAGTAGCATCATCTATGCGCTCTGCTCCACAGTAGCTATTTCCTTGTTTCTCAAAAGCTTGAATATGCATTCTTTATGCAGGGGACATTGAATCTATGCCATTTATTGAAGCACTTGGTCAATTCTCCTATCACGTAGGTATGGTCAATTACGAAATGCGTCTCAGAAATTAAGTTGCTTTTTAAGATGTTCTTCAGAGCACTTTTCTCATAATTTATTTTTATCTTTTATTTTGGGTATTAGGGTCAGGAAATTTCCTATTGATTCATGTCAGCCTCGTCCCTGTTCTTAACGTTGTTGGTGAGCAGGTATGATGAACTGTACGTATCAGTAAAACTTTCTGTACTGATACTAGTCTTATGCATATTTTTAATCACGTGCCCGACCAATCATTTTCTGTTGTAATTTTTTTTTTTTTTTGTCAAATCCTTAATTTATAGAAAACAAAGCCTACCCAGCATAGTGTTCGGGGACTCCGAGGACTGGGTTTGACACCTAATATTCTTGCTTGCCGCAGTACAAAGGTCTACTCTTCTACCGAGTTCCCAAATTTCGTTTGCTGGTTAAAGATTTCATGTGGCAGTTTCAGATTTTTTTTTTTTTTTTTTTTAATTTCGTTTTTTGTAAACAGGCACTTGATGAGAATGTTAAGGCAAAGCTTGCTCAGTTTTGTCATGTGCCGGTACGAATGGCATCGTTAGACAATGCTTCGTGTTCTTTTCTTTCTTCTACCCAGAAATGCTATAATAAAAAAGTAAACTTTTTTGCAGGCTGAAAACATTCTCACTCTATATGATGTTCCAAACATTTGGCACATTCCCTTGCTATTAAGAGTAAGTAGCTATTTTTTATTATTATTTTTTTCTATAATTGGTTGACTTCACTTATTTTGGCCTTGGTTTTTTTTTCTCTCTCTCTCTCTCTCTCTAGAAGAAACTCATTTTTTTTTGTCTCTCTCTCCTGTCAAATTAGGATCAGAAGGCACATGAAGCGATCTTGAAAGGACTGAATCTTCTAGAGTATGTACTTCGTGAATCTTTCCCTCTTCTTCTTTTATTTTTTGGTTGAATGACTGCTTAGTTATACTGGGGGTTTTGCTTGTGCCAGTAACACTTATGATAACATTTATGATGATGGTTGCTGCAAGTGTTTATGGTTTGTTGGCCGAATTTAACATGCAGTGTGGCAAGAGAGCCTGATTTGGAGGAGTGGACCGCTAGAACAAAAATTTGCGACTTGCTGCATGCTCCTGTACATTTCAAGACTTGCTTAGACTATTTTATACTCTTCTATCTCTGTGTCACCGGTCTCATGCTCTCAAGTGTCCTAAATTACAGGTTAGGATTGCTATGGTTGGAAAATACACCGGACTTTCAGATGCTTACCTATCTGTTTTGAAGGTTAATTTCTGTACCTTTATAATTATGCCTGTCCGTTTGGGAATCCAGATTCCAAACCGATGGGTCGTTCACTTGCTTAATTCATAGCTTTGTGGAAGAACTAGTGAGATACGATGCTAATATCTTCCCTATTGTCCCAGGCACTTTTGCATGCTTCTGTTGCTTGCCGTCGGAAGCTTATCGTGGACTGGGTTGCCGCTGGTGACCTTGAAGATGCAACTGCTAAAGAGGTGAGAACTGATTTTAACTCGCTGTGGAGCGTATTATTTGGTTTTACAGACGTTGAATTTACCTTTCTCTGTTTCACTACCTACAGGCCCCCGATGCCCATAAAGCTGCTTGGGATCTTTTGAAGGTGACTATTTTTTTTAAGTACTATTGCATTAACCGCATAATGGTTAACGTTTGTTTTTTGTCGTTTGTTACTGTCTTCAATTGATCCTATGGAAGGTCTTTGTTTCAGGGTGCTGATGGTGTTCTAGTTCCAGGAGGTTTTGGTGATAGAGGAGTGCAAGGGAAAATTCTTGCCGCAAAATATGCTCGAGAGAACAAAGTTCCGTACCTTGGAATATGCCTGGGCATGCAAATTGCTGTCATTGAGTTTGCACGATCTGTTCTTAATTTACCCGATGCCAACAGCACCGAGTTTGATCCCGACACCAAAAATCCCTGTGTTATATTTATGCCAGAGGTGTGCAATATAATAATAAATTTATTTTTACCGAGTTAATTTATTTTTTAATATTCATTTCTTTTTATCTTATTAAGAGAGTTTCTGTTTGCCAAGCAGGGTTCCAAAACACATATGGGAGGAACCATGCGTTTGGGATCGAGGAGGACTTATTTCAAGGTTGCAGACTGCAAATCTGCAAAATTGTAAGGACAGATTTCGATAACAACTACATGAAAGATAGTATAAGTTAGAACCGATAAAAGCATGATTATATTTTAACTCAATGTCATTATAAAAATTTGAAGTTACTTCATGAAATATGGTTTGGGATTATGTTTTCAGGTATGGCAATGTAAGTTTCGTTGATGAACGACATCGGCACAGATACGAGGTAAAGTGTGTCCATTGTCTGCACGTATTCTACAAGGAGATGATGCATTATTTGGTCTCGGTAGTTGATCAGTACTTAAAAGAAACTTTAATTGTGCAGGTCAATCCTGATATGGTATCACAACTTGAAAAGGCCGGTTTGTTGTTTGTTGGCAAAGATGAAACCGGCAGTCGAATGGAGGTAAGTATTTCACTTTATCTACCTAAATATTGCTGTGTATTTAAACCCAAGTGATTAGACAAAGGATTCACTTCTTTGTTTATTTTTATGTTTGGCTTTATAAATTATACAGTAATAGTGCAATTGTGAGTATTTTATTTTTGGTGACAACAGATTATTGAGCTGCCTAATCATCCTTACTTTGTTGGTGCTCAATTCCATCCCGAGTTCAAATCAAGACCAGGCAAACCTTCTGCATTGTTCTTAGGTATGTTTTTTTTTTCCTCGTTGAGTTCTTGGTTGATTGTTTTTTTTTTTTTTTTTGCCCTTTGATCTACTCGTTTAAATCAAAGAATCTTATGGTCGTCATGAATATGAGATTTATTGATGTCCTCTATATGACTTTTCCATTAGTGATCACGATAATAGGTTATTTGATGTTTCCAAGTTAGTAATGTTAAAAGGAGTCCTCATCGATATCTTTATGATTATTCTCATTTGTTAATCTACGATTTTAAGGGCATGGTTCCTTGGTTTTAGATTTCTTGTTTTCTTTGATGGATATTTAACTTGTGGATCGGACAAGTATTCTACCACCGATGAATTCAAAGGTTCAACAAATGTCGGTGAATTCATATCCAAAATCCACTGTCATGTTACAGGACTCATTACAGCGGCATGCGGGAACTTGACCACGGTTCTTCCGAGCAATGGCCATGTCAACAAGTCACATAGCAATGGAATAAGCAACGGGCACTCGACACCAAAAACCTACCAAAACGGAAATGTTTTTAAGTCTTCCAATGGGTCGGTAAATGGTGTGTATAGCAATGGGAATGGAAATAGCAATGGGGTGCACCGGTGAGAGTTGAAGCCGCCCCACGGTGTTTTCATTGTTTTTGGTGGAATGGCTTTGTGGTAGGCTCGGTCGCCTTTCGGTTATGTGTGTACAGCTTTCGAGTATTGGTAGGACGGTGTCAGCTCTCAAGGACTTGTCTTCGTGATGAAGCTGGATTTTGCTTTGAAGGGCGCAGCTTGATTTTCCGGAGAAGATAGATATGGCTCTCCTCTAAGTGGGAAAAAGTTTGCTTCTTTGGGACCCCTCGAGTCTTCTCGTTTTTTTGTTTTTTTTGCCTACCTTTACTTGCTAATATATGTGGCATGACGATGTTTTGGCCATTGCCGTGGAAGAGAGACCTTTTGTTTTCAGTTCTTTATATGTTTTAAAAGAATCATTGTTTTTTTTTTAATTTTCCTCTTTCTTTATAGAGAATAAAAATGTTTGTTCCCCATATCAACTACTAATACAGTAATACTAAAGCCTAAAATGAGTATTATTGACTAAAAAACGCAATATGCTCATATTGTAGTCACTCTGTCGCTGTTACTCATTTTATCCTGAACAAGGACGATACTCATTATGGTCACGTTCAAAGATGAAGATATTAATGTTCGGTGTTAATAATGGTATTGTTATTATATAGAAAATTCAGAAAAAATCGTTGATATCAATGGAAATAGAGAAAAAATAATTATGAAAATTTGCTTTGACGTTTTATAATCTTATAAACATTAAATGCATAACTACATTTAAATTTCTTACGAGACTCTAACATGATTTAGATGTCATTTTAATTTAAGCAATATTGGTGTTATAATATATTCCTTAAATTGAATTAAATATAGTTGTGAACGGGAAATTAATACACCATTTTCCAAGTCCTGGTTGTGGTTACTAACATAATTCTCCAAACTATTTCAGGTTACACAACCATAGAGATAGAGAAACAGATGTGTGTGCAAATAAGCAGAGTTCAAAGAAAAGTAAACTAAATATTGTTATCCAAGTAAAAGACTCAACTCGGTGACCATAGGTAAACTAAAATCCTACATGTGGTTTGAAAAAAGGATACTATTAAACATCACAAGCCAGCGAATCGAGTGTATAAAATGCCGTTTCCAGATATACCTGATCATACTTGGCATTCATTATTCCGCTACGAAGAGCAAATTGTTGCCTTTTACACAAGGCTCGCACCAACTAATGCCAACTGGTTAATTCGGCAGCAACAACTACGGACTCGACAAATAATATGCACCGTCACGGTTGATGGTTTCAATGCTCCAACTTCTTTGATTGCTGTCGGGGTCGATTGTGGAAATACGTAATGTTCTTTTGTGGTAGTCATACAGAGTTCGCCTGTGGCCAACACTGATGTATGTTATACCAGCCTTTCCGATCTGCTGATACAAATGAGCCTGCCAATAAAAGCAGAACTGTCAAATCCCGAAAATCCTTTTTACCGGTTCTATTGTTAGAGTAGGAGGGGTTACGTAAAACAAATGAATTCAAAACAACTTAGCAGAGTGAAACAGTAATGTATTTCATGTTCTTTTAGTTCATTATTAGCATAGTCAAACAACTTGCGTTATGTCAAATTTAGATTGAGTGAATACCTCGTTGGATTCATCCAAAGCACTGGTAGCTTCATCCAGAAGAACCAACTTTGGCTTCGTAAGTAACAGACGTGCAAAAGCAAGGCGTTGCTGCTCCCCCAGGGACAAAACACTAGACCACTCGTATGTTAAATCCAGACTACCAAGACGAGGCAACAGATGACCGAGATGAACATCCTCCAAGACCTGAATTATATCTTCTGTTGACGGCTTACCACGTTTTGAAGTTGCATTGTCTGAGTTTTGCTTCCGCAGCAAGAAAGGCAGTGAATCTGCAACATAAATTACAGTACAAATTATTTGGGAATAGAGTACGACAGAAAATGTTCATGTAAAGCATTTTACTAAACTTAAATTGGATGCGAAATAATTGTTTGTACCATCTGACGTGGGAATTGCATCATCAGACCATGTAGGATAAAGCAATTGTTGGCGAAGTGTTCCCAAAACCATATATGGTCTTTGTGGAAGGAAGAAGACACTTTTATAATTTCTAGTCGGGGACTGTTCATGTTTTCTATCAGAATCACGAGCAGTTTCAGCATCAACAACACCTGAATCTGAAGAAATGGGCTGATGGAGATCTCCATCTTCCACACAAAATGTTACTTTTCCTCTTCCGGTACTCCAGAGACCAGCCATAGCTCTTAACAAAGAAGTTTTACCGCTCCCACTCGGTCCAGTCACCTGTTGACACAATCACGTTAATGTAAATTTTTTCACTGTTCTAATTTTATGTCATTGAGCTAAAAAATGACGGACAATTTACTAACCAGCAGATGCTCCTTGTCGTTGACTACTAAGGATAAGTCTCTAACCAATGTAGAATTACTGCCTGGTGTCCTTACGGTTAAATTCTCGACATCCAGTAACTTATGGCTCTTGCCTACTGGCACAGATCCATTTGACTCCAGCTCGGGTGAGCCACCAGAACTAGAATATTCAATACGAATCTCCTCTAAGGGTTCGGAAAGACTTTTAGTGCTGCTGCTGCTTTCCAGAACATCCTCAAATTCGCCTTCATACATTAGGGAAAACCAATTTATGACAAATTAAATTTTAAAATATATGAAATCACCAATTAGCATTCTGATAATTTGACATCTACTATTTGAAGAATGTTGGCAGTTATGCTAGCTTTAAAAATGAACATTTTCAAAGATGTCTGAAAAGCTAGTGATTAAAGATTGGAGGGGAAAAAAAGATGAGAGAGAGATCAGACTACAATACCTAGTCGATCGATTATGGCAGAAAACGCGCTGATAGATTGAATTTGAAATACGACAAGGGAAAAATCTCCAAGGATGTGATTGAAAGCAGATGCCGACTGGTTAATTACACCAAACTCAATTTTCCAGAGAAATACATTGGAGCAACTACAGCAGCAGGAAGAATTTGAATGAGGTAGCGATAACCACTGGTGAAAAACTCGAGATTTCGAGAAGCTATTAGCAATTTCTGCAAAGAAAAACAAATAGTAGTAATTCAGACAACTTGTCAGGTGGAAATGTAATAGTTAGACTATGATGAATTTTAATGATAAAATCCACCGAACACAACTACAAACCATTCTAGAAATAACGATAACATTAACAGTACTAGCCAATAAGAAAATTGCAACGAGCTCCAAAGATTGAATGAAAGGCTGACTGCACTAAGCCAACATCATATAGTTTCATCGCCTACAATAGCATACTTGTTAAAACAATATAGCATATAGCCCTTATTACACTTCAAGTTTTAAACTAGTGCAAATTTACGATAGCTAACCTCAAGTTCTTTAATGAAATGTAAATGTAGGCAAGAATATTGGACGCAAATCCATAGAAAGTGTACAAATGCATCAACAGAAAACTTAAAAAAGGAGAAGAAAACAACACAATATGAAAACTGTTCATACAGTTAAATTATCGAAAGCACTCTTGAACCGTTTGCAGCAGAAGACGCATTTCACTTGCTTCACCACCATAGAAAGCTATAGATTCGGCATTTTCTCGGACGCGCACAAGTCCATAGCGAAAATCAGCTTCTTTCTTCTCTTGCAAGAAGTTTAGAGTCACCAATTCCTGAAACCACAGTCAAAGGGTAATATCTGTGTCTCTCTGATATTTTATCTGTATCATGTAGTAGAACAAAGGTTAAGAAATTACCCTTCCAAGAAAGACACTTATAGCTGTCCCACCAATGGAATATACAAGTAGAACAACAAACAGCGGAGGGTAGATACCAAACAAGATGTTACTGAATGAAATCAAATCCACCGCAGCATTGAACAGAGTCAAAGAGAATGAAAGGGCAGTTCCCGTGAAAGAACTTAGATCGTCAACAATCCTTTGGTCTGGGTTATCGATAAATGATTGAGATTGAAT
Organism: Ficus erecta; assembly: GCA_008635985.1. Classification (NCBI taxonomy): domain Eukaryota; kingdom Viridiplantae; phylum Streptophyta; class Magnoliopsida; order Rosales; family Moraceae; genus Ficus; species Ficus erecta. The sequence continues at coordinate 214,248 of BKCH01000768.1, forward strand.
TTTATAGAATGTCCGATTCTTCAAATAGCGTTCCATATAATATTTCGTCATCCAAGACCTCCATCTGAGAGAGAGTGTTTCTCTTGCATAATCTCGCAACACAAAAACCTGTGGAACATTGAATAAGGGAACTGATATATGAGTAACATAAATTAAGATCTGTGAGCAAAAGTCACTGCAAATATGCTATGTTTAGTTCCTGTGTTCTGGCTATTGTTTTACGTAAACAAGTAGCCTTTGTTGGGTCAAAGCTGGGTTTGAATGCTTTGCGGGTCATGTTCGGGTATTTGGGTTAATTGAAGAGGAAATTGTTTCCTTCTACAAGGATGGAATCATGGAGAGAAAATACAGAAGGCAGAGGAATACCTAATGCGAAAATGCAGCAATTTGTGCGCTCACCGGAATTCCACCAGCGAATGCTCCCAGGTAGTACAGCAGTTGCTTGGCAAATTGTTCTTGGTCCTTGTCTTTAGCGTAAGTCAAATTATTCAGACAAAGCAAGTCAGTAAACATCATTGAAGATAATCCCAAAATAAGAAACTGTACAAAATATATGGATCAAGCGACAAGCAATCTAAGCACATTAGTGCTTGTTTGGTAGGAGGGAAAAGAGGGAGGAATGGCGGTGAAGGGTTTAGTGAAAGAAATTTTGGACCCATGGCTGCTTGGTAGGAGAGAGAAGAATTTTCTTATCCTTCAAAAAACCTCAAATTTAATCTCTCCCAACAATATCGAGGGATTAGAGGAGAGAATCCATGCCAAACACTATGAAGAGAAAGGTTATCCCATTCCTTTCCATTTTCGTCACCTAAGCGATACACCTTCCTTTCCTTCCTATTTTCTTTCGCTCTACATAGCCTTAGTGAAGGAACTGAATTTTCCTTCTTAATGATGTGTTCAGAAATGGCATTTCACTTGTGACATTATAATAAACTTTTGGTAAATAACTGGAAGGGAGACATGGGCAAATGGTCTCTGTCCTTTTTATTTTATTTATTTATATATATATATTGAAAATGACTATTTTCTAAAATATATGTATATATATATATATTGAAAAAATGTCAATCAGTTATGGATTTATAGATCATAATTAATACCAACATCAATGTGTATTTTTTCATAATCAATTACTAATTAACAATCATTTTCTTAAATAAAAAGAAAATTATCAACTACTTATTTAAATAAGTGTCTAAAAAAAAAAACTTGCCAACAACTCGAAAACCATAACATTATTTTTTAAAAACAAACAAACAAATAAATAAAAACTCATAAATTGTAATGTCATATTAGCGAATGAATGAAATTGAATTGAAGGAAAGAGTGAGGGAGAGAGAGAAACTGACTGGCTAGGGCATTGTAGAAATCCCGACCGAGGAAATTGAATCCGACGCCGATACCAGTAGTCCCAAGAGTCAGAGCGAAGACAGCCGCGAGCTGCAACCTCGCTTGATTCTTATCATCGGAGAACCAGTACGGAGCCGCCACTTTCCAGAACCGCCGCACCAGCGTCTGCAGATCCGGAACCTTCCTCTGCAGCTCCTGCCCAAAATCCTCGACATTTTCTCACTTTCCAAACAGCAAAAACAACAAAGAAAAAACACCGACGCATAAGAAAGAACAAACCTGGTCAGGCGCCGGCGGCGATGGCGGCGTTTCCGCAGCTTCCGTCGAGGCCGTGGCATGGCATGAAACTGTTCTCCGGCGAAGCCTGAGACTAGTTGTGGCATTCGAAGAAGCTGCCATTGTTAGGAAGCTTCGAGTGCGGTGGTGATGGGGACGATGATGGCTGTGGAAGTTGGGACTATAAAACGCCCAACAGATTTGTGATTGTGCTGCCATTATTTTGTGCTCCGAGCTCTGCTTTTTGCTGTGTTTCCTTTTTCAAAGTGTACTTTTGTTTATTCTGCACTTTTCTCTGTTTTTCTTTTTCCACGTTTGTACTGTAGAATAGGAAAGCAATTGCATGGGTTAATTGGGTAATGTGTACAAATGGTGGGGAAGGAGAGATGTGGCGTGTGCGTATGACTATTAATAATATTAATTAAATTATGAACCACCAGATTGGCAGATTCCTTCTCTCACTTCTCTCTCTCCGGAGTGGTTGTTTCTTGTAAGACTCACAACTCCTCCCCAACGCTATCTGCAAACAACCGCCCCCATCGATCCCAGTTATCCCACGTGTCCACTATTATTAGACAAAGACAGTCGCAAATTTTGGACCGTCTCTACTCTATTGTTTATACAAGTTACTCCACTGTAGAGCATACTTCTAATGCCGCTTTTTGTAATTTTCTTTTTTAATAGGATATTATAATAATCAAACAATTCTAATAGAATATTTTTAAGTTTGTGTTTGCTGTCCGTGTTTAAATTGTGTTTTTTTAATTAGATTTGAGTTGAATTATTATGTGTTTGATGCACGTGTTTAAATAAAATGGAGCTCAAAAGACTAAAAACTTGAAATGTTTGTAAAAAAAGAAAAAAAATCCATATGAGCTTGTTTTATTGTTTCAAAATTCTATGTAGGTTTTTTTTAAAAAAAAATTATCCCATTTGAACTTGTACATGAAAAGTTATAGACGTTTTAAATTTGAGTTGCAAAGTTTATGCAAAGTTTATAATAGTAAACTGTGAATAATTAAAATTGTAAAAAAAAAAAAAAAAAGGATTGCATTTAATGTAACTGGTACACCAAACACAAACTAAGTGATACTTAAGGTTCGGATTGTAAAATTTAAGTTTGAATTGATTCTGTATTTATTGAGGTGTTTGAATTGCTGAAGATAAAAAGTGTAAAAACTTGCAATGTGTTCGGAAAAAAAATAATAATATGAATTTTGTTTCGTTCATATCAAAATTCTATGCGATTAAAAAAAATCATCTCATTTGGACTTATCTTTGCAAAGTTATGGACTTTTAAAGTTTGAGTTACAAAACTGTGTGAATAATAAAGTTGCGGGAAAAAGAAAAAAATTTGACTGTAATTTTAAGGTTTGGATAGTGATACCAAACATCCCCTTATTCTTTCGAGAACTTTCTCATGCGGCACTGTCGGACTGCCGGACAGAAAAATTATCCCCTTCTCTCTATCTATCTCTCTCTCTCTCTCTCTATAGGGGATTGTACCGCACTTTCCTCGCGTTGTGTCGGTCTCCAGCGCGTGTTGTACCGTCAAACGGGAGACAATCCCCTTATTCTTTAAATCAATATTTCATTTGTACAAAAAAAATGTTATGTTACAAGATTCTTAAAGGATTTAGAGGTAAATAGTCTTTTTTTCTTTTTTTAGAAGTTTTTAAACAAATGGTCAAAGTTTTTAAAAATTAGTTAAAAGATCCTTTTACAAAAATGGTCAATCAATTTTCTTAAATGATCAATTATTGATTGATCACATAATATTATTAAATTGGTAAATCACGGTCAATCATTGATTGGTCATAAAGTTAATTATCAATTTTCAAATCAATCACTTATTGACTATGGTCAATAATGATTAACCAAATCTAAAAAAAAAAATGGCAAAACAGCCATTTTGCTATAAAAAAAAAAAAAAAAAAAATCTAGCCATCTATTAGATTAGGTAACTCAAGTAGACCACCTGGTCTAATTTTCCAATTATAAATAGGAAGTTACATGTAAAATCAACTATTTATTACAAGTTTCAAGAGAAAGTGTTTGTCCACCATATACAAGACATTATATATATATATATATATATATATTTATATATATATAGTAATGAATTGTTAAAAACAAAGATTAATAATTCACCAAAAAAAAATCATGAATAACATAAGGGTAATTGACCTAAATAGTCCCTAAAGTATTTTAAAGGTGACGGTTTGGTCTCTTTTCTTTTTGTCGAAATGACTCTAAACTCTTAAAATGTTAGCCATTATAGTCATTTCCCTCCAAATCCATTAAATTCCTAACAGAATGAGACATGTACAAAGCATGTGATCTAATTTATGAGGGTATTTTAATAATTTAATTATAATTAATTTAACAAAAATTAAAAAAATCATAAAAAAAAACTCTCATTTCTCTCTCTCCTCTCCCTCTTCCCCCTCTCCCTTGTCATTTCTCAAAACCTGCGATTGGCGACGGAGAAGAAAGGGGGTGAGTTTGGCCGCAGCTGCAAAAAACGGGGAGCGCGAGAAACCAGATCAGCGAGGGGAGGGGGGGGGGGGGGGGGGGGGAGTGTCGCGACAAACCAATTGGGGGGGTGGGGGCGAGAACCCAGATCGAGGGGGAGGGGGTGCGACAAACCAGGTTAGGGAGGGAGGTGGCGGAGAGAAAGGGATATTTTAGTCTTTTTACTACAAAAGATCATTTATGCAAGATTTCACTAGAAATTTAACGGAAATGACTGTAATGGCCACGGAAATAGGAATTTAGGGTCATCTTGATAAAAAAAAAAAAAAAGGGACCAAACTATCACCTTTGAAAAAGTTCAAAGACTATTTAGGCTAATTACTCATAACATAATTGCATGTCATAGTTTAAAATTATTTCTCAATTTGTCTAACTCTTTTTTTTTTTTTTTTCAACTTGAGAGTAAGGGAACTCAAAATTTTCATCTTGTAATAAAGTAAAATGTGAAATTAATGCTAGACTGTACCTGCAACCATTTTCTTTAGTTGTTTTTAGAAACTACAAATATATTCCTTATTGGACAAATTACACTTTTTCCCGTCGAACTTTAGACCTTGTCACAAATTGCATCTCGAACTTTAATTTGTAACATTCTTTCTCCCTAAACTTTGAAAAAGTTTGCGAATTTTCCCCCTCAATTAAATTTTTAATGAAAATATGCATTTAACACTCGTTGGATGCTTCCAACGAGTATTAAATGCATATTTTCATTAAAAATTTAATTAAGAAGGAAAATTCGTAAACTTTTCTAAAGTTCAGGAGGAAAGAATGTTACAAATCAAAATTCATGAGGCATTCTGTGACAAGGCCTACAATTCGAGGAGAAAAAATGTAATTTGCCCTTATTTGAATTTAAAAACTAATTTAAATAAGGACAAATTACACTTTTTCCTCAATGAACTTTCGGCCTTATCACAAAATGTCTTCCGAATTTTAATTTGTAACATTCTTTCCCCTTGAACTTTGGAAAAGTTCACAAATTTTCCCCCTCAATTAAATTTTTGATAAAAAAAAATACATCTAACACTCATTGTAAGTATCAATTGGAGGTATTAGGTATAAAATTATGAAATAACACATATTTACAGTACTCCTAGCACCTATTATCTTTATTAAATGTGAAATAACAAAGTTGCATATAAGAGATAAAAATAAGAAAAAAAAAAATGACAATCAACCCAAAAATTTACTTTTTTAAACTTAATTATAAGTGTTTCACATTTAATATTCGCAACTCATATTTGAAACGAGTGTTACGTGTATTTTTTCATCAAAAAATTAATTAAGAGGGAAAATTCACAAACTTTTCTAAAATTCATGAAAAAAGAAGGTTACAGATTAAAATTCGAAAGACATTTTGTGACAACCTAAAATGAAAAAAAGTATAATTTGTCCTAAATATAATTTGTTTACCTATTTTCGTCTCACTTTTTCTTTAAGCACTATTAAATATTGTTCTATTGATAATCGAAATCTACAATATCATGGTTAAATAGGCAATAGACAAGCGTATGATATACGTTTTTTATTCTCTCTTTTTCAAATTTAGAGATGGAGAAATTTTAACTCTACATCTTATAATAAAATTAAATGTAAATTACCACTAGATTATATTTACATCCATACCTATGACAATTTATACTATTAGTATTTTAGCATTGTGCGGCGTTTACAGGTGCATTTCACCTATTTGCTTTTTCCAATCATCTATTACAAACCTCCTTTTTTTTTTTTTTTTTTTGGTCAAAATCAGTGTAAACTAACTAAACACAAATATACCGCGCAATGTGGCTTCTACCAGCAAGTGTTCTGCGTGGCAAATTAACCCAATAAGACCAAAGACACGTGGGCATACGACAAACTAACCAAAAAACAAAAAGAGAAGAAGAAACAAAAGAAAGAGAGTACATATAAAAAGAACACTCGGAAGATCCACAAACACAGGAGGAATTAAATCTACATCCCAGCAGCTTCAACAGCTCGAGTTCTATGCAAAGACAATACCCTCGCAGAAACAAAGCTCCTTTTGATCAAACACCATTAGGACTTTCAACGGATCAGATCAGCCTAGAGTACATAGACATACAGAATTACTCACTGGATCACACAGATACATTAAATATAAAAGGATTAGCAAGATAACATAAAATGACAGAGAGAGTTCGACACGAAAGCTAATAATTCTATATGAAAGGTCATTGTAGTTGTTACTGGATGGATTCACCCCCATTCACTACATCCCCTTCTGTTCCATGTGATGTTGCTTTTGCCACGACCTCGCCAGGAGGCGGGTGATCAAACTTGCAGGTAGCACCGTACTTGCATGTTCCGGTTTTCAAATAATACGGGCAGATTATGGAACCCTGTCAAAAATGCAGTGCCGACATGAGAATATATATATGTGTGTGTGTGTGTGTGTGCGCGACTTCGTAAGCTAGCAACACACGATTATGATTATCTGGTGAAAATAGAAAATCTCCAACAAATAGAAATGATCAACATGACTCAGCGCTATCAGATGCTACAATTTTATAATTTCTATCCGAAACCCACTTAACAGAACCAAGTTCAGAACTGGCGCTTCCGCTTTTATTAGGTACTCACTGAAATGGTATTTGGTTGCCTTTCCAACTACAGACCAGGCAAAAGGACATTTCAATCTCAAAGAAAAAAACATGAGGAATTCTCAGGGCGCTAGACTATCAGCAAAAGTAACATGCTGGCACTAGCTTGAGTGACTCAAGTTGATAAATGCTTTAAAAACTTAGAAACACGAAAGCCAAAGCAACCAACACCTTGGCAAAGAAACAACCATCTAGCTAATTTTCTATTGCGCTCTACTGAGGGGCAAAACAAGTGCCTAGAATACGTAATGATTGGGTATTTTTCCAGCAACTAAGGACTTACAATCTTTCTCTCACTTGTCCAAGGCTGAAAATGATGGAATTCTTTACGTATTTAACCAATGAGAAGTGCCAAGTTGGGCTCAAGAAGTCAAATGCCAAGAAAAAAAAAATAAAAGGGTTAAATAACTCCACTTTCAAGTCCATCTACTTTCGTCAGATATTTGGCTGGTATTTCAACTATGGGAGTACCACCTCTACATTCTGACCAATCAGGAATAATAATTTCATCGCCTTCAGCATGGGAATGCCAAGACTAATTAGAGAAACGGGAAGAATTTGCTCCCCCCATGCTTGAATATTATGGCCTCTTTGCCATCCACTGCGGCAGAGGCCTTTCATGACCAAGGTCTTCTGTTTGTGATTCTCGAATAGAATGGGAGGCAAATGGGTTGATGATGAGGCAACAGCCATCCTGGAAACTGCTTCGTAACTTGGGCTGCTAACTGCATGTCAAAGTGAAACCGAAAGGGTTTGATAGAGGGCTTTTGGTGTTTAGTTTAGAAAATTTTCAGCTGTGATTTTTGATGCACATACAGAAAACATCAAGTTGTGATAACATGATTGTAAAACCCCATCCACTTAACATATGCAGGGAGGGCCAAGCATGCTTAGCACGTGAGCTGTGAAGTGGTGTGAGAGAGGTGTCGTAATTCTAGGAGGAAGTTGGATCTTTTGTATTTTAAATAAATAACCGAATATCTAGAATTAGAAAATCTAGATTATCTCGGTTAGTTAGGTTTGTTTTCTTTTGTTATTGTTTAGTTAGAATATCAGGAGGTTGAGATTTTCTTGCTCGACCTTTGGCTATTTGTTTGTATGTATTTTTTATCATTCGAGACAATGAGAGATAATTTTTCTCATCTACTGCTGCGTACGTGGTATCAAAGCCAGGTTGTTCTTAGTTCGGCATTATGGTGAAAACAGCATTCACCAATGATAGGAGTGTCACAACGGCAGGTACTGCCTCTGAAAGCGTCTCTGTCAATACTGTAAACAGTAATGGATTTGATCATCCATCTCTCCAACTAATTGTTCAAAAACTGAATAGCAAAAACTATTTAGAATGGGCTCAATCTGTTAAGCTCCTGATTGATGGCAGAGGACGTCTCGGTCATCTGACGGGCGAGATCAAGAAACCCGCTGATGACGATCCTTCTTTGAAGACTTGGAGATCTAAAAATTCCTTGGTTATTGCGTGGCTTGTGAACTCGATGGAACAAGCAATCCGGAAGACCTGCTTATTTCTTTCAACTGCCAAAGCCGTTTGGGAATCAGTTTGTGATGCGTATTCTGATGTGGAGAACTCATCACAGATTTTTGAATTGAAGACAAAGCTATGGCAATCCAAGCAGGGGGACCACGAAGTGACGGATTATTATAACGAGGTGATTGCACTATGGCAGGAACTTGATCTCTGTCACAATGAGGAGTAGGATTGTGCTAAGGATAGTGCAAGACATTTACAACGAATGGAGAATGAACGAGTCTGTCTTCTTGACAGGCCTGCACAAAAATGTTGATGAGCTCAAGGGATAAATCCTTGGCCGCCGTCCGTTGCCGACTCTTCGGGAAGTGTTTTCTGAGGTGAGACGAGAAGAAGGCCGACAAAAGGTGATGCTGGATGAACCTGGTCCTCCCCCTTCTGAAAGTTCTGCCTTGGTTTCCAAAAATGGTCATTTTTTCGGCCAACCTAGGCCAGTTAAAAAGGGTGAGAAGATATGGTGTGATCACTGTCACAAGCCACGCCACACACATGAAACATGTTGGGATCTACATGGCAAGCCAGGAAACTGGAAACCACGCTCCTCCAGCAACTTTCATCGTGAATCCAAAGCCTTCCAAGCCACGGGTCCAGAGGAGCAAGTGCATTATACCAATACTGAAGTTTCTACAGAGACACCTTCCTTCAGTAAGGAACAACTAGACCAACTGTACAAACTTTTCTCATCCACACAATTCTCAAACCCACCTCCTTCTTGTTCTTTGGCTCAGAAAGGTACTTATTCCCAGCCATTTTCCTGTAGTGTGTCTTTTCCCTCTCAGTGTCCATGGATAATTGATTCCAGAGCAACCGACCATATGGCAGTCTGCTCCAAATTGTTCTCTTCTTATAGTCCTTGTGCAGGAAATCAAAAGGTCAAAATAGCTGATGATTCTCTTTCCGCAATTGCCGGGAAAGGATCAGTGGCTATTTCAAATACTCTCGTTCTTCAAGACGCTCTTCACGTTCCCAATCTTTCTTCAGTGTTGTGCTAAATTCTTCAAATCTCATTGTGAATTTCAGGATTTGGACTCGGGGACGATGATTGGCAATGCTAAAGAACACAGCGGACTCTACTACTTTGGGGATGGACGTGATGTGTGTGGGCTGTCTCCATTGACTAGTTTCCAATCTGTTTTTGATTCTAATGACAATAAAATTATGTTGTGGCATTTTCGTTTAGGTCATCCAAATGTTCAATATTTGAAACAATTGTTTCCAAAGTTATTCCATAATAAAAATTTGTCTTCTTTTCATTGTGATATTTGTCAATTTGCCAAGCATCATCGTGTCTCTTTTTCAAGCCAACCTTACAAGCCCTCTACACCATTTACACTTACTCATAGTGATGTATTGGGCCCTTCTTGAATTAAATTATGGTTTAAGGGAAAAAATGGTTTTTCACACTTATTGATGATCACACACGTATTTGTTCGGTCTATTTGCTTCAGAAAAAATCAAAGGTTGAACAAAATTTTAAAAATTTCTAAACTGGTGGAAACACAATTTCACGAAAAAATTCGTGTTTCGGAATGACAATGGGAAAAAATATTTTAACATTGTTTTGGTCGCCTTTTTTGCAGCCAACGGGATTATCCATCAGAGCTCTTGCATTGATACTTCCCAACAAAATGGCATTGCAGAGCGCAAAAATAAGCATCTTCTAGAGGTCGCTAGGTCACTTATGTTCACCACTAAGGTACCTAAATACCTATGGGGAGAGGCAATTCTAACTGCTGCATTTTTGATAAATCGGATGCCTTCAAGGGTGTTAAATTTTCAAACTCCACTTCACATTTTTCAAAAAAATTTTCCCATGTCTCGCCTTATTTCTGATATTCCCCTTAAAGTTTTTGGTTGTGTTACTTTTGTCCACATTCATAATCATAATAGAAGCAAATTAGATCCCAGGTCATTAAAAATGTGTTTTTGTTAGCTATTCACCAACACAACAAGGCTACAAATGTTTTGATCCCACGTCAAAATTTTTTTTTGTAAGTATGGATGTCACATTTGTTGAGTCACAAAGTTTCTTTGACGCCGCTCCTCGTCAGGGGGGGAATGTATGTGCTGACTAAGTTATTTTTGATTTGGACATTGGGATTAATCCTATTGTCCAATATACGGGTTCTAATGAGGTGGAGATACGTTTGAAAGAACCAAGTAATATTCCTAACCTCACTGAACCCGTACAAATTTCAAATGACGATTTGGATCAATCTTCACCAATGCCTGCAAATAATATTGAGATTGGGACAAAACCAGTTTCAGAAACAAGTCAATATGAGGAAGTCCACTCGCGGAACTTACAGACACAAAGTAGGGAAGAAATTGCTCCTGTGCAACTCCAATCATCCAACCAGAGTCCAAACCAGAAAAGCTTAAATCCGTCCAGCCAAGGTAATCAATCTAAGCCAATCGTGTCATGTCCCAATGATCTAAATATACCTATTGCTATTAGGAAAAGTTGTCGCTCATACACTACGTTTCCTTTGTATCCGATGTCTAAATATGTCTTATGAAAATCTTTCCCCTTCGTTTCTTTCGTTCACTTCAAAATTATCAAGTGTGGATGTTCCTAAGAATATACAGGAGGCTTTAGGTGTTCCTGACTGGAGGAAAGCTGTTTTTGAAGAAATGGAAGCATTGGAGAAGGATGACACATGGGAGAGGACGAATTTACCAAAAGGAAAGGTACCGGTAGGCTGTAAATGGGTGTTCACTCTAAAGTTCAATTCGGATGGATCCTTGGAGCGTTACAAAGCACGGCAAGTGCAAAGGGTTTTACTCAGACATACGGAATTGACTATCAAGAAACTTTTGCGCCGGTGGCAAAGCTTAACACGGTACGAGTTCTTTCGACCATTGCTGCAAACTTAGATTGGCCTTTACACTAGTTAGATGTAAAGAATGCCTCCCTTAATGGGCATTTGGAGGAAGAGGTTTATATAACAGTCCCTCCGGGTTTTGAAGACAACTTTGGAACTCAAGTGTGCAAGTTAAAGAAATCTCTATATGGACTAAAGCAATCCCCGAAAAGTCTCTACATCCGGATATTGTACATTTCTCGGAGGAAATCTAGTTACATGGAGAAGCAAAAAACAAAATGTTGTGGCTCGAAGTAGTGCGGAGGAAGAATTTCGAGCTATGGCACATGGAATTTGTGAAGTACTGTGGATACAGAGGATCTTAGAAGAATTGAAACTGAAATATGATTCTCCAATGAAGCTTTTTTGTGACAGCATGGCAGCAATTAGTATAGCGCACAATCCGGTTCAACATGATCGCACGAAGCATGTGGAGATTGATCGGCATTTTATCAAGGAGAAGTTGGACAGTAGAAGAATTTGCATGCCATTTACGCCTACAACACAGCAAATTGCAGATGTCCCAACCAAGAGTATCTATGGACCGAAGTTTGAATCACTTATAACCAAGTTGAGCATGACTAACATCTATGCACCAACTTGAGAGGGGGTGTCGTAATTCTAGGAGGAAGTTGGGTTTTTTGTATTTTAAATAAATAACCGAATATCTAGAACTAGAAAATCTAGATTATCTCGGTTAGTTAGGTTTGTTTTCTTTTGTTATTGTTTAGTTAGAATTGAGATTTTCTAGCTCGACCTTTGGCTATTTATTTGTATGTACTTTTTATCATTTGAGATAATGAGAGATAATTTTTCTCATCTACTGCTGCGTACAAGGGGTATGGTGAGGAATTTCATGATCGTTAGTGTGAGTGTAGTGTATGACTTTTCTGTTATTGAGAGGAATAAAAGTGGGGAGTCAGCTATTAGGTGGGATAGAAAGAATCTAGTGAGGATTTTGGAAGGAGAGTGGGAACCTCTGAAAAGCTCACCATCAGTGTTTTCTCATACTGTTTTTACTGAATTTCAATCTAATTCCCAATCGTTCATTCTAATCCTCCTATAAATCCTTTTGTGTTTGTGTTGGTTCTTATCACTTGGTATCAGAGACGTTCTTTCTGGGGAATGGCAGCTAAGAAGATGGAGGGAAAAATGGATTCAGTGCACGGTGAGCATGGACAGTGAGGCGTTGAATTGGTTTCATTGGGAACATGGTTCTTATCACATGACCGTAATGGTCTTCATGGGTAATTTCACAATATCATAAATTGAAAAGCACATGCTTCTGATAAGATGATGGGTATGTAAATGAGCTTGGTTAAGCAACTAGTGAATGGTGGAGGATGGGCAACGAAGAGGATGCAGCAAACAGAACTTAAAGGTGTCCTATCAGAAAACATAAATATAAATATATCCGAAGAAAAGAAAAGAGAAAACATTCAGGGGACTATAGTGGCTTCTTTTTTTTTTTTTTTTTTTTGGCCAATAGAACTATGGTGGCTGTTTAACAATGAGATCTTGTCGTGTCCAACTAGTAAATATCATAATATAAGTAACAAAATCAAACTGACACAGATTTTCTTTTTCAAGAAAGAAATCCTTTTATAAATTAGTGAATTAATTACAAAGGAAGAGGCTAAGGTATCCTCGCAAAAAGAATAATCAACAGAAAACATTTAAGAATTAGAAGATTTTTCTCATAAAAAACGAGAAAAGTTCTCAGAAATTTTGAACTTAATCTCAATTCTCTTCACTCTGAAAGTTTTTTTTTTTTTTTTTTTTTTTTTAATTCATCATTTAAGTTCACTCTCATTTGGAAGTTTAGAATATTAATAAAGTTTTTTTAACTAAATGTATTCTTAGATTCCATTAAGAAGACAAATACCAAAGCGTAAAAAGGTCAGTGAAAATCTTTTTACAATCATTAAGCATGGAGAAGATCCCTAAATGGAAAACACAGAAAGCATACCTCTCTCCTAGGGTAACCTGCAAGAGTGAGCTTAATTGCTTCTTGCCCGGCTGACTGTGTTGGTGTTGACCGATCAATCGGGTGATGGAACCTGCATCGCTCACCAAACTTACATTCCCCAGTCTTCATGTAGTACTGCAATTGGAAAAATAATAATGACTAAATTACTTAACAAATTAATTAATTAACAATACTTGAACATGAAAGCATTATTAAGAACTCAGTAATTCATGGACAGAGTAAGTAATTAAAAATATTCATCAAAAGAACCTGTATAGACAGTTAAACATATCCATATACAAGCAAAGGAACAAATATTTATACTGCATGGATCTGCATATCACGATATTAAAGAAAGATAGTCTTACTTTTCTCATTGATTATATTGTAAAATTAAAAGTTCTCCTTCAACCTAAAGAATTACTTTTTCAAACTTACTCGTGTGTGGAAGATCAATACAAAGCCGAATGTTAAAAAATATACGATATATATTCATATATATATTATCTTGTAAGTTACGACAAGAAACTAGAAACAACAAACAAAAATTGTGCTAGAAACAGATATGCAAAAAACCACTTTTTGATATTAAACTCAAATATAACAAATAAGTTTCTAAATGCTCACATCACATTCAATCTGTCCAGGGCGTTGAGGGTATACAGTTGGACCCACTCCCACCTGCAACATGAAAACAAACAATGCACCATAATGAAGTTCTCTAACAACGGGAGAGTGCATTAACATAACGCGGAGGAAATTCAGGCATTGAAAATTAAAGCATAGTTATATTTGCTTTCGAGGCAGAAAAAGATAAATCAACAAAAACAAACCTAAACCCCCAAAGTGCCCCCGGCCACACAGACCTTCATTAAAGGACCAGGATATAATTTCCTAGAATATAATAAAACAATGCAGCATGTATCAGCCCACGTGAGTGGTTTGTGTGTTTGGGGGTATACACGCATAGATATAGATATTTACATATGAATATATATGTATACATATTATTATTATATATATTTTTATTTATATGTAGATATATAAAATAACATAATCCCAAGATCACTTAAAATGAAACGCCGCAATTAACTAGAAACAGATTGATCTATACAAAAAATAATAATAATAAAAGAAACTGCCATACCGTTGCCTGAGCAAATCTGGGGTCAATAGTCTGATAAAGAGAAGCAATCGGATTAACAACACCAATGTTCAGCCCAGCTGCCGGAGAAGCTACAAGGGCATGGCCAAGTGAGGAAACTGCAGGGTGCTCGGCAATGAAATTAGTCCAATACTAGTTAACAACCAGTTGAAAAACTACAATGAATCAAAATGAATCAGGAAATGAACACCATAAGCCTGCACATACCAGTCCTATCAGGATGATTGTAGCGGCAAGTGGCACCGTACTTGCAACTGATAAATCAAAAGAGAAAAAAAATTGAAGCATTTCTACCGGTTCATATTTTGGTACAAAAAGATGATTACATATATAAACAAAAGTAAACATGTTAAACCTGCCAGTTTTCAGGTAGAATGGACAATCCGGTTCACCCTGTGAGAATGAAATATAAATTCATGAAGTTGATATATTATGAAGATTAAAAGCAAAGAAACAAGAAAAGAAAAATGTCGTCCAACAATTTGACAGAAGCAGAGGCAAGCTAAAGTATTTCAGAATTCAACCCCTCTCTGCTCCCGACTCCCTTAAAGCATTAATTTTACCACTACCTGTAAGCATGATACAAATTTTTTTTTTTTAACCATATCTATATTTTGATAAAAACCGCTGGGAAACAGGATCAGGGTATTATAAGAACTAGAAAAGTGAAAATGTGGGATTGGCAGGAAAATACAATCAAGGAGGTCCTAATTCTGGAAACAACATCCTACAGGCCAATTTCATTCTCAAGCCATAGCTACATTACTATCGGGTTCATTCAAAGTTAGACAATTTAACATACAAACTCTATTAGCTAAAGGAATCAAGAAGAACTGTTTGGGCCGCCAATTGGCCACCCTTCGAAACAACCCTTGGGCATCTGTACACCATTTCTTATATTCCGTGATATTTCCCCTTCCAGCCAACTTTTCTTTCTTTTTCCCTTTCTGACCAACAACGGCAGCCAGTTTTCCTCTCATTGATTATTCCCTCCCTTTCATCTTTTGCATGTGATATAATCTTCTTTTTTTTACCTTTCTTAACCTTGCTCAACTCCAGCCTGAAGTAAAGAATCAGTGCTACAATTAAGTCAATACTGATTCAACAACCTTGTTTGTATTTTATAACTCCGAAAACAATCGCAATGTTGCCTCAACAAGAAGGAAAGCAACAATAATCCCTAATTATGAAAACTACATTATCAACAACCTGAAATGTTTCCCGAGGAAAAAAAAAAAAAAAGATGTAAAATTGCAATATACTTGTCAGCACCACACTATGGCTCATTAAATCTTTCCACTAATTATGAAAACTGCATTACCAGTCTTATAGGAAGCTCTTTGGAATTGTAAAATAATGCCGGGGTGAACGAAACACCAGCTTTAAAAGCTTTTGAATCTCCAGTTGTTCCATCTTTCTGAGCTGCTGCATGTTGGTTAGATCCATTGTCCTGCCCTAATGGTAACTGGATGTCTTTCGGATGATGGAATCTGCAGGTTGAACCAAATTTGCATGTTCCAGTCTTCAAGTAGAACTGCTCAAAAGTGCAATTAAGCCATTAGATGGGCGTGCACACAAGTTCAGCATGGAGGATAACCAAATCATCAACGCAAAGAAACAGATAATTCTCCAACTTAAAAGCAAAGATAATTATCTTACCGCACATGGTGCTTCAGAAGGCCTCTCAGGTAAGGCAGAGATGTCATCATTTTCTAAAGCACCCTAAAACCAGAGCAGCAAATGTTACCACCATCATCAAGGGATACAGGACAACACAAAAGCCAAATCATACAAATCCCCATGTAACTTGTACTCACTTCATTAACCAGTTTGTCTTTTGGATGATTAAACTTGCATCTCAAACCAAATTTACATCTTTGAGTCTTCAGAAAGTACTGCAACAAATAGAATAGGGAAGGAGTATTAAATTCTTTAAGTTAGGAAATGCATAGACAAACATCAATAGGTGGCACCAAAAGGATAAACAGTTAAAAATACAACTTACTGGACAATCTAGCTCCCCTGGTCTCTCAGGAAGGGCTTCACTAGCAATAGGTGGTACCTAAATGAACAGGATTCTTTATCTCGTTAGAATTCTAGATATAGTATGGAAAACGAATGATTGCACATAGAAAAAAAAACTGCTAACTGTAAGCAACGCCACAAAGAATTACATTTTCAAAAGCTAGCATATTCTGTACGTGAAAAATCAAGAAAGCTGAATTCGCAAGTGTTGGTATACCGCTATTTTTGGGTTGTGTTGGGCAGTTTAATTAGAAAGGAATAAAAGTATTTTTTAATACTTAGAAATAAATGTCAGCAAGCTGTTGGAAAAAAGTGAGGTTTTAGTTTGCAGTGAGGATACTTTTTCTTTTTCTATGTTTTTTTCATGAAGATTAAGATTTAAGTGATTTTTTATTTTTCATATTTGGTTTAGGGAGCGGCAGTTGTTCATGTACTCTACTACTTCTTGTTGTCCTTTTGGCTTAGTTTTTTTCTCTTTCTTCCTTCCTTTTTGGTTTAGGTGGACAACCTGTCCTCCACGCTTTGTACTTCATGATCCTTTCAGGCGACGGAGTAGAACTTCTTTTAAGGGAAAAAAAAAAATACAAAATGAAAAAACAAAATAACACAAAAAGAAATTGCAGAGATAGACTCCATTTCCAGAACAGTTCAATCTTGAATCCTCTATCCAGGCATAAATGACACTGTTGTTTTCACTTTTCCATCAACTTAGACCTATACTTTGCCACTTTATGCAGACTTTTAACAAGATTAGCATGGTCTCAAGATTAAGTCCCTGTAATTTATGAAATCAGGGGAGATGACACCACTGTGTATGAATGTATAATTCCAATTCACATAAACATGCAACAATAAGAAACAGATCAGAAAAGCACCTTCTAATATCACAAAAGACATTTATGCAATAACCTTCCTATCTCTTCCTTTTTCTATGAACTAAGTGTTGGAAAACGTCCATTACACTAAACGTGTTAGCTGCAATTCCAAACACGTACCAATGTCATTCATGTCAGTTTCATTTGAGTGGTACACACAGAAAAGCTCGGAAGTGACTGTCACATGCAACAATGACTAGCATGTTAAAGTTTTTGAAAGTAAAGATTTCTATCGATGATGTGCAAATTCATGGAAAGATATTGTGTATTTAGAAATCAAAATTCACCTATCAATAGTATGAGCTCTTTCCCTCATTGTTTGGGTATCAAAACTTGCATTAACGAGGGTACATCTCATGGGTAAGGCAACTAGTTGGATGGATCCCACCCATCCAATAAGCGTAAATCCAGTCAAACATGAGTAAGAGTTAAATGTGTTTAAAGATGAAAATTGCAGTAAAAGAGGAAATAAATAAATAAATACAACTATTGCAAACTACTCCATGACATGAAATGTTTGGAAATGCATAATACAAGCTTTAAATCCCCAAATTTTAGAACTTACAATTCTGAAAAAGAAAAACAAAAACAAAAACAAAAACAAACAAAAAACAAACAAAAAAACAAAAAAAACAAAAACAAAAAAAAAAACAAAAACAAAAAAAAAAAACAAAACAAAACAAAACAAACAAATACAGGAAAGACTCGCACTACTCTATAGTAATATTTGGATTTCATTTAGAACAGTAATTTCATTTCTAGTATCAGTATCCTGATTAGTTTTTACATGTTAAAAACACCTTCAGGAAATTTCTAGGCTCTCAAATAGCTTACCATCCAGAAAACATTATTATGAAATTCATTAATGGCCTTACCATTTGAACAGAGCAGCCGACTTCCCTATATCACATAAACGGTGTTATTCTCTTTTATGAATGTTTCCAAAAACTTTTTAAACTTCACCTACTCAATCGGATTCACAAATTTTTTAACTATTCTCTTCGAGACAAAATTAATCTCGAACATGATCTATAACATCAAATATTGGACCCTCTAATTTTCTTCATTTTCAAAATAAAATAGAACATCAATTACAAAAGGAGTGCCGGTTATTCCTTTTCTGATCTGCACTCTGATTAGTCAAAAATCAACAGCCTACCCATTTTTGACCAAGTGGCTTACACACACACACACACCAAAAAAAAAAAAAGAGCCTGTGTGCAATTCACTTGTTAGCATAAAAAACTAAGCACTAAAAATGTAATATATTATTGGATTCAACATATCATACACCTACCTCCTCATCAAATTCAAGAAAGCAAATAAATAAATAAATAAGAGCCAAACAGGAAACGCAACTAAAGCAGACGGGCAAGGTACGACCTCCAACACCCATCCTACCCTGGCAAAAGAAAGGGGGAAAAAAAACACATATAGAGAGGCTTGCTACTTGTAAAACCAGGTTTCTAAGGTATACTTAGCAGTACTTGAGCAAGATTTTTGAGAGTAGAGCAGTTAAAATTTCAAAATTCAAAAACAATCTCATTGCATAGGCTTAATATATATATGTATATTAATGAAAGAATAATGAAAATTTTCGGTAAAATATATTCCTGTACATACTACAGTAAGTAACATAACATCTAGTGTAATCATACCACATAACTTATCAATACCATATAAGATCAATTTTCTGATAAAAGCAATGGTACCAGAATACCAGGATTTAATAGGAAAAACGTAATATACAAAATCATTATATGAATACTGTGATAGAAAAATTGTAATAGACATAAATATAGTAATAAACTATCACCTCTTTCCAATCTGGGATTCCACCTTCAGGAACCCAAATAGGATGGTCAAACTTGCAGCTATCCCCAAATTTACAGGTTCTTGTGAGCATATAGTGTGCACAATCCTTCTCTCCTGGCCTCTGCGGATATATAGGCAAATTGCTTGCACTCTCGTATCTAAAGCGCTTGGCCAAAGCGGCTGTAGAATACCAAGCTTCGGTTTGCCCCATTGTATTAGGGGCACCCAAAACAGTCGTGTGATAGAGTGCTATAGTACATAGTAGACGAGTATGTATAAGAAAGACATAAGAAATATGAAGGTTACTATAGTTATAGCTTAAAAAATACTTCTAGATAAGAAGATACATAAACACACAAAGAATTAAACTTCTGAAAATTGTTTATGGAATAAAATAAAGATTAAATACAGTTAATAACTGAGTTTTACTTTCAAGGAGCTGAGCAACAAAACTACGCTCTCCCTTTTTCAGCTTTCTTATTATTATTGTTTCTATAATTATTTATTTTTCTTCATGATATACGAATACTTAAAAGGTACATATTATAAGTCTATATGCTCTTATTTCCATCACTCGTACACCTAAAAATGATAAGGCAATGCCATAAAATATTAAGCCAAGAGCCCAAAATTTCTTTACATGCTCTACCTCTTCAAAAAAGTCAAAGTTTTATATACAAGGTAAACAAAAATTGCAAGTTGCAAGTGATTTTAACAATTTGCACCAGCTTCCATAGCCAGAGGCTCCAAACGGAAGTATTCTAAAGAAAATATATTTTAACAGCTAACAACTTAGTTTATGTTAGCTCCTTCCAAGGAATCCTTATCGTTCAGTGCAAGACTGTTGATTTTCACCTTTACAAAATTGAGCTGTAAACTATGATATGTGCTAATGTCCACGGTTAAAATCCACTCCCTACCTTAATATATATACATATATGTGTGTGTGTGTGTGTGTGTGTATACATAGATAGATATAGACACATTTTTTTAACAAGGAAAAATGTACTCACAACAAAGTAGAAAACCGTCTTCATAAAACCCTTAAGAGACTAATTATGCAATCCAAAACTCAGCAATTTGGGCCAAACCAACAAAATCTTAAAACTCGACAGAAGAATGACCCCATAACTTGAAAGCACAAGAAGAAAACAAAGCTAAAGAGAACCAATAAATAAATCTCAAATTGCTGAATCCCTTCATTTCTCTTTTTAGCCCACCGAGGAAAATTAACTTTTAACGATGAATACAGCACTTAGACCAAAAAAAAAAAACTTGCAAAAAATTGAGCTCAAAAGTTCCTAATTTCCTTTAAACTGCAAGAAAAAATTTTTCATTTAATGTTGCAGAAATGCAGGAAAAGCGATATGGACGCGCATTAAATACCAGCATTTGACAACGGTTGATACTAGGATCGGAAAGCTCAACTTATTTTACCACCCCAAGCCATGAAAAAACAAACAACTAGCAATCAAACGAGCAAATAGATAACTCCCTAACATTAGGTCGCCAATTTACAACATCACACAAGCCGACAGTAACCTAATTTATGCCAATTTTCATAATCAAAGTCACTGGTGAACGACAACAACAAAAAAGAAAAGTGTAAATTTCTCGCTATTTTCTCAGAAACCAAACAGAATAACTGAAACGATTAAAAACAGAAAAACAATCAGACTCTACCAAATCAAGAAAATTGATAGTAAACATGGAACGATAAGAAACCAAAGCACGGAATATCACCATTTTCCCCAAATATCAAAGGAAAAAAAAGTGATTTAATTGAAAGGAAAAAGAGAAAAGAAAGAGAGGGGAGAAAAGAGGAAGAACCTTCGGTGGAGCGCTTGATGCCGGAGGCGACGCTGTCGTCGATGGAGACGGCGGCGGAGGGCCAGGAGGCGAGGGAGGTCAAATGCGAGGCGGTTCGGGAGGAGTAGGGATCGGTCTGGGAGAGGAACATGGCGGTGGCAGCGGCCGCGGCGGAGTAGTTCGAGGGATCCGAGGAGGAGGCGAGGGAGGAAGGGAAGTAAGGCTCGGTAAGGGCACGGGAGGCGGAGGCGGCGGCGGCGGCGGCGTAGAAGCTGGAGAGAGCGGTGCTTGAAGCGCCAGCAGCAGCAGCAGGAGATTGTGTGGCTCCGAAGCCGTAAAGATGGCCCGCCATGGGTATTTGGGTATTCGGGGGCTTAAAAGGGCTTGGCTAATGGCTGGGCTAACTTACTCATCACTGCTAATCCACTGCTTACTCTTGTTAAAATGTGATTTGTTGATTAAATAAATACCTATTCAAAGTGTAATTTGTTGATTAAATAAATACCTATTTGTTGATTACACACTAGAAATAAAAAAAATTTTAAGGTGTAATGCCTCATTTGGTGAATGAGTTTAAACTCAAAATATTCATTTTAATTTTTATCTTTTTCTGAAAAGTCAACAAAAATTATAACTAGTTTTTAAAAAGTCAACCAACTCAAACTTAAAAATTTCAACTTAAACCGTTTCACCAAACTGACCCTAAGTCTTTTGTTCAAATGTGATTTGTTGATTTGTTTTCCCAACCCCAAAAAACAAATAAGGACATGTTTGGGGGACATCTGGAGATGATATTTTTGATGTTGAATTAGAAATGTGTGTTTGAAGGAAAAACTTTTAGAACAGTTTTAATATATAAAATAATACAAAAATTTGAGATGTATTGGGAAAAAAATATGCAAAATGAATCATGTTTTGTTCGTCACATTGTTACAAGCATTATGACATGAAAATCATCTCATTTCGCTTTGAAATAAGACAATTAAGAACTTTTAAAGTTTTGAGTTTTTTAAAAATGCAAGAGAGAGAAAGTTTAATGTAAAGTTAGAATTTTGAAATCCAAATAATATTTTATCATATGGAAGTATCGCCCCAAATGAGCCCTAAATACCTATTAAAAAAATACACACTAGAAATGAAAATTTTTCAAAGAATAATGATTTAATTAACAATTAACGAGGAAAAAAAACTAAAAGTGTAAGCATGTGTTTGGATCCACAATCCAAATCTCAAAATTACAATCCAATTTTTGTCTTTTTCCTTTAGCTTCACTATTCAAACAGTTTTATAATTCAAACTTTAAAAGTCCATAACTTTACATAGACAAGTCCAAACGAAATTTTTTTTAAAAATTGTATAGAATTTCGAGACGAACAAAACAAACTCCATATTGATTTTTTTTTTTCCGAACACATTTCAAGTTTTTACACTTTTTAATTTCAGTAATTCAAATGCCTCGATAAACATATACAATCAATTTAAACACAAATTCTACAATTCAAATCTTAGTAGCAAGAGCATGCTAAGTTTGTTGTTAAAATGTGATTTGTTTTCCCAACCCAAAAAATAAATCAATACATATTCAAAAATACACACGAGAAATGAAGTTTTTTTTTTTTTTTAAGAACAATGATATTAAATAAAACAATTAACGACGAAAAGGAACAATAAGTGTCAAGTCTCTTTTAGATAATAATAATTTCCTATTTTCAAGAAAAATGATAATAATTTGCTCACTAATTAAGGGTTTAGTTTTGTTACATATATATAGCATGCTGTGCGAAAATAATATTAAGCATGTTGTTGAATTGTTGCCTATCAAATATGACGGTTTTAATTTGATTAAATTTTTTTAAAAACTTAGTTTGATTAAAGAATTTTTAACAGATCTCTTTCAAGTTAATAATTCAAAAAATAAGTGTACGGATAACATGATTCATTTTTAACTTTTGTTTTATTGTTTAATTTATATAAGTAGGTGTTCATACTTGTTTTTACGCAAGGCCTTCTTCTCATACCCAAACACAACGTTCCTATCCCACGGTACGAATTGGCTCCTTTCGTGGATTCAAGCCACGTTTAAAAGCTAGGAGTTTTTGAAAAATATCTCAAAAATAGCACATTTTTGAAATATTATCGTATCTATAATGACTTCAGGATTTTTACATTCTTATAATGTCAAATAAAAAATAGTCAACATGGCAAAAATCTTAAAGATGTGCACTAAAAGGGCTATTTCCACAATTTCCTCACATAGAGCTGTGGTTTAGTAGATCATGAGTAATCAAATGAGTCCGTTTATCCTTTGATTTGAAATTGGTTTTTGATCACCCTCGGAGTTTCCAAATTGACTTGTCAAGATAATGGTGATGGACAAACAACTTAGGAAACCTGTCCTCTAACTTAGGTAACTGAGGTAGACCTTACGACAAATAGCCTAAAAGCCCATTCCATGACTCTTTGAAGCCCAAAATTTGGTTATAGAGACTTCCCTATGAAATCATTAATCAGACAAATGAATAATCTCTCATTTCAACAAACCTTCAGAGATCGGGCGAATATGGTTGTCTATTCTGTAGAGATTAAAATTGGTTAAACTTTAAAAGCACTTTAGAGATAAGAAAAAATGCTATGCACGTCATCAAGCCACTCGTAGAGGTCTTTCAGTTGCGAACACACTCAAAAGCATATTCCTTTCACCCCTTATTCTAGCTTAGAAATTACTTGAGCTCCACACAAAGCCGTCATGATAAGCTCAAAAAATTTGAGTTTTTTAGTTGGTTCTGTCGTGTTTAGTTGGAGAGAGAGATGGAGAGAGGGAGAGCATCAATCCATTCTTTGGTTAGTAAGAAAGAGAGGAGGGAGAGGAGAGGTGGAGGGAGACTCTATCCCTTCGGACTTACCCATTGCATCCTTCCATTGAAAGCTCTCCTTCCCACTTTATTTTAAAAGACCATTTTGACCCTAAAAAAACTATAAACAAATTTTGAAAAAATGGACAATTTAGTAATTAGACAAAATTATTATCAATCATTTCAACTCTCCCTCTCTCTTACAAAACAACGGAAAGGATCTATACAATCATCTCCATCTTTCATGTTATCCATCTCTCCAACTCTTTCCATCATTCCTCCTTTCCATCCCTCCAACCAAATATAGCCGGACCAACATATAAACAAGAATAACAACTACAACTACGTGTATATATAGAAATCCTAGAAATTCACCTTAAAAATCTCGAAAACCTTCAGAACTTTTATCATTTTCACTCTTCCATCAATCCTCCATTCATGGAACTTTCCCATAAAACACTTAAGTTCGTCTTCTGAGCCAACTTTTTTTCGTCTCTGCAGTAATCTTGAGCTCTCTCCAGAAACACTAAAGAGACCATGAATGAAAACGTCCATGATAATATCAATATTTAGAAGTTTCAACATGGATAACGGCAGAGACCCATAGCTTCTTTCCAAAAATACTCTAGACACAGTCCCTTACCCATAACCTCTTCATCAACTATTTTGATTACTCCTCCTATCATTCTTTGATTTTGCTTGCTCCTTCTAGTTGTTTTGCAGATTCTTTAGTGATTTGACAACGGAAGATTTCTTGAGAGCCATCCTCCCTCGATTTCCTTCGAGCCTAATCAAGTTCAACTCTTGATGAAGGCCCTTTGTTGCCTAGATACACCATTTGTTGGGATGAAAAAAAAAATTCCATGTAACTACTACTTATCAGAATAAGAAACTGAAAACTTTATTGGAGAAAACCTAATTTATCCAAGATCCTCTATGTCAAATCATCGAGAGAATAAAAGCGGAAGCATATCTTGATCCATGGGAAGAAGACGATTGCGGGTTATAGATCTTCCAATCTAATATGATTTTCTTTTAAAGAAAAATCTATGTATTCTTACAAATGATGGGATGTCAGAGAGAATAGAAATGAATGTATCGTATGAATTGGGGACCATAATCGTATAATATAACTGCAGTAATTATACTTTTCATATTTTTATTTTGGCTCATCATAAAACTAAAAATATGAAATTAGGTCTATATACATAATAAACTCATACCATATTTAATGCCCAATGCCCAATAAAATTAACCTTAGTTAGATCACTTTAAATGGGTTGAACTTTAAGATAGCCTATAATATACATTTAATTACATATGTAAGCCCACATGTTTAATTATTTTCCAACAATCCCCCACTTAGGCCGCATATGTTTCCTTACAAAATGTGCATAACTTTATAAGCTCAAAATTTTTGCTATCATAAACTAAGGCATCTCTGAACAATCTCGTCCATTAATTATACCAACATAGGATCAAAGCGATCTTCGTTACATGTAACGTAACTAAATCCATCAATGGTCACGTATATCGATATAACCAAATGACATAAATCAAGTATGAATGTGTAGCATGGAAATTACATGTAATGTGATCTAAACATGTCTATTTCCAACTGGTTCAACTTTGTTATTTAATGAGATCAAGTTAAAATAAATCATAGTGAAAATAAACTGAATTCTTTATTTCTAAAGAAAATATCCATAAACACAAAAAGTATCCAAATGAAATGAAATAGCATCTAAACACAAACTCCCACTAAACTAGTATATCATCAAATGATATGACACCCACATGAGCAGTGTGCTCATGAAAGACCTTGGGTGGAAGCCCTTTGGTAAGCAGATCCGCAATCATGGAGTTTATACCAATATTCTTTATAGACACCTGACCACTCTGAACTCTTTCCTTAACAACTAGGAATTTGATGTCTATATGCTTTGACTTCGATGAGCTCCCGTTATTGTTGGAATACAATAGTGCTAACTTAACCTTTGCCATAACATTTCCCCATCAGAATTGTAGAGTATGAAATTGCCTGAATCAAGCATGGAAGCGGAAGAAGCTGGCTTTAAAGAAACTCTTGTAATGTTTTCTTCGCCTCGCGCCGATTGCAAGATAAGCATGCCTTCTTTTGTGAATAGCAAAATAGTATCATTGTTGACCGATGTGAATCTCGGTTCACATGCCATATGACCGTCTTTTGGGGAATGGCATTGATGAATCTCCCTACGGCAAAGGCATTACTACTTTTCTTGAAAAATCCAAAGGCGTAGACACCGAAATTCGATGACCATAAGGATATCTGATTAGGTGTTAGATAAGAGCCAAGACTTAATTTTGATTGTCTTAGTTGAGCTTCAGAAGCAGCAAAAACAAAGACAAGAAGTAGTAATGTCACAGAAACCATTAAGACGAAATGCTACTATAACTTCTTCTGGCTTATGCTATTTCTTTGCCCTCTTGTAAAGGAATTTGGTTGTATAGTGCATTTTGGTAAGCTGTATTCCTCATTATCTTCTTTTTCTACTTTTTCTTAGACGTCATTTTTTTTTCCAGCTTTTCATATTTGTGAAAATGACATTTAGGCACCATAGCAGACTCACTTGAGACCGAGTGAGGGTGACCATCCCCATTGACTTTTTTTTTTCACAAGCCCTAAAATTTTATGACTTTTTTTTAGATGTATTATGTATACCCTGTTGAGCTTTATATTTTTTACTCTTGTTTCTCGGATTTTAAAAAATAATTAAAAGTTGTCTTTGCTGCTATTTAAGGATGTATCCATGATATAATTTCCCGGAATCAAGTTACCGCATAATTTGTTGTCTTGGAAAAACCTTACCCGACCTGTGGTCTGAGAATAACCGACAATAGTTTTTGGCAAGAAAATTATTTTGAATTTTCTACTCATTGTAGGTCCAAAGGTTTTTCTTTTCGCTGACTACTAGAAAATACATTTCTTCGTAGTCAACCTTTGAACAATAAGTGCTTTATGCTTTATGCTTCCTACGTCATGAAAAAGAATGCTCGTTATTGGTGGGAAACTGTGCAAATGAAGAGGAATGTACTTGAGCTGACATGGAATGATTTCATTCAGGAATTTAATGACAAATTCTACAATCGTATGGCCATGAAAGCACAACAAAATGAATTCGACAACATCAAGCAAGGATCTATGTCAGTCACTGATGTTGTCTGCAAGTTCGATCAATTGGCACGACTCTGCCCTCACCTTATGCCAACTGAGGATGAAAAGGTTAGGTGGAAGTTGGACATGTTTCGCCCTGTGATAGTTGTTGTGATCAATAGTGGTGAGAGACCACCTTTGACTGCTGCTGAATGTGTCAGGGGACCACAACGCATTGAGTATCGTCTTGCTCAAGCTAAGCAAGAGAGGACTAAGTTCTTTGAAGAGAATAAGAAAGAGAAGTCACAATCAAAACAGAGCTAAGGAAATCAACTGAACAACCAGGGAAACAGAGGCAACACTAATGGCAATCACTCCAACTAGAACCACAAAAAGAGGAAAGATAATTTTAATGGAAACAAGAACCAGAAGAACCATCCCCAAAAGAAGAACAACATTGTTTACCCTATATGCCCTAAGTGTGGGAAAAACAATCAAGGTGAATGCAAATTCAGCTTGAACACTTGTTACTTATGTGGTAAAGAGGGTCACTTTGCCAAAAATTGCTATACTAAAAAGCAAAAATAAACTGGGCAGAATCAGTTGAAGCCATAAGGGACTCAACTCCACAACATGCAAGCCAAAATCGAGGGTCCGCAGATTAGCCAGGGACATTTGGAGGCCCCGCCAGCACTGAACACTCACATTTTCGCCTACACCAAGAATGATGTTGAAGCTAGAACCTCAAATGTGGTGAAAGGTCAGCCCTCTGTGGCCAACAAAGATGCACATATTCTGTTTGATTCTGGAGCAACTCATTCCTTTGCATCACATACATTTGCTAGGAAACTTATTCAATTTAGAGATAGTATTAACCAGACTTTTAGAACGGCCTTGCCTTCAAGACAAACCTTGTTGTCAAGTTATTGGTTACATCATGTGCCAATAATTATTGTCGGTATAGAACTGTTCGTTGATCTAGTTATTTTAGAAATATTCGACTATGACGTCATCATAGGGATGAATTTTCTAGGAAAATGCAATGCGAACATTGATTGTCGAGCTCGTAAAGTAACATTCAAACCTGATGGAGTGGAAGAGTTCGAATATGTCAACATTTTTTAGAAACAGCCAAAAGTGATTATTTATGTCATGACAGCGCGAAAGATGCTATATATCGGATGCGTTGGATACCTAGCCAATATCGTAGACACGACGAAGGAAGAACGACCCAAATCGGAAGATGTAACAGTAGTCAGAAACTTTGCCAAGAATCAAAAGTGATGAGGTATTCTTGGTAAGTCCTCCCAGAAGACTTACCAAGAATACCTCATGATCATGAAATCTCCTTTGAAATCAAATTGATACTCGGCACAACACCGATGTCCAAGGCTCCATATCGCATGGCCCCAACTGAACTCAAGGAAATACAGTCTCAACTTCAGGAACTGTTGGACAAATAATTCATACGACCGAGTTACTGACCTTGAGATGCACCTGTCTTGTTTGTCAAGAAGAAGGACAACATGGTAAAGATGTGTATTGACTACTGTGAGCTTAAAAAGGCCACCATTAAGAATAACTATCCTCTTCAAAAAATTGATGACATCGTTAATCAGCTTAAAGGAGCATCATTTTTCTTCAAGATCGACTTACGCTCAGGTTATCACCAATTGAAGATCAAAGAAAATGATGTCCCAATGTCAACATTTCATACACGTTATGGTCACTACAAGTTTTTAGTCATGCTTTTTGGATTTATGAATACACCTGCAATTTTCATAGATTTGATGAATCGAGTATTCAAGGAGTATTTGGACAAGTTTATCATTGTGTTCATTGATGATATATTGATCTACTCAAAGACTCAAGAATAGCATGAAGAGCATTTGATGATCGCTCTCTAAATTCTGAAAAAACCACCAGCTTTATGTAAAATTCTCTAAGTGTGAATTTTAGCTTGACAATATTCAATTCCTTAAACATGTGATCTCCAAGGACGGAGTATATGTCGACTCATCCAAGATCGAAGCTGTGAGTAAATGGCTAGCACCGAAGAGTGTGACTGAAGTGCAAAGCTTTCTAGGTCTAGCAGGCTACCAAAGAAGATTCGTTGAGGGATTCGCGAAATTAGCCGCACCTCTTACCGCACTTACTTAGAAGGGAAAGAAATATGAATGGACAAAGAAATGTGAAGAGAATTTCCAAGAATTGAAGAAAAGACACACTAATGAGTCGGGTTTATACCCGTGAATTAAGTACAATCATCTTGATATGGCGCTAGCTTAAGAGTCATTTTAATATTTTTTTCAAGTTGTTTTTAGAATATTTAAGTAGGTTAGGAAGCAAAGGACTCTTCAAGTAAATCATGAGAATTTGTATTGGGAGTGCCCTAAGAATGAAAGACATTTTAGTTGTATTTCATTTATTTTGAACTTGTTAATAATATAAGCAAATATAGCTCATTGACTACTTGGTGTTTAAACTGTTAGAATGTTGCATACAATGGATTTTTGTATGCGAGAAGACAACATTTTAAAGTAAGTAGTCTAAATCTATAGTCCATAGTCTATGGGGTTAGAGTGAGCGTCTAACTCATATGAAGATTATTATGTTGTCTAAAGCCAATTGGGGAAATGGTTTGTCTTGACCATCTGGAGCAAGCCGACCCCTAAGTAGAGACAGATATATATTGCCTAGTAGTAGTGATATATTGGACTGAACCAAAGTGTAATTAATCTATAAGTTCGTTTGATTAGATTAATTTACTTTTGACGTTCATTATGCAATAACCTTAATGCTGAGTAAGTAGATGACTTCATATTTATGACTTGTGTACTTTGATGTTCCAAAGGGTAAAGCATCTCGAAGTAGTAAGTTATTAGACCGGTTCGTTAGGTACATGACTTATATTCAATGTGAGTTTTGTTTATAAATATAGTTCCCATAAAAAGTAAATGTTATCTTCTTAAATAGCATTATACATGATGTGAAAATGAATGAGACCTCAGGTCATTTGCTGGGCAAATGACTAATTATTCACTTTGGGTGAATACTCATTTTCCTATTGGATGTAAAATGAATCTTTAAGATAGTGTGATCAATAGGTTGAACGGACTTTGACTTTGAGTTGATCATGGATATCATATGAGGGTGTTGCATATATGACAAGGTCATTGGACTGCGGCTACATACTAGCATACGTTATACGGTATATAATTAGGAGTGCAGTTTTAGGTTTATAGTGATGTGACTGTAAAACTAATAATTGTGTAATTAATTTATTTGATATAAAATAATTAATTACATAGATTATTATATGAGGGTGTTGCATATATGACAAGGTCATTGGACTGCAGCTACACACTAGCATATGTTATACGGTATATAATTAGGAGTGCAGTTTTAAGTTTATAGTGGTGTGACTGTAAAACTAATAATTATGTAATTAATTTATTTGGTATAAAATAATTAATTGCATATATTATTGGAGCCCATATTATATATATGTCCAATTGATCTATTTACTAGCTCAATATAATTCCTTAACAGATGGTAATCAATTGGGATATTCATTATGGCTTTAATTCTTGGACTTAAAGAAGAGAAAAAAAATATGGAACACCTCTCATAAGGTGTAGGCGTTTTTTTTTGCTAAGGGTAGAATGAGAATTTCGTTTCATTTAATTAATTAGATAAATATTTAGTTTGGATAAATATTTATTTGAAGATAAGATTTGAAATTTGAATTAATTATATTTATTTTTTGTGATAAATATGAGATTAATTTAAATTAAGAGATATGGATAAATTAATTATTTAGATAATTAATTTAAATATCTAGATAATCTTATTTAAATAAATATTTTAAATTAAATATAATAATTATCCTATTTGGATTTGAAATTGAAACAAAATATTATCTTAGTCTATTTTGTGTAGGCTTTTTTTATAAGGATAAGGGAAGGAAAAGATTTTCTCCTTCTTGATTTTATTTGGATAATTATTACATAATTATTTAATTCAAATAAAATTACCTTGATTTTATTTTGAATTTAAATTGGAGTTATACAACATTATCCATGTAGATAAAATCATTGGAGATAAAAATTTGAAGGAAATTTTGAATCTCCTAGACCTATTGTAGGCGATTTTTCTGTCTCCCGGGTAAGTGAAAAAACGCAAATTAGGAAAGGAGGAGAGAGATAAATCTTTTTCAAGTGTCCTATTCGAATTTAAACTCCACATAGTTCATTCACTATAAATAAGACACTAGAGGCTCCTATTTTATTTATACCATAGACTCAAAGGTGAGCGAGCTTATTATTATTATCTCATTATAGTAATAATAAGCTGTAAGAGTTCTTGGTGGTTAGAAGGAGAAAGCCGCGCACAAATACCGATCAAGAGACCAAGTGCCCACACACTCTACCGTCCAGGAATTGAAGAATGGTAAATAAGGCTAGTTGGTAGAAGCTCTCTTTGATCACATACTCCGACATTCCTGTTGTCTTCTCTCAAAGTACGTAGATTGTAGAATAATTTATTGTATATGACAACATGAGTTAGCATGATCTTAAGAAAAAAAATTTTAAAATTCTGCTACGTAAATTACCCATTTTTCCTATAAGTGGTATCAGAGCCAACTCATGATTATGCCATATTTATAAATTAGACAATCTAATTTTCTCCTTAAACTATGTATGGATTTAATATTTTTTAGATAGTGGCATTCTAGGGTTTCTATTATGTTGTTATCATGAATTACGTATGATGTATGTGGTTATTTTAATTTTATTATAAGCATACTCAATTTTGCAGATCATGGTTTCTTAGAATTTAGAAAAATTATATCTAGGATTTTTCATGTAACCATGAGAGTGGTTTATCATCACCGTAATTTTTTCATGGATTTTTTTTTTATTTTTTTGAATATTCAGAAAATTTGTATACCAGAAACGGTATAGTTTTTTTTTTTTTTTTTTATGTAATTTATTCATGGAGGAGATGAAGATTGAAGACCTTAATTTATTTTTCCAAAAAAAAAAAATTTGTTTTTGATATTGGACAAATTAATGTGTGGAAATCCTAATTCAAATAGGGTTTCATAATTAAAATCCTAATTGGAAAATTAGGACAAGTCATAAAAGGGAGGAGCCAAGCCCCACATGGAAGCTTGGTACACAAACCAGCGCGCGCTGGCCAGATTAGCAAGGCGTGTTATTAGAGGTAACCTAGTGGTTCTCTTTATGTTTTGGTCATTTTTAGAGAACTAAAGTATGTTATGTTGTTAGAATATTAATATTAGACTCCTTCTTACCTATGAAAAGGTTTTGAGAAGAACTTTGGAGGACCGAGGTCTTAGAGGTCCACAGAGCATTTCGGTAAGATCTACGAACTTTGCTAGAGCATGTGGTTGCTGTGATAATATGGCATCAGTTAGAAACTTTGGTATCAAAAATAAATTATATGATAAGATTATAAAGAGGATAAGCTTCATTTTAGGCTTTTGAGTGACTTGGTTTGCTTATGTATGTCTAAAGTTATGTGCATTTGAAGTTGTGACACAAAACTAAAAAGAAAAGGAACCCCTGTGGTACAGTCTAGCCACGATTTTATGAAATCCGAACCCCTTAAGCTCAAATTTTGGATTATAAGTTACATATCTAAATACTAGATTCTTTAAGCTTTCCAACAAGGTATCTTACGCCTCAAATGGATAAATATGCAATTTTTTGTGAATTATACAATTTAAGACTACGAACTGAGAGGTTTTGCTGGAACCCTATACCAGCCTTGTATGTTTTGGGTTAGTAAACCATAATGATTTGAAAAACTATTTTTGGTACATATACTAGACATTATAAGCTTTTCCATGACATATATTTTGCCTTATTTTGACTTGTAAGTGAATTGTTATGTGTTTTCTAAGTTTAACCATAAATCTGGGCATATGGTACATACGTGAGACCAACAGTAACAACACCTCATTATACAGCATATAAAACTCCAAAACTTACAAAAATAACTTTATGGTTGTAAAGTAGACATCGTAAGCTTTGAAATGAGCTATCATACGTTTAAAACGGATAAGTACATAATGTTTAATAAATCACACAACATTATATTGAAATCTAGTAAACTGAGATTTTACTATGGAATACGAAGGAAAACATCCATACTAAGGTTTGAAATCCTTGAGAATTTGGAAAATAAATTATAAGGATAGAAACTAGATACTTCATGCTTTTCATCAGGTCATGAAGTATCTAAAACGGAATTATACACAAATTTAAATAAATATTAAAATTTAAGATCTCATACCGACAAAATTATTAAACATTAAAAATGTGACCTAAGGGTAAGTCATAACATATGGATATAAAGATTGATGAAATGAGTTCATATTAAGTGTATGATCAAATAAATGTGAAAAACTCTAACTTTATAAAGTTGAATTACAAGTTTTAGATGGACCAAGACAAAGTAAACTAAAGGATTACTAGACATACACCAAAAGACTACCTTAGCCCAACTTAATGACCATGGCTAATGAGATTGGGCCTTACTAAACCAATACTAAATGGAAAACAACCCACTTAGGGTAGACACTTAGATGACTCCTTATCACCAATGTAATGAAAAATTAATTCATTAAAGGGTTAATTTCACTTTTAGCACCTGTGGAATAAATTATATTAAAACCAGCACCATTTTTTTTCCCCTTCACTTCTAGCACTGCCACATTATTCTTCAATCTAATATGTGCGGCCCAGAAGGATTAATTGTATGTCAAATTACTGGTTTATCCTCATCTCCCTCGCATGGCCCCAAAATAATGTGCCAAACCAGCATCTACAGTTTTATAGAGAGAGAAAACGAAATCTAGAGAGAGAAACAGTTGCAATCGGCCGGAACCGCTCGGAAACCGTCCGAAACCACCACGAAAGGCATCTATAAACAGCTTCGTGATATAGAAGCCCACCTACTTAGAATAGTTTAAAAACTAATTAAAGATATCGAGAGAATGGTGGCCGATGAAGGGTTTAGGGGAAATCGAAGTTAACGAATCAAAGAAGTCGAAAGTTAAAAAAATTACAAAATCTGGTTTCAATGTCTAAAAAGTTTGCGTTTAACGATTTGTTTGCAGAGGGGAAAAAAATTTCATTATTTTGAATTTGTTTAACAGTTGGTCTTCTTACAGGGATGGTCATTATCATAATGACCGCCTGGTAATTTTCGTTGTGACCCCTGTAACTGTTAAATTTTAGCATATAATTTTGGTCACAACGATATTGACCAGGTGGTCATTATAAAAATGACCAGTTTTTGGTCAGACGTCCTTCCACAGGATCGGTCATTTTCATAATGACCCCATGGTCATTATCGTTGTGACCCCTGTAAATGCTCAATACGGTGACGTATTGGTCAAAGTGTTAGACCATCGGTTATAACAGTTATAACCAGACGGTTATAACCGTTATGACCTCTTGTTAGACCAGCGGTCATAACAGTTATGATCAGACGGTCATAACCGTTATGACCGCTACGTTACACTATCGGTCATAACCGTTATGACCAGACGGTCATAACCGTTATGACCGATAGTGTTATACGTCGGTCATAACCGTTATGACCTCTGCTTTATACTATCGGTCATAATCGTTATGACCAGACGGTCATAACCGTTATGACCTCTGTGTAAGACCAGAGGTCATAACAGTTATGACCGCCTGGTAATAACCGTTATGACCAATCGTATAACACAGCGGTCATAACCGTTATGACCTATGTGTTACACGATACGGTGACGTATTGGTGAAAAACCTTAGGCACAAAGAGGTCACAACGAAAATTACCAGGCGGTCATTATGAAGTTGACCGTCCTGTAATATGCATTTTAAAATAATGGAAATACCAAGAGTTATTTAAATGTCGAATTACAGATTTACCCTCATTTCTCACCCGCCTAAAAGGCATTCTCCCTCGAATAAGCTAACAAAAATTTCCAATCAGCGTCTACAGTGTTTTAGAGAGAGAAACTCCGATTCTACAGAGAGAAAGCTTTGCAACCGCTCTAAAACCACTCGGAAACCATCCTAAACCACCACGAGAGCCCTTTATATACTGGTTGGACGTCTGCTAACGTCGAAAAATCTTTAAAAAATACCCATGTCGACGCCAACAAAAATGTCAGAGAAAAACACTACTCCCGAAACATCGCCGAAGGGTACGCAGGGGGAAGTCGAATTAAAAGACTCACAGATGTTCATGAGTGAACAAGACGATAATATATCCGACTCTGAAAAGGTAATGAAATTTATTTTTGTTTTTATGTTGAAAAATATTTTCATTATTATTATATAAGTGCCGTATAATAAAAGATATCGGAAGCTGGATCGATTAAAAAGTTGTTTTGGTATTTGTGTTTAAAAAGTTTACACTTTTAATATTTTTCAGTAAGAATATGTAGTATTTATTGATTTTTTGAAAACAAAGTTTCCATTTTTATATGCGTTTTTTATGATATTTCACTTTCCAGTTGATTTACTGAAAAATGTTATCATATTGTACATAAAGTTAAGATTTTTATCTGTTTCTGTATCATAAAACATCCGTTAACTCAAGTATGTGTTTTGGTTTATATTTTATATTAGGGTTTTCGTGGATATTTGTGTTTAAGTGTAGATGATATCGGCTATTTGAAACAAAATGGAATGATCTTTTTTTTTTATGACTCTCTGGTCATAATAATTATTAGTTAGTTTCAGTTTTCTGTTATGTCCGGTGATCATTTTCATTATGACTTGTTGGTCATAATAATGATTTTTATGAGTTTTAACTTATTTTAGGATGGTCATTTTCATTATGACTTGGTCATAATAATAATTACTCAGTGTTTTCTCTTTTTCCTGTTGTTATGGCTTGTTGGTCACAAAAATTACCAGGTTTTTTGTTTGTTCCGGATCCAGGATTTTTGTTTAATTGATAGTGATTAATTTTTAGTTTTCATAATGCTGTTATTTTATGCCTGGTAATTTTTATTATTACTTCACTGTCATAAGTATACTTACCCTTTTATGTTACGATTAACATTACCGCAGGTTCAATATAATCGACGGGTACCGGATTCTGAAATTACCAGGACAAAAATAAACACTTTTATTAACATTCCAGATAGTTGTAAGAAACTGAAACAGTGGTTGTCTCCCCAACAGTACGAGGCCGTCCTCAAACAGCCATGCATTAAGCATTTTCTGAGATTAACCAATCTTGGTTGGGCTGGTCAGGTCTTCCACGACATTGTGATTAGATTGACGGATCACTCAGTAATGGGTGATGCTCTTTGGTTCGAGATCGGAGGCGAACTTGGCAGATTTTCCATCAACGAGTTCTGCCTCATTACCGGCATGAAATGTGCAGGGTCTACCCATCTCCCAGTGGTTGAAAGCCGATTAATGACAAGATATTTTTCGCCCTTGAGAGGCGTGTCGAGAGAAAACTTGGAGCTGCAGATGTCGAATGCGACATTTGACAACGACGACGACGCTGTGAAGCTTAGTTTACTATACTTGATGTTCTGCATTCCCTTATCAAATGCAAACTCCGTCAAGATAGACTCTAAGTTTTTTTCCCTGGCCGATAACATTGCTGATTTCAATGATTTTCCTTGGGGCGTTCTCTCATGGGAGACAACCCGGTCTGCAATATGTAATGCAGTTGAGAACAGGCTATCTACGAAGAGAAGAGCTTCAAAAAGGCCCGACAAAATGCATTACAGTGTATCGAGCTTTCCTCATGTCTTACTCGTCTGGGCCTATGAGACCATCCCATCGATAGCATTGAAATTCAGTAAAAAGTACGATCATACCTTTCCGCGTACGCTGTCGTGGACCACCGAGGACAATGTCAAGTTCGATGATGTTATATCTTCTTTTACCGCGGTTGGCGAAAATCAGGTATTATTGTATAGGATGTCTTACGTATATTTATTATGTATGCAATGTCTATTACAATTGTTAGTCAATTTAACATTTTCACAAGCCTGTTACCATAACGGTGGTTATACTAGCATATTGATACAATCCGTAACCCCTACTGATTTTTTTTATTAATATCAAATGTGTTCAGAGTAAGTGTTTTGTCATGATGCCAACCGAAGATGAGTTGAAGGACCCATGGGTTGCGCGGCTATTTTTGAAGAACCTAAGTGTTGTGCCAAAATTACCTCCCAAGCCTTCTGCACCCCGATCGAGCTCCGATACAAACTCAGATTGGCGGGAGTTTCAAAAAGAAATCTGAGGAGAGGTTGTCTACATTAAAGAAAAGTTGGTGACTCTTGAAAATTGCCAGAAGAAGGCTAAC
Organism: Ficus erecta; assembly: GCA_008635985.1. NCBI lineage: Eukaryota > Viridiplantae > Streptophyta > Magnoliopsida > Rosales > Moraceae > Ficus > Ficus erecta. The sequence goes on from BKCH01000768.1 coordinate 251,451, forward strand.
AAACTCATGAGAAGTGTAATAAAAATGTTGACCGCCAACTTTTCTGAGAAGGGGCAGGGGAAGGCACACACCAAGGAATTTGTCAGCAGCCGCCAGAAGCCTCAAGTTCACACGGCTGAGAATTATGAGTTGAAACCTACCTCACCTCACATCGGCACCGGCTCGCAAGATGATGTGATATTCGACTCTGACATCGGAGCTGCTGCTGATATGGGTGTTCAAGTAGCCATGGAGTTCCTCACTGCCGAAAAGGTGATTGTTGCTCGGGAAGACGTCAAGGCTGACGAGAATAAGATACTCATTTAGCTTTTAGTCGAGTATTACATTAAATTTAGATTATCTCAACTGTATTCCACAACTAGAACATTGTATTTATTATTATGCCATGTTGTGAAACCACACAGGAAAGTATTTTGCCCTCGGATTTATCAGCAACCGATCTAGAAGCAAAGGCAAAATCAGATCAATGTGTTGGAATAAAGGAGGAGATAGTGCAAGACCCGGAGAAGGATAGTCAAGAAAAAAACATAGGGATGGATATCGTGAAACTTGAAGAACCAGACGACGATGAGAGCCTCGGTGACGTGGTTGTTACGAATCTCTGTAACTTAGTTATATATTCATTATGGTCATTGTGTACAATGTTAACTCGTTTCACATATGTCACTTATAGATCCGTAAGAAGAAGAGGGCCAGACTATCAAGGATTGGCCAGCGGCCCTCTGGATCAATCATTGATGTTGCCTCGCTGTCGAAGCCTCCGACTAAGCTACTTACTCCCCTCCCTCTGGGTCTCGCAGATGAACCTCTGAAAGAGACGCTAGAGGAGTTCAAGGAGTGGTTCCCAAAAGGATTATTGAAGAGGACTCCTGCAGGGTAATTTTTTTTATAATACAAATTATGTTCGATTTGAAATTTACAATATATTAACAACGTCATTACTAATTAACCAGACGGTACATTGTGTTTAGTAAACGGCCTCCCCGATACACTGCAAAGCATGATATTTTTGACAAACCACATGACCTCGGATGCATGTTGGTGAAAAAAAAAGAGTTGGTATTATGAGTTAGCTACCTCTCCTGTTTGGCTATGGGATGAAGTAAGTATCTTTCTTCAATATTTTATAGTCAATGTTCTATAAATTTCGTAAATACTAAGGTCACAATGATACATTGTTTGTTATCCTGTATTTTTTTCCAATTTATTTGCATCTTTTTGTTTGTGCAGCACATTGACGTTGCATTCTACTACCTGAGGAAGAAGATCAGGCAGTACCCTGAACTGGAACAACGAAAGGTGACAACGATAGACACGTTTTTTGCTGCAAAAGTCCGTTCGTTGTGGACCGTCTACCAGGCAGCACCCGATAAGTTCGATTGGGCCTGCTGTGATTCTGTGTTCAGGATAATGCTTGGCGTGCGTGCCCAGAGTGGGGCCTCGTGGTTTGACGTTAACACGGTACTAATGCCAATTCACTTTGGCGATCTGAAACTTTGGGCATTAATAAAGCTCGACCTAACAACCTGGACCCTTGAGGTATACGACTCTCTTCAGCATGAAGGACCTCATAACTCTAAGGTCCGCGCAGGAATGGAAGGTCTGTCAAAGTTCATTCCATTTCTAGCTGAAAAAAACAGTTTGTTCGAGTTCAAACCACGAGTTCCTCCAGGAAATTACCCAATACCAGTCACCATAATGAAAGATATCCCTAAACAAGCCAATGGGTTAGTACAAGCATTGCAAATTATTTCATAAAATGAACTGTGTGGAGTGTGTTGCTTATTTAATAACTTTTTTTTCCATCTTTCGTGCAACAGGGGTGACTGTGGAATGTTTACAATCAAGTATGCTGAGTGCTTGATAGAAGGGAGGGATGTCAGATATTGGATAATTACTGCACGCATGCAAATCTTCAGGGAGTATTTTGCCTGTTACATGTGGTCCCATGCCAAAAATAAGCTCGCTGAAACTTATAAAAGTGATGCTGATGAGGAGGAGGACGTTTAACATTTAGACTAACTATTTCAATCTTGTTATCTAACTTAACCAGACTGTTAATAATACCATTATTTAATTCTTGCTAAACCCCATTGATTTTTTGTATATGGTATATTGTTGTAAAATTTGAATTGTAACATTACACATTAATCGTATTGATGACCAGGTGGGAATAAAACGTTTCATTATCAATTGAATGTATCTTTGTACATGATAATAAAAAGTTTTCTTTCTTTCAATACTAATACAGAGGTCATAACGGTTATGACCAGACGGTCATAACCGTTATGACCGACAGTATAACACAGAGGTCATAACGGTTATGACCAGAAGATCATAACCGTTATGACCGACAGTATAACACAACGATCATAACGTTATGACCGCTGGTCTAACACAGATGCCTGGTCATAACCGTTATGACCGCTGCTCTAACACAGAGGTAATAACAGTTATGACCTCTGTGACTGGCCCAGAGGTCATAACGGTTATGACCGTCTGGTCATAACTGTTATGACCTCTGGTCTAACACAGAGGTCATAACGAAATTGACCAGACGATCATAACCGTGATGACCTCTGTGTTAGACCAGCGGTCATAACAGTTATGATCAAACGGTCATAACCGTTATGACCGCTGTGTTATACTATCGGTCATAACAGTTATAACCGTCTGGTAATAACTGTTATGACCGCTGGTTTAATATCAATATTCTAACAAGAAAAGGTTAAGTGACACTAGTTTAGAATTTAAGGGGTGAATAGTTTTTAAAGTTTAAATACAAAATATGAATTATTTTTATACAAGTGAGAATAATCATTATTGACAATAGAAAAAAAAAAAAAAAAAAAAAAAAAAAAAAAAAGAGGGTAAATTCCTCAATTAGTCCCTAAACTCTTAACATTATATAATTTAGTCCCTGATCTTTTTTTGGTAGCTGGAATGATCCTAAAATATTAAAATGTTGCTACAATAGTCATTTTCGTTAACTTTTTAATAATTTATAATTATTCCAGCTAAGAATAAAATAACAAAGAATGCCCCTAATCCCTTAAAATGTTGCTACAATAATTTTTTAACGGAATCCGTCAATAATTTGGTCAAAAAGTAATGGTAACTAACGAATTCTGTTCAAAAATTAACGTAAAAAGGCCTATTGTAGTAACACTTTAAAAGTTTAGGGACATTCCAACTACAAAACAAAGTTCATAGGCCAAAATTACACAAAATTAAAAGTTATGAGAACAACTTAACAATTTACCTAAAAAGAAAAATGTTTGATGGCTGCTTTTATATATATATCTCTAACCATTACAGTGGCAACTAAGGTCTGGGGGGGTGTGTTTTCTCTTTTATTAACCTATGTATTTATGAGTGTATATATATATATAAAAAAAAATGCATAAAACCCCATAAATATAAAAAAAATTTAATCCATATCCCTCAAAATTTTTCCTCCTACATTTTTTTTTTTTTTTTGATTTTGGCATTGATCTCTAACATTATGTGACGTGTGTTTATGAATGTTACATTGTTCAAAATCACATTATATAGATGGAAAAAAGTCAACAAGGGTTTCCCTTTTTTTAAAAACTTCATATGCCGGCCAAATATGAACAAAGTAATAAAGAAGAAATTATTTCAATAAGGAGCCACCAACTATAATTTTAGCTGATTCCTGGTAATTAACTTGTCTATCTTAAAAAGTAAAAGAATATCGAACAACAAGAAACAGCTACCTTGTCAACACGCGTAACTAAAGTTAAAATAAATAAAATTTAAATCGTATTTTTAATTTCTCAGCTTATAAATCCTACTTTTCTGTAACCCAAAAAAATAAATAAATAAAATAATCTAAGTTAGAGAAAGTTGTCGGGTGAGACTAAATTAAATTAGATAATTATTTCGCATCATGATAAATGTTGCTAGTGCAAGTTAGGCACACCGTTCTTTTTCAATGAAGTGGTTTAAGCCCTAATGGAGGATTCTATATTAATTTAATTCCTTACTTAGAACCTTTTATAAGATATGATTATTGGGTTGATTTCTTCAACAATTTTCTAATGGTTATTTTATATAAAAGCACATTTTCTGCATTAGGTCAATTTTGTTTGGTTTTCTTTCAGTCATGTAGGGACTTCTTTATTCCAACTTTAGATAATTTTAGTCCCCCTTTACCTTCCAGATTATATTAATCCCAAAAAGATAGTGCTAATCAACATTAGCAGTAAATGTTTATTTATTTTTAAGATTTTTTTCCTTTTTGACCAGACGTTCTTGTTGATCCTTTTTAAGAGTAAAAAAAAAATACAAAAGGCCAAAAAGGACGATTCCAAAATCTGAAGACAAAATCCGATAGTGTAACACAGAGGTCATAACGGTTATGACCGTCTGGTCATAACCGTTATGACCAATCGTATAACACAGCGGTCATAATGGTTATGACCGTCTGGTCTAACTATTATGACCGCTGATCTTATACAGAGGTCATAACGGTTATGACCAGAAGGTCATAACTGTTATGACCGCTGATCTTACACAGAGGTCATAACGGTTATGACCAGACGGTCATAACTGTTATGACCGCTGGTCTAACACAGAGGTCTAACACAGAGGTAATAACAGTTATGACCGTCTGGTCATAACTGTTATGATCGCTGGTCTTAAATCCCCCTAAAAAATGTTTGGCTTAACAGTTAATGTTTTTTTATATAATAAAAGCGTGTTATAGCAATCTATTGTACTATAAAATACACTTTGTACTTATCATAAAAATCTTGGTCATGTTTAATGTGAAGTGTGATAAATTGCGCTAAATTGTTATACAACAATGATAAAAAAGTAAAGTAAAATGACCCTACACATTCATCACATTTATGAAATTGGTGTTATGAACTCTGTATCTGGCCTTGTGGTTGGACGTTTTCGTAAGGGTACTGAGTTGGTACATGTTTGACGGTTGTGTCCATAACCATTACATCTACCACACCGATTAGGCTCTTGTTCTTCACCTTGGGACGGAATCCTACGAACCCGTGGCCTTCCGGGCCCACGCTTTGTAGTGGGAGGATTAACAATTCGATTTCTTACTTCTTCAGATACGTCTCAGCCCTTGGGGCTGCCAATTGGGTGGACTACATGTGCATAGCAAGCATACAGATAGTCTTTCATGTAGTAATTAGAGCAATAATTATAAGGATCAATTCGACGGTGGTTACATACGGCCATTGCATGAAGGCAAGGAATTTGATCGACCTGAAATTGTCTGCAAGTACATGTCCTTTCGCTCATGTCGACAATCCATATTTGGGCAGCATTTTTGGTGACGGCGTACTCAAACTAATCAGCTGGCCTAGGCTGTAACAAATGTAATTTTAAGACATTAGTTTAAGCGATCGCATTAAGGCGAAGTCAGAATAAAATTTAAAAATGGGGTCGTTATCACAAACCGTTACTGTTAGGCCTAAAGCGAAGTTTGTGCGAATCAATTTCTCTGCCTTCGGGGCCAGTTTAGATGTTATTTTAAGGGCCTCTTCACGTCTCTCGACAAACCATCGTTGTAGTAGTCCCCTAAGCCATTCCACCAAGAATCCAACTGGCATTAACCTGGCTTTCCGATCCACATTGTTTAATGACTTTCTGCAATGTTGGTTGTCATGATTGCATATCTTCGACCGTTAAAGTATGCTCGCGACCACTTTATAGGATCGGCCTGAAGAAGGTAACGATGCATGTCGGGGTTACGACCACGGATGGATTCCATATGACGATGGTACTCACTTAAAAGATACGTTCTCGAGGCACCATCAAAATAGGTCTTCAAAGGGCCTTTGAAATCTTTGTATCTAGTCTTCAAGTTTGCAGCCAAGTGTTGGACGCATATCCCGAATGCAGCATCTGGATACCCAAGGTTGGCTGCATATTCGATACCCTTATGCCTATCGGCCACAATAGCAAGAGACTCTCGCGTGCCGATTGAATCCCTTAGTTTCTCGAAAAACCATTTCCATGATTCATTGCTCTCCGACGGAACGATACCAAATGCAAGGGGAAATATGGAGCCATTTGCGTCGTGTCCGCAGGCTGCAAGCAACATACCTCCAAACCTGGCCTTTAGTGCTGATCCATCAACCACAATTACTGGACGACAATAAGGCCAACCATGCTTCGAAGTAGCTAAGCACATGTACAAGAATTTGAAACAATTTGCTGAGTCTGTCTCAATGTCAATGTCGGATCCAGGATTTTTCCGCTTAACCATTTCAGCCCACGCTGGCAGAACTGTAATTATTAAATTATCAACACCATGTTTTAAGTATAATAGTTATAAGGACAGTCACGAACGTATAACCAGACAAGGAAAATTACCTTTGTATGACTCAGCATCATCGCCCCTCAGGCTTGTCAGTGCAGCTTCCTTCCCTCGTCATGCTTTAAGATAGTTGAAAGACACTCCAAATTCGGCATGCATGTCTCGCATTATTTCAGATGGTCTATATAAGGAATTGGTCGGATCCAAGTATTTTGCCTTAACACACTCCCCAATCATCCAACTCTTCGCTTGACGATGATGCCCTTGAACGATTTCAATTGAACAAGTATGGACGTCGTCGAACCTCTTCACAACAAACAGTTCACTACCTTTCATCATAGTCGCACGCAATTGCCATGGACATCCCTCATTATCTATACATATAACGTGTAATAGAGTAGAGTTTGACCTCTTCACCTTGAATTGGTAGTGTTTACTCATGGCATCGTGATGAAGATGGTATTGCAGTAACTTTTTGTTCTCAAAAATACAGTTTATGCGTAGCGAGATAGGTGTATAATCAGCAACAACGACTCCGTCGGATACACTGTCACTACTTGATACTTTGTCATATTGAGATCCAGTATTATTGACAATAGAATGGCCTCGAATGCTTGTTGCGATACTCTTCTCGTTTGAACGATGAGTATCAGCCGAAACATTAAATTTTCCGGCATTATAGTCTTCGTGATCCGTGCCTAAGTCATTGTTCAATATTTGATGTTGATTTTCAATTCCATAGTCAGTGTGCAAATCCAGACCTACTGTAGGAGAAGTGATATGAAGAGGAGGAGGGTTTATGATCATATTACTGTCATTTACATGTTGCATGGCTTCATCACTCTGTCCCCCCTCCCTAGAATGTTGAATGTCTATGTGGTTGCTTGCCCCTACCTCTGGTGCCATGGCTTCTGCAGCGGACTTATCCAATACATCGATTGTAACTAGAAATTTGCTAAGCACATGAACATCCTTCTTCTTTAGTTGTATGTAGAATTTAACGTCAGCATCACACTGTATCCTCACAAGAGGCAATCCAGGTTCAACACCGTATCTCATGACTATATTCTTGTCTGGGCCCCTAATTCCAAGCACACTTCTCACCAACTCAACAAGACCAACATATGTTGAGTTCTCGGACACCAATATTCCCTTCATTTCGCCACCAACATATCTCATTGTGCCGTCCCATTAACCATTATACTTTACGAAAACATAAACCGCATCAATTCCTGAATGAAACAGCATCAAGTTATCCAATAATTTGCTTTACAAAGGAAGGAAAGATTATGTTATATGCTACAGGAGACCGAATAACAAGCACCATTATATCTCAAAACTGATAACAGAGATTTTGTTTATACAATATATTTCAAAACGCACGCCCATTAAATCATAAATTAACAAATAAAACCAAATAAGAAGCACCATTACCTCAGATTGGTTGATTAGAAGTGTGAAGATCTCTATTCAAATGGAGTAGAAGCAGATCTGGCAGATTCTGCCGATAACTGTGACGAGGATGGTCAGATGTCGAATTAACAGAGTGCACAAAGATGTGTTCAGATTTGTTGGACTTAGAGTGAGTTTCGATTAGTGGGTAATGGTGCAGAGAGGAATCGTGAGGCTTCACTGAGAGAAAAATGATGAAAAGAGGAAAGAAAAAGTTTTCAAAATTTGGGTTACTGTATATAATGTCGCGATTGAAATGAGCGGGAGATCTAACGAAAAATTTTGTTAGGGTTTTACCAATACGTCACTGTATTGACCAATAGTTTATCGGTCATAACGGTTATGACCGACGTATAACACTATCAGTCATAACGGTTATGACCGTCTGGTCATAACCGTTATGACCGATGGTCTAACACTTTGATCAATACGTCACCGTATTGAGCATTTACAGGGGGTCACAACGATAATGACCATGGGGTCATTATGAAAATGACCGATCCTGTGCAAGGACATCTGACCAAAAACTGGTCATTTTTATAATGACCACCTGGTCAATATCGTTGTGACCAAAATTATATGCTAAAATTTAACAATTACAGGGGTCACAACAAAAATTACCAGGCGGTCATTATGATAATGACCGTCCCTATAAGAAGACCAACTGTTAAACAAATTCAAAATAATGAAAATTTTTTCCCCTCTGCAAACAAATCGTTAAACGCAAACTTTTTAGACATTGAAACTAGATTTTGTAATTTTTTTAACTTTCGACTTCTTTGATTCGTTAACTTCGATTTCCCCTAAACCATTCATCGGCCACCATTCTCTCGATATCTTTAATTAGTTTTTAAACTATTCTAAGTAGGTGGCCTTCTATATCACGAAGCTGTTTATAGATGCCTTTCGTGGTGGTTTCAGACGGTTTCCGAGCGGTTCCGGCCGATTGCAACTGTTTCTCTCTCTAGATTTCATTTTCTCTCTCTATAAAACTGTAGATGCTGGTTTGGCACATTATTTTGGGGCCATGCGAGGGAGATAAGGATAAACCAGTAATTTGACATACAATTAATCCTTCTGGGCCCCACATATCAGATTGAAGAATGACGTGACAGTGCTAGAAGTGAAGGGGAAAAAAAGTGGTGCTGGTTTTAATATAATTTATTTCACAGGTGCTAAAAGTGAAATTAATCATTTAATATAATTTATTCCACAGGTGCTAAAAGTGAAATTAACCCTAATTTCTTTTGTACTAATATAATCAACATGCCTCATAGATATTTATGTCATAATGATAGATACATAGTGACACGTAAATCTACAAATTGTCACAATTAATAAGAATAAGGCTAACGAAAGTTAGGAATAAATGTTGTACCAAACTCCAATTAGTGAGAGGATATAATAAGAATGAAAGTTATAAGTTATGACCTTGGAGGTTGTTAGAAGGTCGCTCCCTCAACTCCCCATTGATTGCACGCATATGAGTACGACATAAGGGCCTTAAGTAGACAAGATATATAACAAAACATAATTGAACACACATATATCATATGCATTTTGAATATGCATGTTGTGTTACATATGACGTGTGATGATATGACTTATTAAAATATTTGTGAAATATAGTTTGTACTTGCTAAGCGAAAACTCATATGTGTGTGTGTTCATACTGTAGGTAATATAGGTAAACCCTGGACTGGTGAGGCGGTGCGGAAGCGATGAAGGAAGGGAGTAGGATGCCACCACGAATATAATTTCTGCATCAGACTTTTTAAATTATGTTGCATCGATTATCTTTTATAACTATTTTTAAATTTTTGATATTACTAAACTAGTAGCAGTACTTCATGAGAAAAATACTTTAGGGTATTTCCCTTTTTGCTCACCTGACTTTAAAACTTCTTAAATATTATCTAAGTATGAATTTAGTTATGGTATTTATTATCTATATACTTTAATTTTATCAATTAAAATTTTAGTTTATTTAACTCTTTGAGTACAAGTATGATTTGTTTTTTTTTTTTTTTTAAGTTATGTATTTTTGGAACCAAATATAAATAAGTGTTAAGACTATATTAATTAAAAATAAGTAAGTTAATTTAATGGTCCGAAAGGTCGGGTCGTTTCAAGTTCAAACTTAATATTCTAGACATTTTAATGTTTGAGATTCAGCTTCTGGATGTTTTAAAACCTACTTACAACTTGCTGATAGATCTGTGAAGATACCAAGAGATATTGTGGAGAATGTTTTGATACAGTTTAACGAATTTTACAACCTTGTGGATTTTATAATTATTGTTACTCAACGTATGCAAGATTCTAACAAACACATTCCTGTTATTTTAGGTCGACCTTTTTTTTGGCAACATCTAATGTTGTTATTAATTGCAGGATTGGACACAACTATCTTTTAATGACATGAATATTGAGCTAAATGTTTCCATAATGAAGTTGCAAAAACAGATATGATAGAAGCATTAGGTAATGACTGATTTTTTTTTTAACCATTGTGATGAAAATCCATTACAAATATGTCTAACTCACTTTTGTTTATTTTTTAATGTTGACAGTACTATCAAAGAAGTCAATAAGTTACTTCGTTCAGTCCCTATGGAATAAAAACAAAAACAAAATCCACTTCCTCTTTGAAAACAAAAGATCATCCCATTGATCGAAGCACCTCCGGATTGAGTATGATAGTGTCTTTTCTTTTCTTTTCTTTTCTTTTTTTCCTCGTCCTTTTCCTTTCTTTCTTATATGTCTTTGATTATCGTATTTTCTGTTTTTTAAATTTTTTTTTTTTTTCTAGTTTGACTCCTACGCATATCTATGTATGTTCCCTTTTTTTTTTTTTTTTCTTATTCTTTTCTGTTGTGTCCCTTTATTCCTATACCTTTTTTCACTTGCATTTAAACAATTGAGTTTCATTGAGAGTAGGAAACATTGAAGACAATGTTTAAAATAGGTTTGAGAATCGGTGTGTCTAAAAGAAAATTAAAAAAAAAAAAAAAAAAAAAAAACCGTAAAAAGGCATAATGTGTAAACTTCTGAACTTGGATGAAATATTGACTTTATGATTTTAATCTTTGTATTGTCATTGACTTAGAATAATGTGACGTCTTGTTTACTAATTTTGCATATCCAGATAATATATAAGTTTAGAAGGCATAATAGATACATTTAAATTGAGAGTCTATTGATATTAATGACAAAGTCAAGAGAAAGTTATTTTTATTTTGCTTAAAGGGGGTAATTAAAATTTGTGTGTATATATAATTAACTCTTATTTTTCCAAAAAATAAATAAAATAAATAAAGAAGACAATTGATATATGGATAGTCAATAGTGTACAAAATGCGAGCCCTTATTTGCTGTAACATTAAACGAGGAGCATATCTGGATTTGTTGTCAGCACGTCTTGAGATTTGTTTGTTGTAGATTTTTCAACAAAAATAAGATCTAAAAAAAATAAAAAAATAAAAAAAAAATAATGCATTTGACATAGACGTGATAGCACGAAATTTAAGGATTCTCAATCTAAAAATATTGATATTCATGAATTCCATCTTCTATAAAACTGTACATTTATTTATTTATTTTATTCAACCTTTGAATCCCAGAAACAACTTTAACTTTAGCCTTCTGGGAAAAAAGAATTCCTGAATACAAATTGAATCGCATCCGAAATAGGTTCATTCCTTCTGGTAAAGATCATTTACAATTTGCCAAAACATATACTTTTGAGTGGCTCTATATGTATAAATATTTTGTAACTATAACTTAGAAAGAGGATGAAAAAAAAAAAAATCAATCTCAAATTGTAAGAGCATCGATCTACTCTTGGCGTGGCAGCCGTGTCATGTTAAGGACCGAAGCGGTAAGTTTCTGGTTACTCAGGCTAACTTTCGCCAGCGATTGAACTATAAATGTACGGAGTGGCCACCGGCTGCTGTGTTAGGAGTATTGTTGGGGGTCAAGATATGATACCTTCTTCATGTGTCTTCTACAAAAATTCTGAAGATGAAATCACGAAAACGTTTTGAGTATTGCTTTGGATCGACAGCGGAGATTGAAGTTGGATCGTATTGGAAGGACTTGTATGCATGCTCGAGCTTTTTGCTGATATCGTAGTCCTGTAGTATGTCTATAATACTGAAAAACAGGATGATGTCATACGATTCTCCCGTTGGCTCTCCAACTAGCTGAGCTTCGCATTCGCTTCTTCTTACCGTCCTTTCAGCTCGTGCTGGCATGCTAATACCTAACCTAATGGGAGCCAACCTGAAGAGTGTGAAATCAGGAGAATTAGTTGTCAGTCTCAAGCTACAGATGAAAAGAGGTTTATAAGTTTTCTGCTTTTGTGTTGCTTGTGCAGCAAGGAATCTCGAAATCGATAGTTGGTCGACAAAGTTATAATCTACGACTCGTGTGTAATTTTGAAAACTTTTGAGCCAATATTAGCGTAGTGAACTATACCAAGTATTGTCTACAAGAAGCTTATCCATATCTGATCTTGAAAGACGAGGGCCTGCTTGATCGTCGGGGATTTTGCCTGCAAGACAAGTTCCAAACACTACTAATCACTATCTACTGAGATAGTGCCATATTCTTATAACAAGCGAACGGAGTAGTAAATTTTGAGACGTCAGGAATTAACTAGTAAAAGTGGAAACTTCAGTAGCACCTTCTTGATGCTTAACAGGTTCCCGACTCGACGATTCTCGGAAGTGAAGACCAACCAATAGACTGTAGTCCATAATCCTTTCCTGTTCAAGAAAGTCACAATCTCTGTCTACTTGCCTGCAATAAGCTATACTAAGTTACAACCGATACCTTTAGACAATAGTAAAGAAAACGTTAGACAAGAAGCGCACCTGCAGAAGTCTCGAAACCAAACCTTCTGCAACCGGAATATATAATTGAGATCAAGATCTTTAAGAGTTGTTGTTGCATCAATTTCTGACTCGGGTTTATCAGTTAAGCGACCGTGGGAAGAACCTTTTAAATCAAAGCGCCTATGAATTGTGTACTCGGAGCAAAAGAGGTTCCCCATTATAACGAAACGAACCTGCAATTTCAGTAAGTTCAACCATTAGATGGAATTTACCTTTGTCTAAACTGCGAAAGTGAGATTTCCATAGCCCTCAAATTTACCTTCTTCTGTGTAGCCCCGGTTAATTTTACGCAATGAAGGCCGTAAAATTTGGTGACCAGCGTATTCTCAAAGGCGCGAACATGTTTATAGTAGGCAGGGAGCATCCTTAGGAGTACCTGTGGCCATGTTAATGAAGCATTCGTTATCGAAATTTAGTTCAGGTGAAATATGATCTGGGAATCTTCAAAAATACAAAAAGATTGCCAAAGTGCTTTGAAATGGAATCATTTGGTTGAATGAAGCAAAAAACAGAACTAACTTTCACTTCTGCTTTCTTCATAGTTTTAATCATGTAACGATCGTCATTGGTCAGGTAAAAGAAGCTTCCACTTTTTCCCGGAGAAGAGAGCTCTCGGAGGGCATCGTTCCCGCATATGGAAATCATGTAATCAGCTGGATCCACCTTGAACAGTTTCCGAAGCGCCCTGAAAAATAGAATGCACCGTTTACATCTCTACGTTTTGCTGGGAAAAAACGACGGCCCAAAGTTTTTGGTTAACATCCTTATTGAACGAGTACTGTGATTAAAAGTAAAATGTTCATTCCAAAGAGAATAGGTGCGTCATTTTAAGCCTGACCTGAAGACCACAGGGCAATAATCCTTCCATCTAAAATCACACGACGAGTGCGGCGGAGTGTATTTGGATCCTTCGGGTGGAAATTTCGTCCAAACTTTCTCTTTAGGATCAAATGCTGAAGACCTGAGATCGAGGGACGTCGCCGGAGCAGGCCTTCCAACTGAATGTCTGTGCTATGGCACAAAAAATAAGTTGCACACGTTCAGGAGTTCTGATAGACATACACAAGTAGGTCACAAATTTTCACATTCCAAGTCTCCGGACAAATTCCGCATTGTGTACAGGAAATTAGTAGCCGATAATTCTCCCGTGTATCGGACAAATTCAAAATAAAAAGCTTACATGTCTTCTCTATATAACTAGATACAAAGTTAAATTAATTATATATATATATATATATATATATATATCTTTCGGCGACCATATTATGAACGAAAACATCTACTTCTGTACCTGATTCCGAGCTGAAGATTGAGCATGAGCTCGTAATTCTTATGCCCTTTCGATATAGTTATCCCCTGTCTCTTTACCGGCTGCGCGCCGCTGAACATCTTATGTCTACTCAACCCTCCGTTATCAACCGATTCCTTGATGAAGTTACTCACCCTCCCATCCACGGACATCCTCCGAGGAGGCCTCGTCCCCGGTTCATTCACAGACCAATTCACAAACTTCTGTGAAGGGAAAACCGGAATCTTCTCGCACAAACACACCCTGCAACGATCAAACTCCGCCAAAGCAGCCTCTTTCTCATCGCATTCTTCCCCGTTCGCATACTTGAAAGTCCCATTCCCCTTGGGCAAACCTTCCTCCCAGAACCCGTCATACCGGTTCCCATTTCCTAATATCATGGTCCCGTTCCCGTGCATCACGCCGTTCCTCCACTGGCCGACGTAGTGAGCGCCGCTCTTCCATTGGTACCTGCCGTGACCCTCCTGCAATCCTCGCCTCCACTCGCCGTCGTAGTAATCTCCATTGGAGTAGCTTTGAGCCCCATGTCCATGCTTGAAGTTCCTGAGCCAGAATCCTCTGTAGGTGTCGCCGGAGGAACCGGTGTACGTCCCCTTTCCGTCCATGAAAGCGCTCTTGAATTGGCCTTCATAAGTGGCACCAGAAGGCCAGCTGAACTTGCCCTTTCCCATGGTCCGGCCCTTGTGCCATTCTCCCGCGTACATACACCCGTCTGTCCACAGATACTTCCCGTGGCCGTGGGGTGAGTTATCGGCCCATTCGCCCGTGTAGAAGTCACCGCCACCGCCGTCGTTTGAGAAAACCGTATCGTCGTCTGCTGCAGGAGCCACCGCCGACATTGTCGTCGTCGTTGTTGAGGTTGCTGTGATTGAGAAATACAGGCCGTTTAACTTTGATCGTTTCTGCTTTGTTTTGGTTTGAGATTTCCTCACTTTCGCTTCCCAATCGCTGGCCTTGCCAATGCCCAACTCCTCTTTGCTCATTCTCTTTTCCCCACTTTCATCTCATTTGCATCATCCTTGTCTATAATAATAATAATAATAACAATGAAAACAGCAAATGAAATCTGTGTTTTGTTTTTTGTCCTTTTTTTTTCCCCTGTTTGGTTTGTCCCTTGGGTTGGTGAAATGGGCTGTGTTTCAGAGTTTGCAAAGATAAAAACAAAAGAGTTTGGAGCTGTTGGATTGACGAGGAAAGCAGAAAAAGGTTGGTTCCTAACAATGACCTTTTTTCCCCCCCTCTTCTTCTTTGTTTCTATGTTTTATTTTTTAAAGACCAAAAAAAAAAAAAAAAAAAAAACCTCGTTTGGTGTTTTTTTTTTTTTTTTTTGGTGGGTCTAATGTTTGTTTTTGGTTATGTTTGAATTGAACAGAAGATTGAACAGGATGGTATTTGATTCCGGATTTGGCTCCTAAAAGAGCTAAAAGACCAAACACCTGGAAGGAAGACAGAAAATGGTTGTGGGGAAATGTCCGATCCGATGTCTTCGCCCATTTTTAGTGTCTTTAATCTTTCCTAAAGTCCACATCCAAAATTTACTACTTCTAAACTCTAATTTTAGTCCCCTTTTTTTAACCTGTTGAAATAATTCAAAGGGACCTTTGCATTAAATTTCAACACCTTTCTTCTCTCCCATTCTTGTTTTGCATCAATACCCTTTATTTTGCATATTATTCGATGCAAGTCCCAGCTTTATCGGCACCACTACACTTTCTAACTTATGTGGATTTTCTTCTAATATAGTAAAGATAATAAGTTAATAACATATTATAGGCACAACCTAATAGTAAATTTACATGAAATAAGAAAATTTATTCAGCATGAGTACTATAAAAAAATAATTAAAGATTATTTTTTAGTTTTTACTCAACAAAAATCTACTATTTATTTTGATTATTTAGTGAACGTGCAGTTATAATTTTATTTTTTTTTTATAGTTAGGTTATGATTGAAATTTTACATGAACTTTAAGGGGAAAATTCATAATTTCAAACTTTGAATCAAAACACCTTCTTACCTGGTTGTGGCTCCGTGAAATTTAGTTTTAAGTTCAAATCCCGACATCAAGCCCAAAAAAAAAAAAAAAAAATTAAACATGTTTCAATTTCTTTCATAGCTTGAAACCAAAAGTTTTTTGTTTTTCGTTTTTGAATATTCAAGGAAGTGTTTTTGTTGGTCTTAACTAAACTAATTAATTTTTTTTGAAAAAGAAAAAAAAACTAATTAATTTAATGGGATTCAAGATTAATTAACCGTAAGAACGCGTCTAAGGGTCTCAAATCTCAATACGCCAATCGTGCAGCCTGCTTTCCACTTTTATTTTTATTTTTTATTTTTTAAATTTTATTTTAGGGGCAAGGTCACAACCCAAATTGGGACGGCCCCACTTAAGCTTGTGTATGTTTGGAAGAGAAGTGGACACTTGTCCCCGTTTTCAGACAACTCCACTCAATTATTTTTTTTATATTTTTTTTTTTTTTGGGACAGCTCATTCGTTATTAGTACATGATAATTATTAGTACATGATATTAAGACAAATCTCTCCACAATCCTATCTTTCTAAGGGGGACATTCTTTTTCCATGTTCGTGTACATCTTCATGGATTCCTTTTTCCTTCCTGTTGTCTTTCCTAGGTTCTAGATATGCTGTTGTTCAAAATAAATTTTCCTTTCCTTTTCTTTTTTGGGAATATATAAAACTTAGCACATATTTGGCACCAAAATTTGGATCACAAATTACAATTTAATTTTTATTTTCTATTTTTAAAAAGTCAACTTCAGTTTTATTATTCACAGTTATTATTATAATTTTACAACTTAAACTTTACAAGTTCCAAACTTTACATATACAAGTCCAAATAAGATTTTTTTTAAAAAAAATTACATAGAATTTCGAGACGAACGAAACAAACTCCATATTAAATTTTTTTTTTGAAACACATTTCAAATTTTTACACTTTTTAACTCCAGCAATTTAAACACCGCACCAAACAAACAATTCAATTTAAACTCAAATTCTACAATCCAAACATTAACACCGAACGCATGCTTATTTGATTGATCATATTCTTCAGACAAAAGGAGAACTTTGCATTTTATACTAAAGTTAAGTGTGAAATTATTGTTAAGCTATTCCCACAATGGCTATTCTCTATGAACAATTTTGGAATGTGCTTTTCAAACCACTGTTTAATAATATTAGGCATTAGTTAATTTTTAGTTGGTTTTTCTCTTAATAAGATGAGATTGACACTCATTCTTTTTCTTTTTCTTTTTTACTATAATATAATTTCTAGCTTCTAGAAGAGTTCAATTTTAAAAACTAAATTTGTGTTTACTTGGTGCTAAACATGTCGCAAAGGGGAAAAGAGAATAACTCTTATTTCTAGATTACAATCTCCTGGATGTTGACTTTTTAATGTATATTTCTGTTTTAATCGATTTTCAAATTATAACAGTTGCCTTACAATATGCTTATAACTAATCATGCATGCATAATGAGAATACCAAACAATTTTAGTGCAACTTTTATTCTCGGTTTGCAAAATTAGTCCCCTTTTTTTTAGCCCTTTTAGCCAGACAAACTTTTTTCAATTCACAACTTCTGTTTTGACCTTTTTGTTAAGTTGAAGTATTGAACACGTTTATTTGAATGTCTTCGTTTGACAAATAAATTACGTGGCCTTATATTTGTGAGAATAAACAAAGGCTTAGCACTCTTTATTCTGCTTTCAGAATTCTCTTATTTTTACTTTCCTTTCTGATGGGGGATTAAACTCTTCTTTTTATTTGGCTGAAATTCTAACAAATTTGCGATGGTGAGAGTGAATTTAAATTCATCTTTTTTGAATAGCTGAATAAAAATTAGTATCCAATAAAAAGAAGTAGCTCAATTATTTAAAAAGAAAAGAAAAAGGGGAAAGAGAGTAGGAAAGTTAGCTTCATTTTTGCACAAAAACATATACATAGAACAATGATATTTATAAGAGAAATAAAAATTGCAATGATGAGGATAAGGACATCAGTGATAAAAGATATAGGGAAGGAAGACAATGAACGTGTCAACCTTAAGATCCTCAAACTGTGTACAGTTTGAAATTGAATAATAATGGGGACCTCAAAATTAATAATAGAGAGAGTACTGTGAATAATAATCCAATAGAGGCATACTTGGAAAGGGGAACAAAGTACTTGCAAATTTCAACGCAGTTAATTAGAATAAGAAAGGTACTCAAAATACAAGCCCACCTTATGTTTTTGCTTAATTGGTTGATGTGTGCAAACTTTAAGCGACGGTCTCCTCTTTGGGTGGCTGCTGTCACCAATGGAATAGCCTTTTGTCTCTTGTTAATTTTGTAGGCGCACGTCTACAAGGGACACAATTTCCACGGCAATATATATATATATATATATATATATGTATATTTTACCCGAACTCGACACATTAATACGCAAAGACTTCTTCTCTTTAGTGATTTTTATTTGTGTTTTCTCACTTACCCTATGGCGTTCTATAGTAATAATTATAAATATAATTTAACGATAATTTTACACTTGACTCTATCATAATATGTAAAGTTCAAATTTTTTTATCCCTAAATTTTAGTCAAACTTATGAAGCCGTACGATTAAATGAGACTCAATAACACAGTGTAGAGAAGTTTTTTATTCTTTTATAAACTTGAGTTTTTTTTTTTCAAACATTCTAGTAAATGGTATTTTTACAAAAAATAGTTGAAGTAAATGATAAGATTTTAAAAATATCCGAAGTACATGGCAAATCTACAAGGTAAACGAATGGCAAAATGGTCAAATCGTTCCCGAAACTGTATTTGATAGTTTTAATCTGCTTAAGTACAAATTATAGAGTAACAAGTAGGATCATTGTGGCTTATCCCAACGAAGAAATGAAAACGGGCCCGAAACTTTGAAGAATAGTGTAATGGACACTAATTCTAATTCCAACTTTTAAATATCAACTCATGTGGCGCTGAATTGGCATATTTTTCATTGGTATATACAATCAATGGATGTAATAATATTTTAAACACCTACTGACAGAAATATTGGAACTTACATATCACATATGTTGGTATTTAAAAGTTTGGATAAAAATTTGTATCACTAACATTTTTCTTTAAAAATCTCTAAATCACTAACCTAGTAAGCCCACTATAAGATGTAAATGGACCCAACAGGCCTATGACACTAAGAAACACCACTAAGATGAAATAGGGGTCAAGGATACCCATAGTAACCTAGATGGTTTTAAAGTCCTTTATGGATTGTTGTCATGTTGCGCCATCATTATCGAATTCAGAAATAGGGGTGTTCTTCAGCCAATCACCGAAAAAAATGGTCGGTTCGGTGACCGATCACGTCGGTTTTCAAGAGGTGAAAAACCATCACAAACCGAGGCAATTGCTTCAATGACCGAAAAACCACTCAAGATGTTCGGTTTTCGTCGGTCGATACTCTTGGTTTCATGATAAACAGAAGGACGCCGACAATGGGAGGTCTCGGTCCCACAACTGGCTGCGACTGTGCGCTGTCGTGGTAAAAAACAAGAGAAGAAGAAGAAAAAAGACTGACTCATTAGGGTTAATTTAAAGTAATTTTTTAGATAAAAAAATACAAATATACATATAAATAGTGGAACGACAACATTTCACTTACTGTAGTAGTGTGTATGCACATTAGTAGAACGATGTTGTTCCATGTTTGTTAAAAATAAAAATAAAAATAAAAAGTAGATGAAAGGAAGGAGGATGAGAATAAATGTCACCAGAGAAGAAAGTTACCGGTGCTGGAGAAGAAGAAACGTTGCCAGAGAGAAGAAATGCCGCTGCAGAAACGTCGCCGGTAGGTTTGGTTAACCGTTGGTTATGGACAACCAAAACCGTTCACTGACTGTTCACTCATCGGACGGTTCGGTTTCACCGACCGCTACTTTCGATTTTTCTAGCCAGTTTCAGTCGATGTTGTCGGCTTTGCCGATTCTCGATTAAAATGTTCAGCTCTATTCAGAATTGTGGTTGTACGACGAGGTTAGAGAAAAGGGAGTGGAAGCTGAGTTAGACGATATTTCACTAGGGGTTTCTAAAACTCACCTTCTTGTAAATCTGCCCAATTCATTTCTATACCGATGCATTCACCCACGTTTTTCTTACTTTTTTATTGTTTTAATAAAAAATTTAGACTAAGAATTTTATGAAATTAAATTTAGAATTTTATGTAATTGATTTAAGGTCAAATATAATTTAAAATCTAAAGTCCAGCAACAAGTCTAATTATGTTTCTTAAATCTAAAATTTATGAAATTGGTCCTAAGGTCAAACTTAATCTAAAATATAAAGTCTAGCAACAAAACAAATCTAATTATGAAACATAAATTATCTAAGACATTTTTTTTTTTTTTTAAATCAATAGGCTAAAATATGTCAGTTTTTTAAGGTCCCGTTTTAAAATATGTCAGTTTTTTAATAATATTATGTATATGTTTATTTTTTAAGAAATAAATATCCATAGTATCTATTTTACCCTTTTATTATAATTGACATCATTTTATTTTTTATATAGATTTTTTTCATTTTTTGTTTTTTACTTTAATGATGAATATTTTTTGTTGATAATGTAAATTACCTTTAATAAACTCACATTAGTTATAAACATCAAAACCTTTATAATAAATAAAAAATATTTACTGTAAAGATAATGGTTTAGACCAATTAATAAACACAAAACAAAATATTAATGATAAAGATTGATGAAGTTAAAATAGTCACACTTTTCATATAAATAAAAAACCAATTAATTCTTTATTAAAAAAAACCCTATTTATTTATGTAATCTACTACAAGTCAAATATTTGTTATTTATGCCTCAACTAAACAAATTGAAGAATGACATAACAAATGATATCGAATTCTTTATAAAAAAAGACTATTATTTATATAAATTAATATAAATTAAATAAAACTTATCTTATGATAGAGACTTATTAATTATTTGAAAGATTTTTTTTAAAGATGTTTCTTTTTCTTTATTTATCTTATTCTCATTAATGTGAAATTTGATTTTGATAAAACATTCCTTTTTTGGTTCACTGTGAATATTTAAACCTTCTTTACACAAAAAAAAAAAAAAAAAAAAAAAAAAATTTCATATTTTCCTTTTATATTATTTCGTTTAGCAATTTCATTAAATCAACTTTAACTTTTTTTTGGTAAACGTTTTAGATTCCTTTTTTTTTTTTTTTTTTCCTTTTTTGAAATTTCTTTATTTGTTAATTCTCAATTCTTTAGTAATGAAATTTTGTCTTTATAATTACTCTTTTAGACATTTATGTAAATAATAAAAGAAAAAATAGATATATTTCAAATGAACACCTCCAATCTGGATATCTATGTAAATAACCTAAAGTTAATTCGAATTATAAAGGAAAATTAAATTAGGCATAAATAATAAAGCAAACAATCAAGTAAAAGAAAAAATTCTATACATGTAAAAAGCTGCTAAGGAAACAAAAATAAAATCCTAATCTTTAAGAAGATATTTGACATAATCAAATCAACATTTTTTTTTTGTAGGAATCAAATCAAAATTTTAATAAAGGAAAGTTACAATATTAGAAAATTTTGATAAATTCCTAGTAATTATATTCTAAAAATTCAAAAGAAAAATTTATTGTAAAATAATAAACAGAAAACAAAAAAAGAGTTTTTTTTTTCAAAGAAAAATATTCTTTTAATAAACGAAAAATAACAAAAAGGAGACAAAAAAACGTACTTACCTCTTTTCCCATTCAAAATCCACAAGCCTTAGCAGCACCTCCTTAGCAACAATGCCAAAATTTAATTATGCCTAAAGAATAACACGGTAATTGCAGTATTGATGTAACAGAAACATGTGTTAAAAAAGTAAAACAGCAAAAATAAATGGAGACAAAATTCACACATAATGAAAGGAAAACTCTTAAAGATCCATTGATTCACACAGAATACAGGAACTTGACATCAAAATTCGTTGATTTACAAAGAGTACCGAAAATTAAAAAGAGAAGAGTAAAAACTCAAAATTTTATTCAAAAACATATATATATATATATATCTTTACATATGAATGGACAAACATATTTATAGGTTAAATTGTCCCAAATGAAAATAGGAAACTACAAACAAAATTAGAAAAATAAATAATTCTAAAAATAAAAAAAATAAAACGAGAAACTAATTTATTTTTTACATAAGAATTAAGTCAAAATTAAACCTAACTTTCCTAATTATGAAATTGCTAATTGAATTTTCTTCTATATCGATTGTCTTTGAGTCAAAGATATGGTTCCCAATTTCGACATAATTTGTTTCCCAATATGACTTTACAAGTATAAATTAGGATATACATTCCATGAGTAGATGACGAAAATAAATAAGAAAAGATTGGAGCAGAAACGCTATGAGATAAGTAATATATTAACAAAGATATTGTTTGTTGATTTTCTTTGCAATTAAGATAAAAAATGGACAATAGATTTCAATGGTAAAAGAGGGAAAGTATCAAGCATCCTTATGTGTTTTGTTTTCCGATCCAAATTTTGATTTAGAGAAATGACCTCAAGAGTAAATTAAGTAAAAAGTCATGTTTTGAGTACCTCTTTATAATTTTGTTCATTATAACATTAAAATTTATAATTTTTTGTTATGAAATGACAAAATTATCAACTTTAATATTATGGTGGACATAAATACAAGAATGAGTTAAATTTAATACATTATCGCATATAACCTATAACTCAATTACAAGTTTCACATCCAAAACAAACAATAAGAAGATATGGATTTTGAGTTTATAAATTGAAACAAAAGCATTTAGGTAAATTGAAGCTTACGTTAAATCTCTGAAGACTATTTTTATAACTTATCCAAAATCGCCAAAACATTTCTTAACAATTTTGCAGTAAAAAAATTTACTTAAAAAAAAATTCCACCAAGACAAACTGTGCAACAAAATTACATGAATGAAACAAGACTAAATATATATAAAAATATACTCAATATTTTAACTATAAAAATGAATAAAATATTAAAATAATTCAGTTCACTCAAACATATAAATGTTACAAATTAACAAAAATTAAAACTTTGATTGGATCACTCAACATATAAGTTCATCTCTAGCTTCACCAACTAAACTCTAGCTTAATTTGCAAAAGAAATTCTCACAAGTACTCTATACAAATTACAAGAGTTATGCAAGAGAGTGAGAGAGAGAGAGAGAGAGGAGACATATGCCTTATGCTCAAGGATGAAAATGTCCACGAAATCATTAACATTTTCACGACATTATCCATATTTTGAAGTCTCGATATGGATAATGGGGGGAAGAATATTTCTTCCCAAAGTATCTGTCAAATGTCCACAATGTCCAAACATATCCGTGAATATCTAGGATATTTTTGGATATTTCCACAAAATGTCCAAAAATTCGGGGAATTTTTTTTCAAAAATTTCAATTTCGTTACACATTTCTTTTTATTTTCCCCAATATAAATAAAATGTGACAATATGCTACACAAGATGAAGATCATGGTTGTAAGATAGCAGGTAAGGGTATTGGGCGATTGTAGCATAAAAGAAGACGTGGTATGACTCAAATGAGTCAAACTGTTGATGATTCACCTTGAGTTTTGATTTAATGAACTTAAGAATCAAGCAAAGTTCATACGGTTATAATCTTTTTTATGGTTCTTAAATGATGTCTAATTTAGAAGTACAAAATCGAGACGATTTTTTCGATATATTGGTATATCATCCATCACAAATTGATATTAATATGTCATTGCATATCCATCAATATTATTCATCAAATTGAACAAATCAACAATATCCAATTTATGGGTTAATAGTTGGTCGAGACCAAGAAACATACACGTGAGATATTAACAATTACCTTCAAAACCAAAAACCATTCAAGAGTAATATATTTACAAATATATTTATTATATTATATCAGGATCGACACCTACCTAATGTTTTTCAACCTGTTAGAAACTCTTTTTAGATTAAGTACACTCGAAACTTATATATACTCTTCTATGTTTGACATTTAATTTTGTGTATCATATTATATTGCAGTATATTATTTGTAATAATTAATAAGTACACAATATCATATTGCAATTACAATCAATGCTTAATTATTATGTTTTACTATTACATCATGCAATATAGCTATTATATTTGATTAAAAATATATATTATTTTTGTTATAAAATTAGTTCAAATTATGTAATATCGATTGTTTTGATATTTTGTAAAGTTTCTGCAAAAATTATAAGTTTTTCTATGAGTATCTATTTTTTCCTGGGATATTTGTTAACTTCGACATTTTCATCGATATTATCCGTAAATCAAAACCTTGACAACTCCATCGACATAGACATTTTCATCATTGCTTATGCCAGCCCTGCCAGCCCCTTTGTTTTTAGAGTATGAGGTTGCAAGTAGAATAAGGAAATATATTATCAAAAAAAGATAACTAGAATTCCCAAATAAAAATTTGGGAAACAAAATTAAAAGTTTCAAGTAAATGCAGAGAAATCAAGCATTTGATTGAGGAAGTAATTAGGTTGATTTGGTTTTGATTGTAATACAAATGGAGACATGTTGGGGAAGAATTCAAAGAGAGAGAGAAAAAAATTGAAACACGAACAAGCACGTGTCACACATGAAGTGGTTTGAAGTAGCTGGGAATGCTGCGTGGCACGTGCTGAGTGGATGGAGCAGTCTGGTGTGACCTGGCATCATGGGAGACAACTGGTTTCCACGAGTAGCCGCGTGTTTAGCATGTGCGGAGTTTGGTTGAAGTGCTCGAGTGGAGGGTCGCATGGTGTGTAAAGATTTGTTGTGGTGGTTGACTACAACTCCGCTTAACTCGGCTTTAATGACTTAAATGAAAATCTCTCATGACTTAGTTGGAAGCTTTTTGTGAATGCCTTTTGTACTACTTTTAAAAATGCAAATAAATAAGTTAAAATTAGACATTTTATGATAAAAATCATGCAAATGTTAAAAGATAAAGTAATTAGAATTTATTCAATAATTAAAATTGTTGGGGAAGAATCCGAAAAGAGAGGAAAAAAATGACACATGGACCAGCACGTGGCACACATTGAGTGGTCTGAAGTAGTTAGGAATATTGCGTTTGCGCATGCTGACTAGATGGAGCAGTCTGGTGTGAGCTGGCATCATGGGAGACAGCTGGTCTCCACGTATGGCTGCGTGCTTAGCATGCGCGGAGTTTGGTTGAAGTGCTCAAGTAGAGTGCAGCGTGGCGCACAAAGATTTACTGTGGTGGTTGATTACAACTTGGCTCAACTCGGCTTTAGTGACTTAAACGAAAATCTTTCATGATTCAGTTGCATGCTTTTTGTGTATGCCTTTTGCGCTGTTTTTAAAAATGTAAATGAATAAGTTAAAACCAGACATTTTTCTGATTAAAAAAAATGCAAATGTAAAACATTAAATACTTAGACATTTATTCAATAATAAACATAGTTTAAAGTATACTTTTGTGTAGTTATGAATGCATAACACTGAATAAAAAGCCGTTGAATACACTAGCTACACCTAACATGTGAAATATGTTCATAAGGATGGTGTGTTCAATGTGAAATATAGCCATGAAGTATTTAGATAAAATTTAACGGTTGAATGTTACGTTTTTACTGTGGTTGACTAATAGAGGACGTTTCTCAATGAATTTTTTAGAATTATTTTAAGAGGCGTAATGTAAAATATTTTTACATTTAATATAGGCGAAAGATAAGTATTGTATTGGTAATACTCTCTCACTTGACAAAACAATCCTATTACCAACTCTTCAATGAATTTTAGTGTATCATATAACATTTTTTCTTGCATGAATGTTGGTTAAAAAAAAAGATCTAACAAGTTGAAATTTCTTAAATTTTTTTTTGTTGTTGTCCCATTGATAAAAGTAGTTAAAGCTCTTTTTTGAATCACCATTTCAATCTGAATTTTTACACACAAAGTGTGTATTTGGTTGATAGTGAAACATTCAAATTTCATTAAAACAATTTCACAATTTCACAATTCACATAAATTTAACTTAAATTTAAATCCAAAATTTTTACTTTTTAAAAATTTGAAACACACTGATTTTTTCACCTTTATACTATTCAAATGTTTTATTTGAATGTATGTTTAGATAGTTTATATTAAATGTAACATTTAAATAAAATAAATATAGATGAAAAAAAAGTGTTGTATAAATTAAAAAAAAGTAAAAATTTGAATTCAAATTTAACTTATTGGATTATCATGAAATAATAAAACATTTAAATCAATTCATTTTAATTGCTGGCCAATCAAATGCTTATTTCTTTTGATCGCAATAATAATTATTCCAATACTTTATCCTAGGGCTAGAAATTCTTTATTTATTTTTTTTTCAAATTTTATAAAAATGTATATATACACACAGAGACATATATATCATATATGAGCTCAAGGCTCACTGGCTCAGTGCTCACGTTTTGCGATTAGTCGATAAGAAAAACAAAGGTCAAGACACAAACGGCTGAGCGTTATAAAGCGAATAGGATAAGACTAAAGATATTATCGATACGGAAAATACGAAACTACCCTTTCATTGAGCTTCGGCTGAAGTAGAGATTCTCTGTAAATAACGCAAGATTCGAGGGACAATAACGTCGCGAAAGGACGTTTCCAGATCCTGTTGAATCGAAAGCCTCACCACCTGACCTCCCCTTTGGGGTCTCTTTATTTTTGGGTCTTCTTGTTTTCTCTCACTTTCACTTTCACTTTCTTTTATTTTTTCCTCTCTCCCAAACAAAAATTTGCTTTCATGGAAATCGTCGGCTGCTCCTGAGAAACACCAATCTTGAGGTAAAATTTCTCTTTATTTTTCAAATAAGAAAAAAAAAATTAAATGAGAAATAAAAACCCTAGCCCCAAATTTACTGAGCTTCCGTAAAGCTTTTAGGCCTTGTTTTAAATTTTTTTTTTCTTCTTCTCTCTCTCTCTCTCTCTCTCTCTCTTTGTTTTTGGGTTTTTTTTTTTTTGTTTTTTTTGTTTTCTGTTTTTCTACTGAGTACTGACTAGTTCGGAAGACGAGGAGATTCTAGGCTTTGTTTGTTTCCCGAGAAAATGAAGGAGAAAGAAGGTTTAAGTCCAGCTAATGCTACTGAATATGAGAGTCATGTTTAGCTTTGTAGATCCAATTTTATGTCTCTGGTTTTGTCATACTCACACACGTTACCAACAGAGAGAGTGTCGTTGTTTTTCTTGATTTTAAGATCCTCATTCGAGCTTATTTTTTCCGGATTTATGTAACCTGTTAGGAAATGTAGTTTTTGTAGTCTAAATCTGTATATTTTATGTTGATTAAGTTTTGATTCTTGTTTGTTTGTAGTTGATAGTATTTATTCGTTTAATCTCGATAGAACTGAAAAATTGCAGCCAAATTTAATTGCTCATTTGCTTCATTAAAATTTCCCGATTCTTGACCAAAATGTTAATTCTTTACTCGTTTGTTTCTGAAATAACTTTAACTTGCCAAATATTCTTAAACTCAGAAGGTTTTCGGTTTTGGTTTCGGTTTCGTTTCCGATATCATTTTGTTTTTTTGTTTTTTTAATTACTACTGCTATTGCTTTCTCTGTGTTAACAAATTATTTAAGATTGCTCATGAGACGTCTGTTTTGCAGCATATTCCATGGAGAAAAGGTGTCTGTCTCACATTTTTCCTGTTTAATTTTCGATTGCGTTGATTTCCTGGATTTCTTCCATTTTTCCTTGAAAGATTTTCTCTTCATCCTGCATTAATACCTAGTCATTAGTCTCTTGATATATGGAGACATATCCACTGCCACCGCTACCGCCACCACAACCACAACCACAATCACTGTCACAACCACCACAACCCCCATCCACAAATACTGCTCCGATCAGTGCTCCCTTTACAGCCCCAACTATAGTCAGTACCAATCCTACTGCTGAAGAAGTTCACAATGGCGTAAACCATTCGGTTGCTAACCCCAACCCGAATCCGATTCCGACTCAAGGCCCCGGCCCCGGCCCCGTCCCCGGCCCCTCCCCCAGTCCTCATCACCCTCCATATGCTGAGGTTAGCCTTTGTTTAAAGATTAATGAGAAAAAGTAACTTTTTTGTTCTCTCGTATTTTGTCTCTCTCTCTCTCCGAGGTCAAACCTTTTTATTAGCACTTTAATTTGATGAAACAAAGTTTTAATGTCTTGGCAGATGATATATACAGCAATTGGGACATTGAAGGAAAGGAATGGATCAAGCAAGAGGGCCATTGCTAAATTCATAGAGCAAGCCTACACGGGCCTCCCACCAACTCACTCAGCCTTGTTGACTCACCATCTCAAGCGCTTGAAGAACAACGGTCTCCTTGTTATGGTCAAGAAGTCTTATAAGCTTCCTAAATCAGATTCCTCTGCCGCTGCTGCTTCGCAGGCTTCATCTCTTCCTGCCTCAGGGACTCCTAGAGGCAGGGGACGTCCTCCCAAGCCCAAGCTGGATCCCAATGCTGGGCCCATTGTTCAAACTGCTGCCCAGCCTGTTTTACAGCCAGGTGTCCAACCTATTTTGCTGCCCACTGGCCAGCCTGTTGCACAACCCATTGGCCAGCCTATTCCGCAGCATGCTATGCAGTACAATGTAATGCCAACTTCGCAGCCCCCCTTCAGTTCAATGGCCAAACCACTGCCCAGCCAAACGTTCAGCCCAATTCTCAGCCAGTGTTGGTTGCTCTAGGACTCATGGATGAGCCCAACCCTGCATCGGCAAAGAAAAGGCCTGGACGCCCACGGAAAGTTGGGGGAGTTGGGCTAGCACAAGCGGGGCCTGGGTTTGTCAAGAAGGCCCCAGGTCGCCCACCTGGTTCCAAGGCTAAATTATCAGGAACTAGGCTTTTGAAGAAAAGTCCAGGGCGTCCTCGGAAGCCCAAGTCTGTTTCGGGAATATTAGGCCCTAAGAGGGGCCCTGGACGCCCATCTAAAGCTGAGCCTAAGACCATGATTATTCCGTATGCTACAAATGTGCCTGTGGTTGGCGTAGTTGACCAAAACAGTATTCCTAATGTATTAGCAATTCCTCCAAAGCCCAGAGGGCGGCCCAAGAAGAGCTCTGTCCCGGTTGGTACTGCTGCTGGTGTTGGGATATTGTCTGGGAAAAGGCGCGGTCGACCCCCCAAGGTTGCTGGTCTCAACAAAATAAAAAATTCTACTAAGCCTGTGGGCCGGCCTAAAAAGGTGAGTAATTATTTAATAATGCTAGATTTTGCAACTTCAATGAGTAATTATTTAATAATGCTAGATTTTGCCACTTCAATGAGTAATTATTTAATAATGCTAGATTTTGCCACTTCAATATTCTCATAATGTGCAATCGATTTAATGAGTTAAAATATAGAAATCTTTTCATGTTTAATATCAATCTAGTTGCTCTACTTCATTGTGAAAATCAGGTACAAAAATGTACTGTATGCTTTCATAGGGCTCATAAAAGTATTCAAATAAACAAGTAAATATGTAGAGAAGAGGTAAGCTGATATCTGAAATGAGTGAGAAATTTTTTTTTCCTGTCCAAAATAGGACTGACGTAATTGACTACGTAAACATTTGGCCATGTTCAAGTTGAATTGGGTTTCTAGTTTTTCTTTTTCTTTATTTGTTGTCTTCATGGCAGTAATGTTTGTAAATCATATTTTTGCATGTCATTCGATATAGTCATTAATATATACAAAGACAAGTTAGTATAGGAGTTACATTCATGAAAATCAAACACTATAATAGAAAAGGCGATGTATTCTGTTCTTAAAAATGGCCAGGAGATATGTCTATATAACTATATTGATTTTCTTATAGTAAATCTCAATGCGTTGTTTAACCACACAATATTGTTGATATTTATATTTTTTAAAAGGAAATATGTGTCTATAATTAACATTCTTTGTCAAAACGTTTTCCTTATTATTATTATTGTTATTTTTTTCAACAGAATGTTTAGTACTTCAGTTTCTGTTTTAAATAAATAGGTTTAGTATTCTATTCGGGAATTTTATATAATTTTCTTAGGCAAAATAAATAGTTAAACTACTTTGTAATTATCTTGTTTGTTTGTGGTTTTGTCCATAACATTGGTTATTGGATAAAAGCATAGCTCTCAATTCTTTTTTTTTTTTTTTTGTGGTTTTTTGGTTCAAGTATATTGGTTAAAAATCTGCATTTGTATAATAGGCAATAGACAAATCTTTTCATGTTAAATATCGATCTTGTTGTTCTACTTTATTGAAATCATGCTCGAAAAAGTACCATGTGGTGTTTTGGGGCTTTTAAAAGTATATGAATAAATAGAGAAGTGGCTGGTGAACGTGATCCAATATCTAAAATGAGTGTTTTTCCTTTTTTGTCCATGGTAATAAGTAATTAATCATCTGTGAATATGGGATGTTCAAGTTGAATTAGGTTATTGGTTTTGTTTTACTTAATTTATTGTCTTTGAGGCAATAATGTTTTTAAATGGTATATTTGCATTTCATTTGAAATAGGCCATCACTATCTACGAAGACAAGTTAGTATAGGAGTTACATTCAGGAAAATGGGATGCAATCTGTTCTTAAAAATGGCCAGGAGATGTGTCCATTTGACTGTTGATTTTGTTCTAGTAAATCTCTCTGATTTTTAACCATATGATATTGTTAATTTTTAGGAAATTTCTGTCTACAATTTATATTCTCTCTTAAATGTTGTCCTTATTATTATTTGCTTTAACAACATGCTTTATACTTTAGTGGATAAGAGAAAA
The DNA here is from genome assembly GCA_008635985.1 of Ficus erecta. Classification (NCBI taxonomy): domain Eukaryota; kingdom Viridiplantae; phylum Streptophyta; class Magnoliopsida; order Rosales; family Moraceae; genus Ficus; species Ficus erecta. Next base: position 282,298 of record BKCH01000768.1, read on the forward strand.
GAAGTCACTTTTTCTTTATCTTTTATGGTATAAATGGAAGGAAAGAAAGTATGTAAATGACTGCTTTGCCAGTAATTAACCTTCTTTTTCATTTTATATTTGAGGAAAACAAATTATTTTACTATTCATACAAGTTATAATCAAATTCTTTGCAAAAATCTCTCCACGTTTGGGTAGATAGAAAATGGTGGGACCCATAGACCCTTTTATCCCTTCTTTTTTCTCTAATAGCAGACACCTAACAATTCTATTTTCTCTTCAAAAAGTCCCTTTATCCTTCTCTTTCCTCCCTCTTTTCACCTCTACCAAACATAGTGGAAGTCTTCTGTTTGAAAACGTTAGATAATTTCTTAGTCCTAGCTTAATTGTTTATGGTTTTGTCCATGATATTCAATAAACGTGTAGCATTCGATTTTCTCTTTTTTTTTTTGGCCAATAAATAGCTCGTACTAGAAAATTGATAGTATCATTATTCTCAAGTTTTTATAATTATTTTTTTATTCATGAGTTTGATGCTTGTAATGTTGATACCTCCAAGAGTACATAGTTCACCATTTCTAATTAAGTAGTGTGGCATTTGTCCACGAGTAAATGATTCTTGTGAAAGGCTTTTTTAGATATGGTTTTAAACCATTATCAATTTCTTATGTTGAAGTTAAACTCAGAATTCCTATCGAAAGTTGGGATCGACAATTGGTTGCTCAATTTGCATTCATGTTTAATCATGTTCTGTGTCTTACTTGTTTTCCCTCTATGAATTTTTTATTCTAGTAGAAAGAAATTCTGGCTCGACAGTACAGAAAGAAATTTAGTTCTAACGGAAAGAAAATCTGGTTTGAGAAACTGGGACTGTTAAGATAAATAGCATGGTTCATGCGTTGACCTTCCTTTGTCTAATTAAGTGGCACGTGTCTTTGTTATATCCTAAGTTGCTATGGTTAATTCTCTCTCATCCCTTGTGTCTTTGTTATATCCTAAGTTGTTATGCTTAATTCTCTTTCATCCCTTTTTTTCTCATTTCGTGATAGCATTTAACTGTGAATTTATAGTAGCTAGAGACACTGTTCTCATAAATTTTGGGCTGTATAAGATGCTTGCAGGATATGTGACAAAATTGAAGAAATAGACCACAAATGATGACCAGAATAACATTTTCCTGAGAATGTTAAATTTGTCAAAAGATTGTTTTTTTTTTTATTTTTGGAAATTGGTAGTTAAACTTGTCTTCTCCTAATTTTATTTTTTGTTTATTTATGTTTCTTGTCTTAACAAGAAGCTGAAGTTGAATTGAACTTACTGTCGTTTTTCTTTGGCTTTGGGGGGGAGAAGAATGCATTGATACCAAATGTAGCATCTGATTCCCTAGTTGCTGCGAATGTGGATCTCAAGAGAAAACTCGATTTCTTTGTAAGTTTAATTGTTCCCATTACTGAGTTTTTTTTCCCTTAATTTTTATTTAGTATTACAACGATGCATGGTGGTGATTATGATGTTATGATGATATTTTGCAGCAATCAAAAGTCAAGCAAGCTGTTGGCATGCTAAAGCCACTGTTGACGCATGAGAGTCATGTTACTGCAATTGCAGCTGTCCAAGAATTAGAAGAGCTCGCCGCACTGGACGTTAACGCCCCATTAAGAGAGGAAGTTCAGAATACTGTGGAGCAAAATTGAGCAAAATTTCCGTTGATCCTGTGTGCAATGATATTGCTTCATTGTGAGGATCGGGATAGTTGTGACCAAGAGTTTGCAGGCACCAAAGCTAAAAGGGATCTGTAAATCAATTAGGAGGGTAGAAAATCTAACTGTTTCGTTCGATGATGACCTTGTCGAAGATGTTTGTTGTCTGTACAATTTAGGATGGCCAGTGACCTGTTCCGCCCCTGTTGTTTATTGTATTTTTAATTTAGTTTTAGTACATTTGAAAAGAAGTCTTTGAATCGCATGGTTACAAGCTGATGGTGCAGGTTGCTGAACTGCTTAGCTTGGTAATACCTACCTAGTGTAGTACCAAAAATTGCAATCCAGTTTGCAGGGCACTCGCATAAAAAGGCTGCATCGGTTCCCGGTGAAGTACTATTTTTGGGGCGTTTTTTGTTTGTTGGATGAGCTATTTTCAAAAACTTGCAGCAAAGATTTGGATGCCGCGTGTGCCCTGCCTTTACAACAGACGTAGAGAGCAAATTGCCATCCTGGTGCATTCGATAGACAGCATCGGGACATGGATGCATTTACCATTTTGTGTCTTCCCAATGGTGGAGTCATATTTTTTGATGTATCCATCAGCAAGGGAGTGTCAAAAACCGTATGAATATTGAGCCATCAATGTCTTCACCAAGTAAATATTCTGGTTGGGAAAGAGCAGCCACGGGGAGCACCAAACTACTCTGTAGAGACTGTTTTGTTGAAAAATATGCGTCTTCTCAAAATAGCAAAAGCAATTTCAAGCACTACCATATTCTGTCTTCTCATGCTATTAGTCTAAAGCATGTGCTACGTATATATTAGACAAATTTGAAAAAAATTATCTAAATAGGGAAAAATTATAAATAAGTAGATATATATATATATATATATATATATGAGGACCTAAAAAAGAGGCATGGAAAAATGATAAAAAAGATAAAAGGATTAAAATAAAAGAAATTTATCAGCACGAAAAAAAAGACTAAAATGACAAAAAAAAAAAAAAAGACCGAAATAAAAACAAAAAGGACAAATGAAAAAAAATGATTAAAAAAAACCGTAGGATCAAAAAATAAATACAAGTTTTAAACAACGAAGAAAAAGGATTAAAATGAAAAATAAAAATAAATTGGTCTGACAAAGGACCAAAAAATAAATATAAAACTTTTTCGTCCAAGACGTTCTGCACGAATTGGTGGAACAATAATTTTTGACAGTTCTATATATAATTGTTCTCTTTAGGCTTTTTGTTTTTTTTTTTGTTAATTTAAGAATTGGTACATTGCTAATTTGCTAGAACAATATAGAATTGTGCCCATCAAAGAGAGAAGTAACAAGTTCGATTAAACATAGCCAGAGTTCAGGAATTCCTAAACCTACAGATTGTTTCGAACAATTTATTAGGTTTTTTGACATCCATAATTTTTAAAAGAAAGATATTGTAGTCCTTCAACCTTTTCTTCATTATAAATATTATCATCATTACTATTTTCTTTTGTCTATTAAATTTCAAGGACTGATCGACAAGAAAAAAAAAGGGACCAGATTGTCAATCTTGAAAAGTTGCGAAATTTATAGTGCAAAAATCCAATTTATTTTAGCTCTAAGCTGAATAATACACATACAATTTTCAATTAGAGCACATCTTAATTAGGTTCATTTCTATCTAAATTGAGAAACTTTTTTTTCTTTTTTAATTTCTAAAATTTGTCCAAGTCATTCTAGACTGTGCAAAAAAATTTTATTCCCTTTTTAAGCAATAGAAGCTTCACATTAAAAAATGACATGATAAACAAAAACATGAAAATTGAAAACAAATCAAGGGCTGAATCCCAAATGCTGTATTAACTTGACAACATTCCAAGTAAGAGAGTGAAGTTATTATTAAAAAAAGGAGGGGGGGGGGGTGGTGGGGTTGGGGGTGGTGGAGGAGAAGAAAGAGAAACAAACAGATATCTTTCAGTTGGCATTCATACAATGGCCTTATTCAGTCTTGCTAAGAATCCATAATTTCAGCATTAACCTTGAGCCTTGAAGTAAATGCATGCAGAGAAAGAAGAACTTGCATTAACTTCTCCTTGGTGGCTGGATCAATCAAGTTCCCGTCAGTATCGAACTTCGCTGGAGATTGGAATGCATTCAAGAAAAACTCGGGTTTGTTGATGAAGTGAAGGTCCAGGAATACTCCGATTTGGCGAAGATGGTATTGCGCTCGTCCACCACCAAAGCCTCCTCCAGCACTGATAATTGCTGCAGACTTATCGGCCCAAACATTTGGTGGCCTGGATGCCCAATCAATCGCGTTCTTCAGCGGTGCTGGTACAGAGGACAGAAGACATGTTAGCCATTCAGAGAAAGTCCTAACTTTCTAGACAAAGGTAAATTAACATCAAGATATGCATGTGAAGATAAGAAAAGTTCACTGGGAGCGGAATCCCTCACTTAAAGATGAGTGACCCCGCCCTTGCTTACAAGAGAGAAGTGTACATTTAAAAGAAAAAAAATTAATTTCATGTTTTAGTTTAAAGAACCTTGTTTTCTCCCACAAGCATCAAAGGTGAAAAAAAAGAAGGTGCCTAGAGGTATCGACGGTGCTCAACGTCACAAGAACCGCAAGTGTGACGCCATTTTTGAAGCGCACACTTTGTTTCTTGGGGCAGCCTATGTGCTTAATGCGTGAAAAAACGAAGCCTGTCTTCATTTTAAGAGGGAAAAAGAGGTACATTTGAAAATTGAAGAGATTCCTTATTCTTCTTAAAGAAGTCACGTTCTTCTTCCTACCCTCCATCCTTATTCTACATGCATAACAGTTGATCTTCTTTAACTTATTTCTTTAGGAAAGACCTCCAATACTACACTTCAAAATCATGACAGGTTAAGAAAAATGACAATTTAATGTAACTTGATTATAATCTGATGGTCAAAAGTTTCATTCTACTTGTAGTGTTTCTCTACCAAATAATATGATTCTCTTTTAAATTATACCGAAAGAGTAAAATATTGTAATTATTAATAAAATGAATCACTAATCTTCAAGTTTTTATTAGAGAGTATGTGTGGACAAACAACTAAACAATTTTGTAAAATGCTTTAATGTAAAAGACAAAAATACACTTCATAATTAAAATGGCAAAAAAAATGTGGTCGGCAGAGTTGCAAATGTGGACCGGAATAGATAACTCGTGGCCGATCTGTACAAGGCAATGGCCCAGCCCAAATTAAAAGTAAGGTTTGACCAAAAAATAAAAAATAAAAAAAGAGAGAGAAAGAAAGAAAGAAAGGTAAGATTTGAGCAACATGTGGGCCAAATTAAAAATAAGGTATGACCAAAAAATAAAAAATAAAAAAAGAGAGAGAAAGAAAGAAAGGCAAGATATAAGCAATATTATTGTTAAATCAATATCTATCAATCGGAGGAAAAAATAATGGAAAAATGAAAACCTATGATAGAATCCAAAGCAAGATTTATAATTAAAAAAATCTCGGACGAATCAAGTCGAACTTTTGAACAAATAAAATAATGCAACCATTTAAAATAAAAGTTAAAAAAAAAAAAGGAGAAGATTCCACCACCACAAAAAAATAAAAATAAAAATAAAAATAAATAAATATATATATATATATATATATATATACACATATGACATCCAATGAAAAACGTTGAAAAAGAAAAAGAAAGAGAAAATGATAGAGAGACGAACCGGTGACGGAATAATTGTACTCGGGGGAGGCCAAGAGAATGGAGTCGGCTTCGAGAATTTTCTGTCGGAAAGCTTCTACGGCGGAGGGGAAAGTTCCGTTGACTTCGAGGTCGGTGTTGAGAAATGGCAAAGGCGATATGTCTATATATTCAATCTCTAGCCCCTTCAGTGAACTTTCTTCCTTGCTCAGCTCAATGGCTATCAAAATATCAAAATTCAGAAAAATAATATTTAAAAAAAAAACCCAAAAAAAACAAGAAAAGAAAAAAAAAAAGAGTGGAAATGGAGGGGGGGAATTTACCAGCACGAAGAAGGCCACGGTTGAAAGAGCCCTTACGAAGAGACCCACAAAGAGCCGCCACTTTGATCAGCGGTTTCACCACTGCTGCCTCCATATCTCTCTCTCTTTGTCTCTCTGCTCTTCTCTCAACCTCTCAACTGCCTGTTCAGCCAGCTCTTTCCCTTTTTAAAGAGAAAACGGTTATTCGAAAAGAGGATTTAAATTAAAAAAAAAAAAAAAAAAAAGAGAGAGAGAGAGATTATTAGCATCAATGCTCTTAGCATGCGTTTGGCTGGCGTATGGGTTTGTATGGTAGCAAATGAACTTGAATTGAGTTATGTGTTTGGTGAGGTTTTTGATTTGTTGGAGTCAAAAAATGTAACAACGTAAAATGTGTTTAAAAAAAATTCAATATAAAAGTTTTTTGTTCGTCTTCTATGTAATTGGAAAAAAAATCACTTTATTTAAGTATATATATAAAATTATGAATTTTTAAAATTTAAATTATAAAATTATAATAATAACTGTGAAAATTGAGATAAGTTTTTCAAAAAAAAAAAAAAAATTTAGTTGTAATTTTAATATCAAAACTGGACGTCCAGCAATTAAATTATTCTGAAAATCAATATTTTTAAAATTAAGGTTTCATATACTCCTTTTACTCAAAATTTTTTTAAAAAAAAAATTGATAGAAAAAATGAAAATTAGTCCCATTAATTCAAAATTTAGGAAGACAAAATGAAATTTTTAAAAATCTAAAAACAAACTGAAAATGATAAAACTAATATACAGTTATGAATAAAATTAATATACAACTATTGCGTGGTAGGTAAGTAGGGGGCTTGATATATACATATTTATTTATAAGATTTACCAAAAGTTACTACTAATAATTGAAATAAATAAATAATTGATCAATTATTTATTTATTTATATATTTTGTGAATGTATAGGATTTGAGGGTGATCTCATCATTATCAGATTTTCAGTCTCATAGGTAGGAATCCATTTTCCTAGATATAACAGGAAAACGGGTTCTTTATTGTAGTTTCTCTCAGTTTGCTATTAAGGATCTACACAGGCATCACCAAATTAATATTTTAACAATCGAAGCTAGAACGAGACTTAAAGGAAGGCAATAGATATTGAATCCGGGTGAACAAAGGAGAAAAACTAACAAAGTCAGTCACTCTTACCAACCCATCCACTCTATGATACCAATTGTCTATATTTAACATCACAAATTATGCTACTTTTTTTTAAATTTTTTTTATTTTATAAGTTGTATAACGTGTGCAGTGAGGTGGACACACACCACAAAGAATAATTAAAAAAAAAACGATAATTACTTTAAACAACGAAATTGTTTAGTGAAAATTCACATGCACACTTCTATTTTATTTTATTTTATTTTATTTATAAATAAACGAATATGTCATAGCTAATTGTTCTTAAATGAAAATTATGAGAAAATAACTGGGCCTCTAATCGATTGGGCTCCTAATAAGTATTGTTTCTAATTTCTATAGAAAATCAGATCGGATCAAAGGAGCAATAGAGGAATATTTTATTTGCACCCCAAATATTTATAAATACTTTTATAGAATTATTAAAGATTCTTATTAGACTTTTATCCTCTAATAAAATTACCTTAAAGTTCATTAATAATGTTCATGCATCCACATACATAATTTCATTAACTATAAATGGAAAAAATATTTTTTAAAGAAATAAAAAAACTCTACAAATTTAATTGTCATTAATTTCATTTTATAAACCTTAAAATATTCTTCATCAATTTTTTTTTCTTAAGAAATCTTTATAAATACATGAAAAATTTTAATAAAGGATTCAAGTGAAACAAAAATCAAATAAAGTATGCCTTTTGAAGAGCCAACAACTATTAAAGTACGCTTTAAAATTTTTTTTTTTTTTTGGTTCATTAGTATTGTGTGTTCTTTTTCTTAGCTTTTAATGTTTGAAAATGATTTTTTATGAGTTTTTTTTAATCGGTTCTTCTTTTTATTTATATTTTTTCTTGCTATTTTTTTTTTCTAATTTAGATTTCTTAATTTATTTATAACAAAACAAAATTAAATTTAAATTTAAGATGGAAGCGATGGGAGGGTTAAATATGGTATTATATAAAAAATATCTATAAAAAGGATAGACTTATTGAATTTATATTAAGAAACATTTTATTAGGTGTGAGTATTTATAAGTATTGTGGGTGTAAATATAAGCATTCTTGTTAAAAATAACCTCAAAATTTATTATAGAAATTGTACTTTTGCTTTATTAGTAGGTATTATTATTTTAATAATTGGATTAACTTATATGCAGTATGATCTACAAATGTACACTTAAAAATATACAATGCGTAATGCACAACTGCTTCTAGTCAAAGATTTACATCTCGTTTGGGGATGTGTCTGGAGACGTTGTTTTAATGTCTAGTTTGCAGATAGCGTTTGGCTGCTTCATGTAGTTCCCAGATGCCATGTTGGAAAAAAAAAAAAAAAAAAAAAAAGGTCGGTTATTATTGGATGTTAAAAAAAAAAAAAACTGTTTATTATGTTTTTAAAAGCTATCATCAATTCCTCAAAACACACATTGGTAAAAATTCTTTACTCCAATAACACAAAATTCCAAATATACTTTTTTTTTTTTTTTTCCCTAAACTTTTTATCCGAGACACACATCTCTAAAATTATATCTCAATTCTAACATAAATATTTTTAAAACTCCATCTCTAAAATTCTCCGAAGAATTCTTAAGAAGCTAATCTAACGATAGATAAAAGTACAATTCCTAACCTAGAGATTGCCTAACAAATTCAATCTCGCACAGGAAACGTAGCTCGATTAAATCTGACATTTGGTCGTGAAGTTGTGATTCTGTGTCATATAAAAAAAAGGACAATAAAAGTCTTGAGGTTTGGCAGCATTAAAGAGAAGCCAAAAGACGACCCCCTTTATTTTTTATTATTTATTTATTTATTTGCGCTTTGCCAGTGCTAACTTTTCAAACCTCGTATATATATATGCTCTTTCCAAAGCCCAATTTTCTCCAATCTTTGTCTCTTCTCCACCGTGACGCACGTCAAAGGTTCTCCCTCTCTCTCTCCGTAGACACGATTCTGCATTTTTCACTTCATAATTCTTCTGGGTTTTGTAGTTGACTTTTGGTTGTTGCTCTTTCCTTCTGTGTTTCTGGGTATGGGCTTTGAATTATATCTGCATTTGATCTCTTAAATTTAATCTTGTCCGAGATTCGCTCTTCTGACAATGGCGAATCGCAATAATATGTTGTTAGAATTCGCATGATTTGTTTGTTGTTTGGGAATCTGTTTTTTCCTTGCCTCCGACAATTCAATTTGGGATAGATACTAATTCAATCGTTGACTTTCCTTTTTTGGTCGTTGGAAATCAGATGCACTTCTGTTTATTTGCTTTTTCAGATACGATGTTGTTAACTTTGTTCTTTCTGATGATGGTCCCATTTTCATTTGCTAATTTATTTGTTCCCCAGATTTTAATGGTTGAGATTAGTTTATGTTATGCATTAAAAAAAAAAAAACAACAGATCTTAGTGGTTCACTCCCGATGTGAGAGTCGATCGTCTATTGTTTCAATGGAGCGTACACTAATAAACAAAGTTTTTAGGAGCACTTATATATGGGTATAATTAATTTTTAATTGCGGGTAAAAATGAGAAAAATAAAATTTTAAAAGTAAAGTTGACAAAAAGAAAAATTCACAGGGGGCGGAAGCCCCCACTCAGCCATGGGTGGCTTCACCTCTGGCAAGAGTTATGTTGACTTTCGGCCACCCACCATAGAATTTAACTGTGATGAAAGAAGAATATTACATAAGAAATCACACATCTCAGGCCTCTTGTACTCTTTTTGTCTTAACTTTTTTTATCCCCCAAAATCTGGCCATCTTCAATGTAAGTAAAACTGGAGCAACCGCAAATACTGGTGTGACAACCCCAAATGTGTGTATTGTCTTTGCATTTGGGGATTAACAAGGCTCCACAGGCGCGCTAATTTAGTGGGTGGAGTGAATGTGGTAGAATTTTCCTGCGTGGTATTGGCTTGGTTTTTCTAGTTTTTCTTTGAATTATGGCTTCATCTGTTGTGACTATTTGATTTCTCTTGTCAATCTGTATGCCATCAGATCGATTACTTATTGGAACCTTCAACTTCTTTTTGGTAGGTACTCCCTCAATCTAGTTTACGGGTGATATCATAAAGTATTGGCTTCAAAACCACATAATCTTCTGTATTATAGAACAAGATAGCATCTTTCATGGACAGTTCATGAATGTTTTAATGAGTAGGAAACCTTCTGTGTTCTGAATTTTACAAAATTCAAGACCTTGCCTTGTAATCAACCATGATTGAAAGGAAAGATACAGGACGTGCTTCGCCATTCCTTTTGGTTCTTTTGACCCTTGGATTTTTCTTTGCCACATATAATCTGTTAACTGTGGTAATCAACTACAGCTCTTCTGGGAAATGGGTAGGTGGTTTTTCAGATAACAGATTGTTGACTGATCCTATTGTCGAGATGCCTAGGACTGTAAGACGAGTAAAGAATTCCAGGTCACTCTTCCATGTTGCTTTAACTGCCACAGACGCTTCTTACAACAAATGGCAATGTCGCATTATGTACTACTGGTATAAGAGACAGAAGGACTTGCCTGGGTCTGAGATGGGGGGGTTTACTCGGGTTTTGCATTCGGGAAATCCTGACAACTTGATGGAGGAGATTCCAACTGTTGTAGTTGATCCTCTTCCTGCAGGTCTAGACCGGGTAAGACTTCTTTTTGTCTCCTCACTTTATTTAGTTGCTTATTTGCCATCTAGTTTACTCTTTGTGTCTGTTTGTTTATATTTTTCTGTTATGGATTGTTTGATTAGGTGCTTGAAAAACATGAAAAGGAGAAAAAATAAACTATCATTTTTCTTTTTCGCTAATGAAGAAAAAAAAAATCTCCTTGTCCACTTATTTTTGTTTTCCTATCTTTGAATCTGTCCACGCGTTTTCATGTGCGGGGGGACTAGCAATTACTATCTATGAAGATTACTTTTTAGAGTAATGTGCTGCCATGGGGGGCGAGTTTGTTGTTGATACTAGTTTAGTAGCTAATCAGTCTGTTAATTTGAGGAGTGGCCTAACAGGCGGTTATTCAAACTACATGTCAACAATGCATTTCATGCCCGACATGTTGGGGAAGGTCGAGTCTTGGAGACTGGCTTTCCTTCCACTGTTTGCTGTTCTGTAATGATATATCAATTAGTGTTATTTAATGGTTATAACTTGTAACAATTTAGTTTATCTGATTTCAAACACACATATATGTGTGTTTGTGTGTGTGTATAACTATAAAATAGCTTCTTAGTTTCCTAGTAGAATTAGGATTGCCCATCTATAAGTAGCCTTGATAATGTTGAACATTCTAATGTTTTAATCGATAAATTATTCCTACAATAGCTTATTAGTTTCAGTGTTGCTTCTTTTGATTTCGGCATTTTACATTTGGGTTCCTGTAACCAAAATTTCTCTTTGTTCAAGAACATTCTATAAATTTTAATGAAGTTCACATTTGTGCTTGGATCTCTCTGTATTTTTCCTGCATGAAGTTGGTGGCAGGATGTCCAAATGCATATTCTTTCTGCATTTTGCAAATGACATGTAAAATGCCAACGTAACTTCTGCATGATTAACCTCAGAAACCATAAAGATCTGATATCTGATTCGTAAAGTTTACAGATTGTTGATCCTGTTCCCTGCAAAAGGATCATTTAAAGAAATTCTGTTTTGTTCTCTCATTTCTTTTCTTTTCTTCTTCTTCTTCTTCTTTTTTTTTTAACACTCTGCATATGTGTTTTGTCATCATTATCAGTCTGCATACCTATACTCATTAAACTCTTTAGACCTTGTTGACTTGATTATAGTTTTTCAGGGTTATATTGTGTTAAACAGACCATGGGCTTTTGTTCAGTGGCTGGAGAAGGCTAAAATTCAAGAAGAGTGAGTTTTTGCTAGTTTGATGAGAATTTTGAATTGTTTGAGAGACGTACGTTCACCAAGTATCAGAATCATTTCCTCGTTCTAATGTTGCAGCTACATATTGATGGCCGAGCCTGATCATATATTTGTAAAGCCTCTCCCTAATTTGGCACACGGAGATTATCCTGCTGGTTTCCCTTTTTTCTATATTACGCCCGCTCAGCATGAGAAGATCTTAAGGAAGTTTTATCCCGAGGAAAATGGACCAGTGACAAATATTGATCCCATTGGCAATTCCCCTGTAATTATCAAGAAGGTAACTCTATTGGAATTTCTTGTTTCGTTCATGGCTTGATCTTGCTCTACCAATGGACATTCTGCTTTTATAGATGTGTCTATATGCTTTTTTATGGTGGAACACAAAATGTGGACTTGCGAGATAGAATCTATTATTTACACTTGGAGATTCTCCTTTTGTTTTCTCCTCTACTGTTTTCAATGTTCTTGTCACCATCACTACCACTGTACCACGACTGTTTTTACGGTTATTTTTAATCATTTAAATATGCTTGAGAAAAAGAAACTAACATGCGGATTCAATAATTCAGGAGTTGTTGGAAAAGATTGCTCCTACCTGGATGAATGTTTCGTTGAGGATGAAAGATGATCCAGAGACCGACAAAGCTTTCGGATGGGTGCTAGAAATGTAAGTACCAGGGGAAAAAAAAAAGGAGCGCGTAGTTTGAGCTTTTTCCAATCTAGGTGGTAGTGGTATCTTTATTTACCCATTTCTTTTGAACAAAGGTATGCCTATGCCGTGGCATCTGCTTTACATGGGGTACAACATATTCTCAGGAAGGATTTTATGCTTCAGGTTTGATATCTGACCTTGTGAAGCGCTTTTGTTTTAGTTTCAGTCTACTTTCTTGCCATTTCTAAGAAGAAAGGGGATAAACTTTGTTACGTGTGTGTCTGTGTGTGCTCGCGTGCATTTGTGTACGTGTGCAGAAGCTCTTCTAATGAATACTTGTCTTGTTTAATTTCAGCCCCCGTGGGATTTGGATATTGGTAAGAAGTTCATAATTCATTATACTTACGGATGTGACTATAACATGAAGGTAAACTCTATCTTTTCCTACCTGCGTTCGTTAGCTTATGATAAATTACTGTTTCCGGTTACGATTTTGTACCTGTTGATTAAAATACCTTTGTGGTTATGGCTTTTTTATATTCCTTTTCGATTAGTGATGTTTATTCTTTCTGAATTAAGTTTAGAAAATGATAACCATTTATAATTAAAATTAAGTATCTGCATCTAAGGTTGTTTCTAACGCAGGGTGAATTAACATATGGTAAAATTGGAGAGTGGAGATTTGACAAGAGATCGCATTTACGTGGACCTCCACCGAAAAATCTCTCCTTGCCACCACCTGGGGTTCCTGAAAGTGTGGTATGTTGTCTATAGTAATATGTTTTGTGTTTATGATTAAATCTTAGTTTTCAAAAGAATATTTTCGATTAAAACTTGTTTGGCATCGTTTGTGAATGAAATTTTATCAATTTTTCTGGATTGTTATACCTTTCACCATCACATTCTTGTTTTCTGTGTTTGTTGGAGTTAGAAGAGTACAATCATTTTACTTCGCTTAAGTTTGAAGGAACTAATGGTCTCACACATTAATTCCTTTAAGATCTAATAGAAGAAAAGCATTTATATTGGTCAAAATGTCATAACTTAGGGTACATTGTTACACGAAGTGAGGCTAACTTGGGTACATTGGCTGGTCTGCCGTGCTTTAGTTTTTTTTTACATAACCGACTTTAATAGTAAATATATGCTATTTTTCCCCTCTAGTTTTTTTCCTATTGGATTTTGGCTAGAGGGTTTTAAACGAGGTAGATTTGAAGGCTACTTTCAAGGAAAGGGTTACAGCTCAATCCTCTGAAACTGCTTTCCGGCTATTCATGGCAGGTTTAGTAGGCATGTAGCTCAGTTTTTTTTTCTTTTGGCCTTAGTTTTCCCGATTTGGTAAACGCTTTTGTATTATCTCATTTTCTTCCCTATTAATAAATTTAGTGGGATAGGAAAGTGATGAGGGTGTCATAAGGGTGCTGATCTAGTTAGGATGTCTTGTTACACCTATTGATTTTTACCACAACAATTTATTTGAATTATATTTTAGCCCTCAAAATAGAATTCAAATACCTCTTTCTTGATGTTTGTCCGAAGGAATTCTCTTTACGCATACAATTACAAAGCCAGAAATTTTGCTATTAAGTACTACGTTTATCTTGAAAATGGATAAACAAAAAAGAGAAAAAGTTGATGATGCTCTAACTCTCAAGCGTTTCGGGTTGGGGGACTACATATAAATTTGTATAAAAACATATAGACTAAAAAGAAAGTAGAAAAGGCTGAGGGGAGACATGTAAATTTATGCAAAAATATGTGGGTTAAAGCTAAATAGCTTCGTCCTTGAATACACGTATAAGAATATCAATACACAACTGACCTACTTTCTGGGTTATCTTTGTCTGCAGGTTACCCTTGTAAAGATGGTAAATGAAGCGACCGCCAACATTCCAAATTGGGAAGCAGTGTAGACTCTGATTCTATCTAAGATATACATGCCAACATTACACTCTGATTTTCAAATTGAGAAACACAATAGAAATTGGTTTTATTCAAATATATTATAAATGATGCCACAGGTAGAACTGATTTTCAGAGTAAGGAAACTTTTGATTTCAGTGTACTCTTTGGGTAACGTATACAAACTTCAGGTAGTCAACATAAAATAAATACTTCTTCAATATATATATTTTTTTCTCTTCTTTATACAGATTAATTTAAGTTCTTATGTTAATTTTCGTTAGCGTTTCTTCCAAGAATGGTTTGATGATTCCGTTGAGCAGCCTTTTCTTCGTTTTCTATTTTTTGTTTTTTGTTCTTTGTTCTTAAAAATATTTTTTAATTAAATATTTCAAGTTTTTTTAAATTAGAAAAATGATCATTTTTGTATAGGTGTTCATTGATCGATTAGTATAAGTTGGTCAATCACTGATTGATTCAAATTAATATATATTATACCGTTCAATCCCTTAGTTAATTATGGATTGAATGGATTGATCAACTCGTATTTTAAACATCATCGGCCATTTTTTAAGGGGGAAAGAAAAAAAACAGCCTTTTGATGAAAACTAAATGGACAAATTATACTTTTATCTCTTGAATTTTAGGCCTTGTAATAAAATACCTTCTGAACTTCAATTTTTAACTTCTTCTTTTTTTTTTTTTTTTTTATTCTGAATTTTGGAAAAGTTTGAAATTTCCCCTTCCATTAAGTTTTTGATGAAAAAATACGCATGATACTTGTTGAAAGCACGAGTTGGGTACTGAATTTCAAAGTATGAAGTGACACATATTGATAGAATTCATGACATCCTTTATCTTATTAAATATGAAAAGGGGAGTCTATTGACACTCATCCGTCTACTCTTCCCACCCCTGTATTTAATGTACTTTATTATTATTAATTTGTATAAATAAAATTATGAATAGAATTACTTTTAAGGACAAAAAAGTTCTTAAAAATACTATATATACACCCCACTCTAGTAATTAAAAATAAAAATACACTCTTTTAAATACCATAGATATTAATTTAAAAAAAAATTGTAAAGAAGTATATGTAGTTTGTTTTCTGATGAAAACGAAATTCATAGAAGTTGTCATTAAAATATCATGATTATCATTTTGTTTGCAGAATTTTTCTTTTTCTTTTTCTTTTCTTTTTTTTCTTTTTAAATAAAGATGGTGATGTAAAATACGAAGAAAATTTGAAATATATTATGTTTGCAGAACAAGATTTTTTTAAATGGCAATATATTAAAACAAATGATGTAAAACAACCCAGAACAAAGAAAATAAAGAATGTAAAATCAAGGTTCGATTTGAAACGAGCATAACTAAGGAAACAAAAAAGTTAAAACACAAAAAAAGTGACATTCTGATATTAAAGAGAAAACTATTCATATATAGATATGACTATTAATTCCCAAAACAAAGTAAAAAAATTTATGCATTTATATATGTATATATATATATATATATATGAATAATCTTATGACGTTAGATAATTAAAATAAAAACGTAAAAACTTGGAAAAACAATACAATTGAAAAAAAAAAAAAACTTTTGTTAAAAAAAAAAAAAATGAAGGGAGGCGTTATTCGTTGATGGGTGGGTGAAAAGAGAATTAAAAATACAAATTAGTTATAAGCACTTTTTTGGAAAAATGGAAGGGTATAGAAAGTAGTAATGTGAATTTTTTTTATCAAAAATTCAATTGAGGGGGGCAATTTATAAACTTTTCTAAAGTTTAGAGAGAGAATTTTATAAATTGAAGTTCGGAGGGTATTTTTTGACAAGGTCTAAAGATCCAAAGGAAAAATTGTATTACGTCCAAAATAAATTTCCCAAAATTGCTCATCCACCTAATTTCTCCTTTTTTTTTTATTTGTTAAAAAGAAAAAAAAAAAAAAAAAAAACTGTTATTTGCATGTGAAGCCGACATGTCTAGATGGGTCGGACCGCTATGAAAGTGCCTTTTTTTTTTTGGTGGTGGTGGTGGGGTGGAGGGTGTTGAATTCTCTTTACAGCTCCCTTTAAATTCAGTGTCCAAGTATGGCCATGAAATTGGTATGTTCAAAAGGTTTGGGCAGCTTCTAGTCGACAGAGCTTTAGCTGTTTTGTGGTGTCTCTGTTTTTCACCAATATTGACCACTTCATTCGAATATACACTTCCATATATAATGCCACGTATAGGGCAATCTCAGTTTATATTGTTAGTTACAAGTATTCTAAAAGTCCAAAAGTATATTCTCTAAGGTCCGAATAATTCTTTTTGTGTAACTGTTTATTTGAGGACGAAAGGCGGTATTGAAAGAGAACTCTTCTAACCTTGTGTTACTTCTTCAAAAAGGAGAAGAAAATTTTTGCATTGTGCGAGTAGTAAGAACTTCAGAGAAATGACCTGATTTGGTCAATTGATTCACAATGACCCTCTTAGACAAGCATGCTACTTTCCCCTAATAAACCGCAAATTAATCTACCACCAGTTAGCTTTCGAAGTAAAGGAGGTCCTCAAGCAATGACGGAATCATGAATTTTTTCTGTTGTAATACTATAAATTTTTTTTTTGAGAGATTATATTTTGTTGGATGGAGATAAAATAATATATTTTAATTATGGAGTAATGATAAATATATAATTTTTCCTTTAAAATGAGAGGACATGAATATATTTCAATTATTGAGTGAGGACACGATTATAATATATTTTACGTTAAGTTTAATTAACAACATGAGGAAGAAAGCAATGCCTTGTTCATATGTGAAAGAAGGTCACCGAGGACGTTCCTCCCCACCAAATTACAAACTCCAACTTCGTAAATCACGTTTTTCCTCAAATTGATAACTCTCCCAGCTCTCTTAGACTCACTTCCAAAGTGTACAAGCAACACACTTTGCTGTCAAATCACTTCCAAAGTGTACAAGCAACACAGAGTTTGCTTAGATGATCAACTTTGCTGTCAAATCGGTACCATGAAATAGTCAAATCGGCACTTACAATATCCGTAATGCTGTTTTGTTGCTCTGTGATTGTAACTTGGCAGTCCATGCACTTGCCAATTTAGTTTTTTCCACTAGAACGAGATTGTTTTTGCTTTGTTAAAACTCTTTATTTCATTTTTATTTTTTTTAACTTCAATAATGAGGAGGATAATTGGTATAAATAATTTCTAGCACATCTCACTAATCCCACCCACCAAATGCCCCAGCAAATTAAGTAAAAGCATCTGGGAGAGTCTCTTTCTTCCCTTTGCTTGGAGTCTACTACTATGGTTAGTAGGAAAAATTAATTGAATCATGTATCAATATAGAACACAAATTTACGGAATAAAAATCCCTCTTGAATCCATGAGATTTACCCATAACCTTAAATCAGGATCATGTGGAACAAAAAATAAATAGACAAACAACAAAAATGTGTGCACAAGCGCACACGCTAGGCATAGATATTTCTTAACCTTCTCCTAACCTTTTCAAGGCGGCTATTAATGGGGTCAAGCATGTCTAAGTTGTATGTAGATGAAGGGACATAACCTAGTAACTTCCTTCATTTCTAATATTTTTTTTCCTACAGTTCTTTCTTTTTATTATTTTTTTTGGCTATGGCTTTTCCAACTCTAATGATAGAGAGTCTAAAAATCGGTCATCTAGTGAGAGGTGATTAATTATTAAACTGAATACTAGTAAATTAACTTATCAAGAATATGTTATTTATCATTCGACATTCACATTAACGCTTTTTTATTATATGATCTTCATTATCATGACCCAAGATAATGTCACCCCCACTAGTTATAAAATAGACTCAGCACCACAGTCTTAACAAAATAAAGTGTCTAGCTTTATTTATTGACTGTGAATTGTTGTTCAAATTCATATATATCAAGCCATTAATTACGTCTCTTTATGTTTGCGAACTCTTTGCTCACATATAGTTAAAGTGACTCATGTATTGTATTGGAACATTATGATTTTTTTGGAAAGGGAACATTATGATTTATGTTTAAAAAAATAAAATTGAATGAACAAATATAATCTTATGAAAATAAAAACTGAATTGCAAAAAATTTTATTTCATAACAATGCCTATACCTAAAGGATAGGTAAAATACATTCGGTGTTTACATGCTTTAAAAGCATCATATCCTTACAGTTATTGTATTTATACTTTTGTATTTTTTAATATTTAAAAGTAAATTAGGAGCAAGATAGTAATTTATTGTTGATATCAAAATTGAGAGTCACAATCTTAAAGAGAGTAATGATTGCCATTCTCGTTCTTCATTTTCAAATTGAGGTATGGCCTACCAAACCCACTCTCGTTCTAGAAAAAATGTGAGTAAATAGACAAAATTTTTACTGTCAGAAATTACTTTGCTTGGATAAAACGACAGAAATGATTGAACCGTTGACGAGTGGGAAAGAGATGAGTGTCGGCAAAAAGAAACAAAGCATCCCGTGACGATTCCATCAATCAACAACAAGAAACGCATGACTCGACACGTATTTAACGTTGCATATTCTGAACAACTCTCTTTTGACCGTTTTTTCTCTCTCTCTTTTTTACCAAAAAAAAAAAAAAAAATAGTAAACTAAAATTTGTATTGTTGTGTTATTATTCAGTACAAAATTGTCTCACATGTGGACCGACGTTCTTTGATTTTTGACGATGATGACATAAAATAAAAATATTCCATAGGATATTATGGTTTAATTGCTAGCGCTTTTTTTTTTTTTTTTTTTTTGGTTTTTTTGGTTTTGTTTTTGGTTTTTTTTGCTGAAATTAACTGCTAGCACATTGAATTTGAGTTCGGCAGAGATTTAAATTGCAACCTTAAGAAAGATTAGAGAGTATTACAATAATAAGTGAAGCTTAATGAACCCACTTTAGTGATGATTATTTCTTGTTTTCTGTTATTTGAAAAAGAAATAGATAGAGGAAATTTTTTTGGTTAAAACATTCTAAAAGTGATTTTTAGAAGTAACTACGACTATTTTAGCCCTTTCATTCGGCTAAGCAAAAACCAAAACTTCTTCCAGAAGCACGGGACAACTTGTCTTCCAGACATGGGTCCTGCTTTTTTGTTAATTAAATTTTGTTCTTTCCCTTTGTTTTTTCACTTTCTTAATTAGATAATCAGTGCAAATTTTTAAGTACTTTTTCCCAAAAAAAAAAAGAAAAGAAAATTTCTATAGTAATTTTTAAGTACCTGTCTGTTTATATTTTATTCTCTTTTTCCCAATTCCCTTGAAGAAAATA
Organism: Ficus erecta; assembly: GCA_008635985.1. Taxonomy (NCBI): domain Eukaryota; kingdom Viridiplantae; phylum Streptophyta; class Magnoliopsida; order Rosales; family Moraceae; genus Ficus; species Ficus erecta. The sequence goes on from BKCH01000768.1 coordinate 301,878, forward strand.
TTAACCCTTACAAGTTTTTAGATTGAAAAAAAAAAAAAAATGCTTGGATCAGAATAACATTGTTATTAAACATCACTTCTGATATAAAATAAATCTCATCTGTAATTTTTATATATCATTGAATCTATAATTCCTTAGTGGGTAATGAACAACACAAGTACCTTTTGGCATTGTTTTCATGCAAATGTCAGAATTTTAGAGAACAATTGCCTTCGAGTATGATAACCCCTTTTATCCTTTAAAAAAAAAAAAAAAAAGGAAGTGTATAATAGCCTCTTTTCAACCTCAATAGGAGATTTTGTTATTGGTTTTTTATTTTCAGACGCCTAGCCATTTTTTTTTTGGATTGAAAGCAAAATTTATAGAAAAATAACCTAAAGAGTAAAAGTATAGACAATGATTGTAATATGAATTCCTTCCTACGTTTACGGAACAAGGTATATCACATCATCATGCTTATGTGGTAAACTCATTTAAAATTTTTTTAACATTTGGATCATATTTTCATGTCATGTCATTCTTTTGTTTTTATTTTTCTCTTTCCTAATGTGCAATATATTAGTTGTCAACTCAAAACTATCATAAATATCTCACCTAAATCTTATCATAATCAATTCAATTTAAATAAATATAATATTTTTTATTTTTTGATATCTTTTCACATATTTAATTAATTTTTTCTTCAAAAAAAAAAAAGAAAAAAAGAAACTAAGGAACCATATATGAGGAACCTTCCTCATTCAAATCGTGAGGAAAAAAAATTTGGAAGTTAATTTTTTGTTTTTTAATTCAGTATGGTTTGGACCTTAAAAAAATGTTCGTGGATACTACTTTGAAATTTAAGAGAGTGCATTCATATATTTAATTTTTGTATTGGTTAGTTTGCTTTTTCAAGCTCATTTTATTTATGCAAATTTAAATGTCATTTAAAAAAAATTAAACTCTATTTTCGTTGATTTTGGGATCAAAATTGTAGTTGTGGTACTTCTTTTATTTCCTGAAAGCAAAAATTAATTAAATGTTTGAAGTGTAAAAAATTATTTCTTTTTCGAAAAAGCAAAAATTAATTAATTATATCAAATGATATTAGAATCAACATATTTTAATAGCACAAAATACCTTCTTCAATCTCCATGGTCATGAGTGTTGAACTTACCTTCTTCTGTCATGCCCAAAACTCAACAGAGCCTTCAATTTTCTTCTTCTTATTCCTTTTTTTTGTGGGGGGGGGGGGGGGGGGGGGGAGCTCAGAGCCTTCAAAATCTTTTTATTATTATGATAAGATTTATGTGAGATATTTATGGTAGTTTTGAGTTGACAATTAATATATTACACATTAATAAAGAGAAAAATAAAACAAAAGAATGACATGAAACCCAAATGTCAAATTTTTGTTGGATAGGTATACCACGTAAGAATGATGATGTGATATACCGATCCACTGAATAGCTTCTCTTCTCTATGGGTTTATTTGGTGAAACGGTTTGAGTTAAGATTTTTAAGTTGAGTTGAAGATAAGTTAAGTTGAGAGTTAGAGTTGAGTGTTTGGTAAAAAGTTTGAGTTGAAAAGTTTAACTTGAGTTGAGTGTTTGGATGTAAAAAGTTTGAGTTAAAAAGTTTAACTTGACTTGAGTGTTTTGGTAAAAAAGTTTGGGTTAAAAAGTTTAACTTGAGTTAGGGCCCTGTTTGGATGTAAAAAGTTTGAGTTAAAAAGTTTAACTCAAAAAGATAAGTTAACATGCCACTGTAGGTTGTGAATGGAAAAATTAAAATAAACTAAAATAAAAACACACATCAACAATATACATCAAAACCTTTTACAATATTTCTTACATAGCCATAAAATACAACAAAAGAATTACGTAGTTGCTAACTAAAAGTGCTAATAAAAAAAAACATCATAATTATCCCCCTAATCTGGTTTAAATAGATAAAACTGGGCTTGATTTCAAGTAGATTTATACCATGGATTTCGTTGATATCTGTCCCACATATCATCGGCCAACACATCTCTCAGCTGATTCATTGCACCCCTCCTCGATGCATCTTGCTGCCTTCCTGTACTTGGGCCTGTATCATCAACCCCGTCGGCCAACACGTAATCCTCGTTAACATTGACATGTCCACCTACAGACACACTATTTGCCGCATACTCTTCAAGAATAGGATCCCCAACCTGTACCATTCTTATGAAATTATGAACAATCGCACACGTCACTGAGATAATTGCTTGTTTGTCCATGGGATAATTGTTGATGCCTTTAAGTATTTTAAATCTAGACTTCCATACACCAAAAGTTCGCTCAATACAATTCCGTAGCGATGAGTGCGTGTAGTTATATACTTCCATACGGTTGCTCAGTCTCAACTGATTCACCAAACATTCTCTTAATGTAAAAGAAAAAGAAAAATAACCAGCAAAAAAAAAAAAAAAAAAAGGAACATATCAGGAAAAAAAAAACAAAACAATTCTCCATTTCTCCCTAATCCTCCCTCTCTCTGTATTTGAGATATTTGCATATCAATCACACAGCCTTCATCACACCACCGCGTGAGGCAGAGCACCCACCCCGCCGTGCCGTTGGAGAGCGCCCCCCCCCCCCCCCCCCACCCTAATCGCGAACCCATCACAAACTAGTTCGCGAGCTGTTTTCCGTCACTATGGTTCAACGGCGTCAGTTCTGGGTTCGGAATATCGAGCTCAATCTTCGGCAATGGCTCGTGACAGTGAGCTGAATTAATGAATTTCACGGCGGTTGGGCTTGCGACGACAGAATGGCACGAAGGGACAGAGGCGAGTGGCGGCCTGCGCTTGCGATGGGAGGTTTGCGGAATAGGGTGGGCTAGAACCGGTGGGGAGGAGCACGATGTTGGTGAACAATGGACAAGGCACGGTGAGACAGATAACAGGGCCGGGTGGGAGCACAGTAAACCAAGTTTGGTTTACTGTGCAACGGTTCAACGTAAAGTTGGGAATGAAATGAAATCCCAAACAACATCAGTTGGAACTCAACTTAAAAAATTGAGTCCTAACTGATTCACCAAACACTCCCTATGTCTTTAGATGGAGTTAGACATTATAACATTGTTCGATTATGCGTGTAATCATGAAATGTAAGCTCTTTAGCGCATAAAACAAATGTAAATTGGTTTCTTCTTCGTATTGTTGAAAAAAAATATAAATTGGTTGAAAACGGAACATTAATTAATGACTCAAATCAGAACATCCGTCAATGGAGAGCAAAATCATACTTCAATGCAACATCCTTTGCTACTTGAAGAAATTACAATATATCAAAAGAGAAGCTCAATGGATAAGATGGAAGAGATATTCGTAGTAACTTTTAAATTTGAAAGTTGTTAAGTATTTTATGTCTCTATGATTAATTAAAACATCGAATTCATACAGTAAAATATGTACCTACAATATATGAAAAAAAAAATACCAAATCAATTTTAATTCTAATTTTTTAATATTAATCTATGTAGTATATGTGTTATCATTTTTTTATTGTTGTATTTAAGAGATTATCACATTAACTAATAGTACTTATCAATTAAAAAAATAATAACTTATGGTTGTATATATTAGTATTTAAAAATTAAAATTAAAATTATGTCTCTAATGCTACTCATATAAAGATGCAAAAAAAGACAAGGAAAGAAAACACCAACGGCATGATTTGATGTTAAATGGTGACAAAAAACATGTTAAATGGTGACAGAAAACATGGATAAGTATGGTGGTCGTGAAAGCTTAAAAATGAAATAAACAATTATTAGTTAGTCAGGTCCATTTGTTCACGAAAAGTTATTTAAAAAAAAGGTGCAATTTTCTGTTTCTTTTTCTTTTTTAGGCTATCATTAGTTATGATTAGACTATGAGATTTAGTAGCGGATAATATCAATATAATTATTCATGACAAAAAAAAAAAAAAAAATTTGTGATAAAACAATTATTGTTCAGTACTAATTTTTAAAAATTAACAAATGCATAGTTCTAATTGCACAATGATGTGCCTTTCCAGGAGGAATTGAGGACTAGCTCTAAATGAATCAAAACTTTTTTTTTTTTTTTTTTTTTTCTGGTTGAAAATTATAGCGACTTTAGTTTAATTAGGCCAATATGTTAGATGTTTGGTCCACCTGTCTATTTACAACCACCCCCCCCCCACCCCCCACCCCCCCCCCCCCCCCCCCCCCCCCCCCCCGCCCCCCCCTTTTTTTTTTCTTTCTTTCTTTTATAATTTTACGGAACTTGTCTCTTTGTTTTGTTTTTGTTTTGTTTTGGACTGCTTATAAAGATATGGAAAATGTAATGTAATCTCATTTCTATTCAAAATCGACCTTCTCATTGATTAACAAATGTTGAAGGGTCTCAGTTTTCCTTACAAAAAAGAACTTTTTTTTTTTTAAAGTGTTTAAACTTATAAAATTCTGATATATTTTAAAATAAATTCATATGTTAAACACTCTCTCCGAATAAATAGCAGTACTCTAAAATATGTGGTTGTGATTGATTATTTATGAGATTAGATTTCATTTTAAAATGATAAATTGTTTCACGAGTCACACACTCACACATTGGTGCTCATGTCACATGTCCACTACATTCTCAGTGTAAGCCACACTGAGGAATTTTCCCAGTGATTCTGTCTTCAAAAGGGAGTCCGAGATTTAAAGCTCCATCCTTTCTATATTACCCGGAAAATTAATGTCACATCACCTCACGTGTGTATATATATATATATGTATATATATATATATATTATATAGAATAAGGGAATACGCTTGTTGTTCTATATTGCTAAGTGATCCATTTTAGACGTTTCCTCTACTTGTTTACTATATATATTTTGAGCAAATCATCATGGCCAACTAGTTAAAAAGAACAACAACTTGTTAGGCATTTGATTAGTTACTACCTTGACTAATATTTCTGAATTAGACACTCACGCACCTGAGCTGGGCCCAAGTGTCCTGAATAGACTAATCTGAAGCACACAAATTGACTTAATGTTAGAGCATGTAGCATCTGGCATATACCTAATCAAGTCCCCGATTAGGTTTAGTTCGTGGCCGACCGGTGCTCCAAAGAAATCCTGTTCCGAATATGGAATGGAAAGGCATGCAGAAGTGGAACTGTGGTGCATGTCACGCCCCACACGCAAGGGTGACTACATCTTAGAATTAGTAATTTATTATACGTCAATCACTTGGAGACAAATTAGTTCCAGCAAGATATGTTTGGTATATGCATATGCCATTTCAGACATGAGCTTGACTGCATTTACAAGCTTTTTATTTTTATTTCTATTTCTATTTTTCATTTTGCTAAATACACTAGGAAGCTGTTTAATGTATGGTGTTTTTTTTTTTTTTTAAAAAAAAAAATTTAATTTAGGATGGGGTTTTAAACTGTACATTTTATAATTTAATCATTTGTGAAATTATTGTTAAAAATATGCATGTAACCACGCATATCCATGTCAATAATGTAGATTTTAATGCGGAAAATAGGAAGAGAGAAACAAAACACCTCTTCACACACATGCGCAGGTATAAAAGCTAATCTGCTTTTCCTCTTTTCCCTTTCTGTATTCAATGCATGATCTAAAACTTCTATAAATAATTAATTCTAAGTAATCTGACTAAGATTTCGATTTAGTTCTTTTCACACAAATAACATTTGAAACATATATAATATTGCTCCATTATGGTCCTTAATTAATTTATATTATTTTAGTTTTTATATACTGAGAGAGAGAGAGGCTATACATTATTTCTCATAAAACATATATACATATAGTGATATAGAGATCATGTCATACGATAATGGAATTAATGGTACCATATAAAGCGGGATTCTGAACAAATTATCTGGATCTGGTTATGAATAATTCAACTACTTTAGGAATGGTCCTTTATATACGCATAATTACAAACGTTAGCCCTAATCTTCTTTTTACTAGCATCATGATTAATTTGTCTTTACTTTATGTAATGAAAAGTTAAAAGATAATTGTTAATTAACATCAATCTACTTTGAAAAAAAACAAAAATCTAGATTTCTTTTTGGAGAATATTTTTTGAACTTTGAGGGTGGGACCTGAGAGGATTTGAACCTGTATTTTTAGGTGAAGCAAAGTAAATCACTAGACTATGCATGTAATCACCTTTTTAGAGAATACTGGTCCAAGCTATCACTAGTATTTTGGTAGCTTAATATAAAAAGTAATTTGGATTTCGTTCTGAAGAGTATTGGTCCAAGCTATCACTAGTATTTTAAAATTTATTTTCTAAAAACTGCAATTTACTTCTTTCTTTTAAAATAATTTAGATTTTTTTTTGGAGAGTATTGGTCAAAGCTATCACTTGTGTTTTGTATTTATTTTTTGAAAACGGTTACTTACTTCTTTTTCTCAAAATAATATAGATTTTTTTTTTTTTTGTGTGTGGAGAATATTGGTCCAAGCTATCACTGGTATTTTAGTAGGTTAATACAAATGGGCTAACATTCCCTCGTGCTCCTCCATTGCACATGCTGTGGGTATAATTAAAAGTGACTCCCTCATGAGCATTATAGAAATTGTGGTACTACAAGTCATGACAACATACCTCCACCAAACCAAAACAATTTCAAGGAAATAAATAATTAATGAATTGGGTAAATTTGACTTAGTTTTATCAAACATAGGTCTAATATATAAAATTTTAATTTCTCAAGAATGAGCTTGCTAAAGAGCTGCAATAGGCATGTGAATGTTGTAGCACAAAATAAAAACACGGTTTGTCTCATATTCGATATCCCGAGCAAAACGGCACTTGAAACTTATGAGGATTGAACACTTTTTTTTTTTTTATTAACAAAATATGTTGCATGTTATTGATGTAAGTGCCATTAATCTAATGCTATGTAGACATGCTTTAATTATCACATTTATTTTATAGATCCGATAGTACTTATAGAAGTGTCCGACAAAAGATCATTCCTAAAAAAAATATATAGGTCGGACTAGGATTAATTAATATATTTCGGAGTGATGCAAATACAATGCAGTAAAGAAAGTGGAGTATGCACTAAAACCCAAAATTTTAATCTTTGGTACAATACAGAGAGCATATATATATATATATATATATTTATTTATATATCCAGAAGTCTCTGATGATCTCTTATTGCATTATATTCAAGCCCATAACTCCCCTTTCCCCACCTAGGCAAATACTTTTATGTAACATTAGTTTTGGTCTTTGAATTTAGGGCATGTTCCAACTCATCATAGAATTTTTCATCATTTCTCCAAGTGCGATGTTCAGAGAGAGAGAGAGAGAGAGCGAGTTCGCATACATGATTGTGAGAGTGACGATAAAAATTATAGAAATTATCTTATATTCAACAGCGGGATAGATTCGACAAAATATAATATCATTTTATTTTGTATTTTATAATTAATAGTTGATTTATAAGTAACTTTTTATTTAAAATCTTATAATATAGATTATTTAGGATTATTAGTACAAATGACAAATATCACTTAAGAATATTATATTAAAATCAATTGATAATTTTAATAACATATAAAAAAAAAATACAAGTATTGTTATATAAGGGTGTCGGATAAGAGAGTATACCTATAAGATATTATTAAAAAAAAAAAAAAAAAAAACTTTGTCTCGTGGTTGAGTGTCACCAATCGTGGGAAGGAAGGACCCCAAGAAGCCTGCAAAAAGCAAAAAACGCAAAGTGGAATACAGTCTGTTAATTAGCATACTACCCACTCAGTCTACATGCCCATCAACCCCACTACTACATATCTTCTGCGTACAAGCAATACAAACACACATGTATTAATTATTATTACAATTGAATAACTATACAGCTGTTGGGGGGGGGGGGGGGGGGGGGGGGGGGGGGGGGGAAACTATATTGACAACAACCATTTTTTTGTCAAAATATGGTTGTTATGATCTTTGAAATCTTAGAATATTGAAAACTCTTGATGTTGATACTAGCTAAAATGATGAAATAGCCATGCTATATTCTTTTAGCCTACGTTTGGTGATACAGTTGAGTTTAAACTAAACTGTACTTTACGGCTGATTTTTTGTCTTCTTAAGAAAAAATCAAAAAAAATTATAACTAGTTTTTAAAAAGTCAACCAATCTCAACTTAAAAATTTCATCTCATTTTAAATTCAACCCGAACACCAAACAAACCCCTAATTTACATACCTGTGTGGACAAATGAATGTTAAAAAAAAAAAAAAGAAAAAAGAAAAAAGAAAAAAGAAGACGAAGAAGTATCTTTTGCTGTGTGTATGTATATATAAGAATTAAGATGCTCCAATTAAAAGTATTTATTAAGGGTTTATAACTAAGGAGTTCATTTATATTCTTAAAAAAAAAAAGGGAGAACAAATTTTTTTTTTAATCAACAAAATGATTACTAGAATACTCATTTCATGTTTTGAGAAGTTGTACCATATTCGTGATCTTAATTAGTAGCCAGACTTTATGTGTAGTCAACAGAGTTATGTTATATGACCCATCTAGAGCTAGTTAGGAAAAGAAGGTTTTACAATCTTCAGTCACAGATTCAAAAATTAACAGATTTTCTTTAAATTGATAAAATAGGCACTATAAGTCCCATATTACATACTATGCCAGCCTTGAATTAGCAATTCATCTATAATTCAAGCTATTTTTCAATATATATCCAAAGCATTAATAACTATTTTATACATTAGGCACTCTTTAATTTTATATTTAAGAAGTAGCACTATACATTCTTAGTGGCCATACTTTACGTGCAATGGATAGAATTATGCTACATGGGCACACACGATTTGTCTAATCTTTGATAAAAAGACTATGCGCAATCGCTTTTGAAATTTTAGAATTGTTAACTGTTAAAGATTTAGGGTCAAAATCTTTATCATTTTACTTGTAATTTTAGTAGACTCTAATATGATGCTGTAAGTATGAGCGTGAAGATACTACTGATTTTTTTTTAACCAAAAAAATTCTTACATATTTACAGACTATTTGTCAAAATAAATCCAACCATCAATAATCTAACTTTCTGAAATAAATAAATAAGAAAAAAAAAAAGAAGGCACTTATATACAAGATATATATATATATATATATAAATATATATATGTGTACAATCCGAGTCGGTCTTGTACATTGAAACACGCACTAGTGTAAACTTTCCTTCCTTCAGTTCCACCAGCCAGCAAGCCAGCCATGAAAGCTTCACTTCCCACACTACTACTAGTGTCCCTGGTGGTGGTGGTGTTGACCGCCACAGCCAGCGCAGCAGCTCCAGCGGCCAAGTGCTGGAGCCACCGCCAGGACCAGGGCTCAACCCTGCCGGTGTTCCACGTCTACAGCCCCTGCTCCCCCTTCCGACCGGCGCACGCGGAGTCATGGGAGGAGAGTGTGCTGCAGATGCAGGCGGAGGACAAGGTCCGGCTGCAGTACCTGTCGAGCCTGGCGGTGGCTCACAAGTCCATCGTCCCCATCGCCTCCGGCAGGCAGATCGTGCAGAGCCCGACCTACATTGTGAAGGCTAAGATTGGGACTCCTCCTCAGACCTTGCTCTTGGCTATAGACACCAGCAACGACGCCGCCTGGATTCCCTGCGAGGGCTGTCTCGGCTGCACTTCCACCGTCTTTTCTCCCCCCAAGTCCACCTCCTACAAGCCCCTTTCCTGCTCAGCTCCTCAGTGCAAACAGGTAAAATTGTCACCTCATTTTTGTGTCTCATAATCCGTTTTTGCAGCTTTTAATGAGCCAGTTTTTGTGTGCGATTGTCTTTCTTTTTTACTTGGTGTTGAACTTTATTTTTTTTATTTTTCTCCTTTTCATTTCATTTCATTTTTTTGGCCATGTTAAAGGGACTAATTTAAAAGTGTAAGGGCTACTTCAATGTAAAGTTTAGTGACGAATCACACCCTCTTAAAGAGTTCAAAGAACACAAGAGCTATTTATCTTTTTTTTTTTAATTTTTAATTTAACATAATAATTCAGCATTTGATCACTATGATTTCTCACTAAACAAAGGTAAAGCAAATAATATATGTATATTGGGAAAAATCAGATCCATTTTGGTTACTACAAACTACATATCAGCAAATTTTTGAAAAAGTTCTTTTTGATCTTCCTTTTTTTTTTTTTTTTTTTTTTTTTCACTTAAAAGGTGTAGAAAGTTATAGCTCATATACAACTAAAGTAAATTTAACCTGCGGCAAAGTAGGAATTACGAACTGAAGCTCTCTTTATTTTTCTTTTGGGTGGAAAAAAGGAGCTCTTTACTTTAATAACTGTATAAGCAGCAAAAGGGTACAACAAAAGTAACTTTTTTCTTCCAAGCAAAAAAAAAAAAAAAAGAAAAAAAAAAAGAAGGTATTTTTTTTGTACTGCCTTTGGGATAATCATTTCTTCTCATCTTAAATGTTTTCATTTCTGGACGTTTTAAATTGACGTTTAGAAAACAATATTTAAAATGAGAAAAAAATATTGTAAAATATTATCATTTACAACTTTTAGGAAAATTTCTAGATGCTATAGGGGACAATATTTTCATCATTCGAATTTTTTTTTTTTGAAATATTATTCTATAGTGTTAAATGTTTTTAACTGTTTATCAAAACGTGTTTTTATCTAAATATTTTTCTCGAACGAACTGTACATTTTTCTCAATTCTTGAAGATTCTGTACTGACTGACTACACAAAAGTTCACGGGTGAAAAAAATACCAAAAAAACAAGAACCAGAATGGACAATTCATGACCCGGTGAAAAGCATCCTCTAGTCTGCTAACGGTGCCCGTGAACTCTCTCAGGTACCCAACCCCACCTGCAGTGGCAGCGCGTGCAGTTTCAACCTGACCTACGGTGGGTCCAGCATTGCTGCTGACGTGTCCCAAGACACCTTCACCCTCGCCACCGACCCCATCCCATTCTACACCTTCGGCTGCATCAAGAAAACCACCGGCAGTTCGGTTCCACCTCAGGGCCTATTGGGCCTAGGCCGAGGCCCACTGTCTCTCCTCTCTCAGACCCAAAGTCTCTACCACTCCACATTCTCTTACTGCTTGCCCAGCTTCAAGGCTCTCAACTTCTCTGGGTCGCTCAGACTTGGGCCTGTTGGTCAGCCCATTAGGATAAAGTACACCCCTTTGCTGAAAAATCCTAGGAGATCTTCGCTTTATTATGTCAACCTTTGGGGAATCAAGGTGGGACGGAGGACTGTGGACATCCCTCCTAGTGCTCTGGCATTCAATCCGACTACCGGTGCCGGCACCGTCATCGACTTCCGGTAAGAGTTTATCCAACTTTTTAATCTTACGAGAATTCTTCGGTTGTGTATGTAGGTAGGCACGTTCATAAATACATGCGTTTTTTTTGTCCTATCATAAAAGCTATTTTGAACTCTTTTTTTTTTAATGACTTTTGGTAGGTGCTTGGTTTTGTTTTCATGTGTTTTTTGGAAATGTTTCCACATATCTTTTGAGGCGCGAAACGATCTGAATAGTTTTTTGTTTAGCAAATGTTTTAAAAAACTTAAACGAAAATAAAACTGATGAGAACGATTTTTGTGAAGGGAATGAAAAATGGAAGAAAGTTGTTTTTTTCATCTATGTGTTCGTTTTTAAGGCCATATAGCTCAACACATGTTCATACAATTCACATTTTTCTTAAATTAATATCAATCTATCATAAAAAGATAACTAAACACAATTTTAAAAACAATTTTAGCATCATTCTCAAAATATTCTCATATTTATTTCCATACAAGAAATAAAATCATTACTAAAAAAAAGAAAAAACTTTCATGTCACTAAAGGAAGTTTCAATCAAGGTCCATGGGATGCTTATCAAGAGCAGTATCTTTATTTATTTAAAAAAAAAATAAAAAAAAAGAAAGAAGTATCTAGATATTATTATATGACAGAGTAGATAGACAAAAAATTTTAGTTTTCAATAGTCCACACCAACATATTTAGGCAATCTTAAAAATTGGTGGTGATTTTGGTGGGGCTTTAAAATATCACAATTAAAATGTTTGTGCACTGTAATATAAACTAGAGCACATGAGGGGAACGATGTCTGTCTAGATTCTTTTTAGTTTATCACTCCAAACATTCTATGGAATTCAATAATTACTCCATTGTCTCCTAGCTGGTTTCCAATGTTCTTGAGTTTTATTTTAATAGAGTAAATAAAAAACTATCCTCCTATTTAATAAATTTAAAATAATTTGGCCAAACATGTCATGTCGTGCAAATAAAAATATAAATCTTAGTCAAAAGTTTATGCCCAATAATTTAGGGGACCGTGCATTATTGGTCACGCTACTTTTTCCTGTATGAATAGAGTAATAATGTCAGTCCTCTTTTGTTTTTTTGTTTTTTGGTATTTTTTGGTTCTTTGTTTTTTCTGTCCTCCCTTTGTGATCAGGCACCGTCTTCACAAGATTGGTCACACCGGCGTACACGGCTGTCCGAGATGAGTTCCGACGACGGATGGGGAACGTGGTAGTGACATCACTAGGCGGGTTTGACACATGTTACACGGTCCCAATTGTCGTACCCACCATAACATTCATGTTTGAGGGGATGAATGTGACACTGGCACAAGACAACTTCCTGATCCACAGCTCGGCTGGCAGCCTCACATGCTTGGCAATGGCCGCGGCACCCGACAATGTGAACTCGGTGCTGAATGTGATCGCCAACATGCAGCAACAAAATCACCGTGTGCTCTACGACATCCCCAACTCTAGGCTTGGCGTGGCCCGTGAGACGTGCTCGTGATTGATTCAATTTTAGTTTGGATGCACTTTGGTTGTGGTGTTTCGTGTTTGTTTTGTGATTTTTCTTAGAATTGTTCTTGTTGCAATGCAGAATGTCGTGAGGCGTATGTTGGAACAGTAGTTGCTAACTCTTAAATCTTAAAAGATACTAAATAGGAAGTATGTTTCTATGGTTGTGTTTGGACATGTCTATCGGACGGAACCATCCATTGTCCATTGGGGGATTCCATAATAATGAATTTAAGTATTATTTGTTTATTGTTTGAGTAGATGATTATTTCAATAGATCGTATTAAGTCACGGGTTATTTTCAAGTGGCTTTTACAATATTATTGTCTAAGCATTAATGATCTAATAAAATTAACAGAAATTATATAGAATAATTCTTTTTTGTCTAGATTGTCAATTGTCGGCGTTTTAGAATTTTGTACACCAACCCTGTTCACATTCCTAAATACTAGTATCATGTATTTAAATGCGACTAACTATGTTCACACGGTCAAAGAACAATAGTCTAGACGTATTTTGAAACTAACAAATGGGAACATGGTCTTACAAAAAAAAAAAAAAAATCATATCAAATCAAATAATAGGGAAAATGGAGAAATTGTAATGGGGGAAAAATATTCTATACTAAATAAGTATAACCGTACTCGTCTCATATAAGAGGGAGGGAGACAAAGAACTAAACCCAAGAAAGACTATAAAAGATATAAAAAAAAAAATCAAAACACAAACTTATGTGCTTTTGAATAATTGTTTTGAATTCGAAAAAATTCCGATGAATAAATGTTAGGAGAGAGAAAAATGAATGTGTTATAAATTTTGATAAAAATAAAATAGTTAAGGGAGAAAAAATCAATCTAGACCCTTCTTTTGTCGTTATTTCCCTAATTTCACATGAGAGATTTACAAGAATACATTTATATAAATTTCTACACTGACTAAAGTATATATCAATCCAAGAATTTAACCAAAGTTCTTGGTGACCAGTGCAAATCGTCAATGTCACCCTCCTGATTAGTGCGTAACGACAAGTCACTCAGTAGGTGACCAAACGTCAATAAGTTAGCAACCCATGGACCAATCAGAAGAGTCAAGTGGAGTCACCCATTTAGAGACTGATGGTCACCCGTGGATCAAAATTCAAATGACGAGAGAGCGTTTTATGAAAACAACAAGATTTGAAGGAAAGTGTTATGTGATTGCTGGTATAATCCAGTGATAATTCTACGTTTGACTCAATTTTAAGGTGTAAATTTTGAATTCTCCACCACTAAGTTAGAAAAAAAAAAGATTTTTTTTTTAACTTAATAAATAATGAGAGTAAACTGGTACTAGATATAACAAGAGAATCTCAACTAGATTGACACCACCACCTCATTCCTTATCAAACTCCCCACTCTAATTTTATTAGTAGGTTATTGTTGCATGTCTTTTTTCGTGAGTGCTCGCAAGTGAACGAATCACCACAAGTAATAAAGTGACAAACTATCGGGTATCGTCACACATAGATTCAAACTAAGAAACTAACTAAATACCCGCAATTAAGATGGCTCAATTTTATCTAAGCAATCAAAATTAAAAGGAAATGACATTAAGCAACAAAATTAAGCAATTAAATTAAACCAAGAAGGATAAGCAAAATAAAAGCAATCCAAGATATGGATTGAAGGGAACTCGATGATATATAAGGCAAGGGGGTTTTGATTTCACTTGACTAAACTATGCTTATCCAATTCAAGGCTTGTTAATCGAATTCATTCAAATCATTAATTCTAGGCACCTATTTTAATTTCACTCCCTCTTCCAAGTGCCGAGTAAAATAATATGTAAAATTAATCAAATTAAAATCCCTATTAACTAAACCAATTAAGCACTTATTACGTAACCCTACTCTAGTGATTACCCAAGTCATATTAGCCTCCCGAACTTAATATTACTATGGGTTGTGTTTCTCAAGTCCCAATATATGAAATTAACTCTCCCAACACTAGTAAAAATTGTGGATTTCACGACGATTTTTTACCGTCGTGTAAAGTTTATACGACGGTTACATAACCGTCGTGTAATCTAGCGTCGTGGAAGACAACACGACAGTTATCTTAATGTTACACGACGGTTCAAAACCGACGTCGAAACAAGGAATACCGTTGTCGAGACAAGTAGAGTAGAACATTACGACGGTTCTAGGCAGAACTGTCGTGTATTTTTTTGTAAAAAAAAAATTTGGCGTTTTTTGGTGATTTCCCACAGGTGGCCTAACCTATATGTGATACACGATCCAAGATATTAACTACATTGATCAAAATAAAAATACATACCAATTATTACATTACAAGTTTACATGTCATAATTAATGAATTGCATTATATGGCTAGCTCATTCTCCCCTAATCAAATCCAAATCCTGAGAAGTAAAAAATTATTTACTTTCAAGTACGTCAATTCCATTCAATACTATGTCCCTCATAAAACCTAAAATAAAATAACCACATTCAACACTTCCCTCTTAGAGAAGACATGGACAGTTCGAGATTTTTGTTTTACAATCTCGTCTCCTTCTAATCCCTTCTCCGGCTGTAATCTTCCAATCCATTAGGGCCCTAGCAAATTGGTAAAGTTCAAACTCATTAAGATGCATATAATTAAGATTAAATAAAAAATTAACATATTAAAATTGACTTACATGTTCATTAGCTCAATAAAATCGTCTTGTTTCTTCTCTCGAAGAGGATCAAAATAAAGGACGAAGTCCTCCCATGGGTCAATGACTCCCGAAAACCCGACCTAAATCGAAATTAAAGATCAATTTTCGATCCATTTCCAAAAACCCGACCTAAATCGAAATTAAAGATCCATACAATTCATTCAATAATCAATATTTTTGCATTTAAAATACAACATATTAAGCTTTCAAAATAATTTAACAAATCATACTTAAAAAAAAAAAACGAGAACGAATTATTTTAGATATATATCTACAATAATTCATAAATATATAAAAATTAAATAACTCAAAAGAAGAGTAAGTAATAAACACTACTTACAAATAATTACTAAAAGAGAGTGTTGGTTTAGTGGATCGTGGCAGTGGAGGAGATGTGATTTTGCAGGCCTCTATAATGTTTTTCGCGGCTGCGGGTAAAAAAGAAGGATGCTGGTAGGGGTAATAAAAAATCGGAGGATTACACGACGGTTCTATCAGAACCGTCGTGTAATCCCCAACCCCTGGGGATTACACGACGGTTTTGTTTAAAACCATCGTGTAATACTATGTTTACACGACGTTGTGGTGAAACTGTCGTGTAATCTCCGTCTTGTAATCCAACTTTTGTAGTAGTGCAAGCCCAATTTCATAGATCTAATAACTCGAATTTAATGAAAAATCAAATTAGGAAAAAGCATAAAGATACACAAATGATTCCAAATGGGATTCAATCAACAAGCAATAAATTCTTCAAAACGTAGTCATCATTAAGCTACATCATACCCCCTAGTTTTGAAAGTTTAGCTAGACATCAAAGTTCTCAAATCCACAACCAAATTCAAAACAAACATCAAAAGCCATATTCAAGCACCGATTAAAAGTGTAAATGCAAGTTCAAGCAGCTACAAAGAGAGAGGAAGGTAGAAGGAAGAAGAACTAGTTGAAGAACAAGCTTTCAAATCTTCAATCTCCTTAAATCTCCAAGAAAAGCCCTCAAAAACCTTGAAGTTTTCACTCTTGTTTGTCTGAAATTTGGGTCTCCAAAAAGCTTCTTTCTGTTTCACACGATTCCTTTTATACCCTTCAAAAATCAGCTCATTTTCGCCTTAAATTCAATTATCCATGTGTGCGGGCACTACAGTGGCTGAAAAGGGGGCTGTAGTGTGCATATGGAGGGTAGGGCTTCTCAGGAGGCGCACTGCAGTGGATGAAGAGAGGACTACAGCACACGTAAAACAGGGCAAGGGCGGGCTGCAGCGGACATTTTGTGCATTGTAGGCTGCAGAAACGAGCTCTTTGGCTTGGGAGTTTAAGCACAATCTGTAGTGGATGTTTGGTGCGTTGCAGCCCGTTTCGTGCTTTTTTGATTCCTCTTTTTGGTGCCTTTTTGCTCATTCTTGCATTTTCCCTTCAAAAACAACATGAACATAATAAAAACGCTAATAAAGGTGTTCAAAAACCAACAAAATGCCTAAGACTAAAGATTAATAAAATCATTATATTAGTTATTTACCATTTAACACTCTATATTTTACTTTTAGTCATAAAGTATGCATTAATGTATCTTGAAGTTTTGGATTTTTATATCATTAATTATTTTCTCTGTCACACACTTGATTTTGACCTAAAAATACCCTTAGTAAAAAAGTTTAAATGGTTTACCTCTTTATAATGGCTAAGAATTCTAATTTAAATAAAGAAACTAAACAAAATTTCAAATTCTTTTTTAGTAGATCATAATTACTTATCTGATCCTTACTTTTACGTTATCTGGTACCTATACCGTCTCACCCTATCTTTGTCTCTTCCCCCAAATCAAGAAACATGGAACTTAAAAATTACGCTTCTTAATAACAAATC
Organism: Ficus erecta; assembly: GCA_008635985.1. Lineage (NCBI taxonomy): Eukaryota > Viridiplantae > Streptophyta > Magnoliopsida > Rosales > Moraceae > Ficus > Ficus erecta. The sequence continues at coordinate 319,272 of BKCH01000768.1, forward strand.
TAAAAATTCATTAGAAACCTTCGTCCCATCGCCTTCTAATCTTGGTAATGTTAATATAATTAATGTAATTATTAAAATACCCTTTTACATAGTTAAAAAATTACTAGCACATGGAAACTAATTAAGGGTATATGAGTAAATTTGTTATGTATCCCTTTAACAAGTAATCAATACCAAAGAGGATGTAAGGATTGATATTGCTATTCTTCATTCCCTTTATTGTGTGGGAACCACTAAAATTTCATTTTCCATTTTGTAAGTAAACACATGATTAGCGTATTTAGCATTCTAATTTAAACTATAATGTAATTTTTAATAGCATATTGATGATAATTATATACGAAAATACTGAAATTATCCCTACAACTCCTCCCACTCTCTCTACTGCGACTCTCTCTCCTCGATCACCAGTGCCAACACTGTCATGAGAGCATATTATTATTTGTTTGTAAATCTATTGTTTACTAGAAAATCCAAAATCTTACTTGTAAAAATATGCTATAAATTATAATATTTAAAAAATATGTTATAATTTTCAAAAGTTGATATGAAGTATGTTATATGTTGTAATTTCTCTATGAAATATATGCACTAGATATTTAACATGTACGGTTGGCCTTCATTTTGCCTTTCTCGGGCCAATTTGATCCTTCATGCTGTAAGGGTAACAAGAAATCCAAGTCCTAAATCGAAAACATATAATAACAATAACATGCATGTAATGATATTTGGTTACTCCATTTAACATGTTGACCTTTTAAGATATAAGCCCAATTCCTTATCAATATCAAATTCCTTCTTTTTCTCCCTAATTTTTCACATAATATTAGAGCGGGAGGTCCTGAGTTCGAACCTCTGCAATTGTATTATTTAACCCTTTTATTATTATTATGTATTGGGCCTTTAAGCACGTTTGCCCATTGTCTTGCCTGCACGTGAAAGGGAGTGTGGAAATATAAAGCTATTGTTAACTCACCTTCCAATAGCTTAAGTTTTTAGGATGGATTGGTACGCAAACATGGTATTAGAGTCCAACAAGCTCAAACGAGCGGCTCGATTTATCAAATACAATATTGATGACTCTAAAGAGAGCACCATCTTGTGTGGACGTGCTAAGAGTAAGAATAAACCCAAGTTTTACATCGAAAACATATAATAACAATAACATACATATAAGAATATTTGACCACTCTACTAAATATGTTGACATTTTAAAATACAAGGTTAATTTCCTATCAGTCTGACAATATCTAAAATACCAAAAAGTACAAGAAATTCCCTTACATTACTTAAAAAAAAAAAACACACTATGAATAAAACTCCTTTTAACTAGATTAAATAAATAAGGCGAGATTCCATCATAAAACTCCACCAAAAAAAAAAAAAAGTGAAACACAATTCTCTTTTATTATTTAAAGATTATAAAAAGATAAAGATATGGTAATGTTAAAATACAACACAACAGTTCTCTTTAAAAAAAAAAAAAAAAAAAAATACAACACCGCCAAATACAAAATATATTTTCTGAACAATACAAATTGCAGACACAAAAGGGAATCATCAAATGTTTTTTTATTTTTTATTTGATTTTTGATTTTTTTGGGGAATTCTTTCTATAAATAGGTAAATGTTCCACTATTGGCATGTTTTAATAAACAATTTAATATTTGCTTTTAATTGTTGACGATTCCCAATGGGCTCATCACGTCTCAGTGTTTTGACAACAGGGCAAATTAAAAATCAATTTGACAGATGATAAGCACTTGGTGATTATGAAAGGGCAAAAGCCTTGGACCTTATCCAACCCATTTTCGCTCATTTTTCCGGCGATTTGCGTCAAACGGATTTACTGCCGATGCACCAGCCACCTACCCCCCCCCACCCCCCCCCCCCCCCCCCCCCCCCCCCCCCCCCCGGCTCTCTCTTCTCTCTTTTTCTCTTTTTCTAAAGCTTCCACCTTCCCAACCAAGTGTCATCTTCATTCGTCTCCCTCACTTTGGTCCTCATCCTCTTTCCAACAAACCCAACTCTTATATTATATTTTATTCACAATAATTCTAATACTTTTTTTTATAATTATAATTACATATATAATTTAAGGATAATTACATTTTTTATTTTATTAAAAGACACAGAATTCGAATCCTATAATTTTAAATTAAAAAAAAATATGTCTTCACATATTTAAATCAACGTCATTATAAGAATTTATTGATATCACAAGTGAAATTAAAGAACTGCTTATTAATGTTTTCTCGTTTAATATCAAAGAGTCTAAAATTACCAATATCTAATCCAACATGGTAGGTTATTTGACAGAAATAATTACAACTATTACAACTCACAACACATGTTGAGAGTCGATATCTAAATGATAGATAAGAGAATGTTGAAAAGTTATCCTCTTACTGCTATGTTATTACCAAATATCTTACTCATGCTTTTTTGTTTAATATCAACGAATCTAAAATCACAAAAATCCAAACCAACTTGATAGGTTATTAGAGAGATATAATTATAATGTCATAATAGATGAAGAGATTCAATCTCTAAATAATAAATAAGGGCTCGTTTGGTTGGTTAACTCATTTTAAACTAAACTGTATTTTTTTCATCATGTTTTTATCTTTTCTGAAAAAGTTTTTTGTCTTTTCTGAAAAAGTCAACAAAATTTACTATGTAAACTTAAAAATCTCAACTCAACTCAAACTGAACTTGTACACTAAACGGGTCATAAGAGTGTATTGATAAATTATCATTATCGCCGTGTTATTATCACTTGTGATTATTATAATAATAAGTATGTGTCCCAATAAAAATATCTTTATGTTAATAATCCTATAATGACCTTTTTCCAATGTTACAAACCTTTTCTCGTTCCGTTTCAAACTAAAACTCGAAAACTTTCCTTCCTTCCATTTCTCCTGAATCAAAATCCAAATATTTCATCAAAATCCTCTTCCTTTTTCCCTTCCAAGTCCAAACTCAGATCTTGACAAAAAAAGGAAAAATGGATGTTAAACGTCGAACAATCCGGTCATTAGTATCGAAGCTGAGCTCGGTGTCGGAGCAGACCCGGTCGGAAGCCCTGAGCGAGCTGCGTCTCATCAGCAAGCACGACGCCGAGAGCCGCCCGCTGATCACCGACGCCGGCGCCGTCCCTTTCCTCGCGGAGACCCTCTTCTCCGCCTCCCACGGCGCCCAGGACGACGCCGCCGCCACAATCCTCAACCTCTCCATCTCCTGCCGCCACGCCCTGATATCCACGCGCGGCCTCCTCGACGCTCTCTCCCACTCCCTCCGCCACCACCACAGCTCCTCCTCCCCCGGCGCGGTCCAGTCCTCCGCCGCCACCCTCCACAGTCTCCTCGTCGTCGACGACTACCGCCCCATCGTCGGCTCCAAGCGCGACATCATCTATTCCCTCGTCGACATCCTCAAAACCCCCAACTCCCCTCCCCGCTCCGTCAAGGACTCCCTCAAGGCCCTCTTCGGCATCTCCCTCTACCCGCTCAACCGCCCCTCCGTCGTCGACCTCGGCGCCGTACCCGCCCTCTTTTCCCTCGTCGTCAAGGACGGCCGCGTCGGCATCGTCGAGGACGCCACCGCCGTCGTCGCGCAGCTCGCCGGCTGCGAGGAAAGCGAGGACGCCTTTCGGAAGTTGTCCGGGACAGGGGTCCTGGCGGATTTGCTGGACCCGGCGACCGGGTCCAGCCTGAGGACTAAAGAGAACGCGGTGGCGGCGCTGCTCAATCTTGGGCGGTGCGGCGGAGAGAGGGCGGTGAAGGAGGTGAGGGAATTGGGGATGGGAAGGGCTGCCGAGGGCATCGCCGAAGTCGCCGAGACCGGCTCCGCCAAAGGAAGTGACAAGGCGGTTGCTCTGCTCAAGATGATCGACGGTGGCACTGGTTTGCTCCTTTCTCGGTTTGATTCTAATTCGTTAAACCACTCTTCTTGAGCTATATATGGCTGCAATTGGTTTGCATTTTTGTTATGTTATGGTTTTTTTTGTTTTGTTTTTTGTTTTTATGAAGTTAGTTTCCATTTGTTAATCATAATAACATTTCCTTAGAAAATCTAGTTTTTGTACAAATTTATGATGATCATAGTTTGAATTTGCATTCTTTTACATGAAGCTTAGCTTGTACAATGTTATGATTAGTCCCTTCGGATTTTAATTTTTTAAAAAAAAAAAATGAAATTTAACTTATATTTTTTCCTTTAATGTTTTTGTGAAATGAAGTGAGATGCAATACCTGTTTAGGATTGTAGTTTCGTTTTGGATTAAAATTAAGACAAATGCTAGGTACACAAATTCTAATCTTAACTTTGCAAGTAATTTTTGGTCACCAGGGTTGGTAAGACTTTGGATCAAATTTTGTTATGTACACGTTTTGGGTACCCCAAGAACTTGTGGAAAAGCAAGCACCTTTCGGTTATTTATTTATCTATTAATTTTTTTGATTGAAAGAACTTGGCAACAACCTCCCTATTTTGCAATGAGAGTGGTGACACAGACAATAGTTAAGGCCAAAACTTTTTGCTCCATTCAAATGCTGATGGAGGAGAAGAAATCTAGTCCTTTTTGTGGGTGTAGTTCCACTCTCTATGGTTTGTTGATATGGTTTTGGTAAATGCATTGAACTATGTTGCTGTCAAAACCCGAAAGAGGTACATAAGTGATAGGTAAAAAGGATCATTTGATCCACAAGAGATGAAAACAACTTTCAGTTTCTGGACCTGAAGAATACATTTTGTGGAACCAAATAATTGATATTTATCAATAGAAAATTTAGCTTGGATCCTCAATGTGGAATTATAAGTGTGGTTCATGTATAATCTAGCGGTAATTTCACACTTGATTATATCATGAGGTGAAGAATTCAAATTTCTTCACCACAAGTTCAAGAAAAAGTTTGACTATGAGTTTTCTTGTTCTAGTGAAGGCGTCGAAGGAATTTCTTTCAAGTAAAGGTTCCATTTGATGCATAATACAGAATTGGGTAATTGTATTTTTAAAGCTATATTTTTCTTTTGTTTTGTGGTTTACTCATGGCATATAGCTTTTTTTTTTTTTTTTTTGGGTAGAACTTGTTATGGAAGAAATTAGAGAGATGGATTCCCTAAAAAAAAAAATTAGAGAGATGGATAGATAGAACCTTTTGATCTGCAGAAGATGCATTGGATGATTATTGTAAAACTTATACATGGTAGCACTAGTAGGTAGAGTTAAAAAGATTTAAAATTTGGTACTGGGAAATGAGTTCTTGTAAGGTTGAAAATTTGTTGACCAAGAAGTTGCTCTTGTCACTATTACAATCCATTTGGGGAAGGTCTCGGCGATGTGGTTTTGAAGATATTTGAAGTACAGTTCTGAAAATGTGTTTGGTTGAAAATAACGGTTTCTAGTAAAAAAAAAAAAAAATGTAAAAACTTAAAATGTGTTTAGAAAAAAATGTCAATATAAATCTTGTTTCGTTTCTCTTTGAAATTTTATACAATTTAAAAAGAAATCATTTCATTTGAACTTAAAATGATAAAATTATGGACTTTTAAAATTTAAATTTATTATAGATATTTTTTAAAAAGGAGTTCACTATAGATATTTAGATATGTGAATAGTGAATAGTGATTTTGAATAGAAGAAAAAGATTAAAAAAAAAAATGGAACATAAGAAAAATCTCAAAAACCGAACCCAGTACCGGCCAATAATGTAGGATGGTTGAGCGGTTTGAGGGCAGGTGGGTTGGCCATTAGACTTATTTATTTTACTTATTAAAAAAAAAAAAAACTTTTGTTACCAATAAATCCTCACACACAGCTCCTGTATATACACTGAAATCTTATTGTTTTTGAGTAATACATGGTTCCCTGGTGAATAATGCTTTTCATTCTAATTTGTTTGCAAGGCTCCAAACTTGACCTCGTTTTGTGTTAGATTTGCATTTATAAGTTTTGTAGACCTAAGTTTTAACACTAATCAGATTAAAAAACTTTGATGATTTGGCTTGCAACCACAACCAGCCAACATTTAAAAATAAAATTTAAAAAAAAAAACAATTAACTTTTTTTTATAAAAGCAAAATCGGCGGGTGGGTGGGTTCAATCTGCCACTCAAAATTTCAAAACTGCCCTCTCCCGCTACCCTCCCAAGGAGGACGGATGATGAGTTGGTGCCGTTTTAGCTAGCAGAACGGTGGCAGGGTGGGTGGTTTGGGCTGGTTTGACGGTTTTCATGCACATCCATGTTATTGGTTTCATTACAAATAGCAAATGAAGCCTTTAAAGTCAACGATTCTTCTTTTGGAGTACAGAATCAAATTTTGAGATAGCATTCATGGTTAGAAAAGAATATATGCAACTAAAGAATATAATAAGCATAATACACTTTGGTCCATTTGCTCTTTCTGCAAGACTTTTTTTTTTTTTTCCTTTTTCTTTTTCTTTTCTTTGCTGCCTCTTAAGGTTTATAGAGGGGGAGAGTTGGTGGTTGACTTCAAACCAAGTTGGAGGTGATAGTTGTAGCTTAATTATATATAACAATTGATTTAGCATATGTTTGGTTCACAAGCTCAAACTTAAGTTTTCAAGCTCAAGTTTTGTCTTTTTCCTCAAAAGTCTTTGTCTTTTTCCCAAAAAGTTTTTGTCTTTTCTGAAAAGTCAATAAAATTTACTATTTAAACTTCAAAAACTCAACTCAAACTCACGAACCAAACAAACCCTAGAAAAGAAATGTGATATTTTTTCAAAAAATAAAAAATAAAAAATAAATAAATGTCTTGGGTGCTGATTAAATTTGTACTATTATAAGCTACTTGTTTTGGATGTTGAGTGGTCCATTTACGATATAGGAGATAAGGCTTTAGAGTATATGGTTATAAAAATAATTTTTTCACATGGCATTCATTATTCTGTGTATCATATGTATCACTTGTTTTTATATATAATTTCTTTTCCTCCTTTTTTTTTCTATTTTTATTTTTTTTATGTTTAAGTAAGCTCTTCTTTTCCTTGTTGGAACAAGTTTTTTTGTTCCTAATTTTTTTTAAAGTTCCTGGTAAGTGTTTTTTTTTTTTGTTGTCATTTTTTAATTGGATTCAGTATTTTGTCTGAACCGTTTATCTTTCCTTTAAATCCTTTTCGTACTTTCTAAATTATTATATTTTTCCTCAGTTTTTCTCTCTTTATTTAATCTATTTTTAATATGCCCCCACATGGTGCCTTGGGCATTACCCACTATATGAAAAAATTTAGTAGGATAAGCCCTTTAGACCGGAGGGGTTTTCTGTGGCTTTAGTTTGGAGCTTGAACTCTCCTATGAGATATAAACCAATTCTTAGCGTTTTCGGTTCTTTAGATGAGATTCAATGATAGAGAGAAAATTTTAATGCAATTCTTTTATGTTGTGAAATAAAGAAGACGATAGAATAATTAGAGATCAGAGAAAGACACAGGTGTATGAGAGAATCTTGCTTGCTTTTAACCTACACTTAAAGATGATCACAAAGAGGTGGATGAAGTGGTTGTGGGTTCGCGCCTTAAACTCTCACTAAAGAAGTGATCTAAGGTTCGAGCCCCTTACTTTGCCTTCGGGTGTTTCTAATACAGGGAAGTTAAGGGGTGCCTCCCCTGGATCCATTTCCTGAAGGGAAAAAGAAAAAAAAAAAAAAGAAAAGAAAAAAAACCTGCACTTAAAAGATGACACCAAGTAATGATATACGTTCTCGCTGATTTTACATATAACCTGCAATAATCAATCGTTTTCAAAAATTCAAAGTTCCCCTCTGGCATTCTTTCGAACACCTCACATATACACTTACACAATTTGTGTAAGCTTGGTATGCAATTGACTTTAGCTATTGAAGCCAGAAGGCATTGCAAACAAATGAGTTACAAAGGATTTGCGCCAATTCATTTTTTTCTTCCTCACCGATTATGCAGTTATTAAAAACAACGCAAGAAATACTTACGACATTTTCAAAGTTAAGATAAATTGAAATAATATAGACAAAATTACAGTTATAAACATAGCTTGAAAGTAATTTCATACTTGATTCAACCGTAAATTGTAAAATTTAAATCCCCCATCCCCAAGGACAGGCAAAAAAAAAAAAGGAATTTGGATAAAATCATTAGCTTTTCGTAATAATAATTATAATCATGACAAGCTAGACAATTAAAAAATAAAAATAAAAAAGAACAGTATTTCAACAAATGTAGACATTAAAACCAGTCATATTTGCTTCAAACACGTCAAAGTCCGTTGGCAGTTTTTAGACATGGGGAATTGCCAATTCAGTTGTCAGTCATCATAATGCGAAATACGACGAATACATAAAGATGTTCTTCACCTTATAGGTGTTAACCATATAACCAGGGGTTAACATTCCTATTAAAGATACTTGATCCAAAAGTAGACAGATAAATATCAACTAACAGAGGAAATTTCATCCAGACAAAGAAGTTAATTGGGACACTCGCAAGTAGACCAACTAGAGGAGCAATCCATTTCTCCGGAAGCATCAAGGGAACCGAAACACAAAAGGCTATCATCGCGGTTGCAATGGAGAAGAAAAGGGTAGAGAGGCCTATTACCATCTTTTTCGGCAAGGATTTGAGGAAGTCTTCTTCTGCATAACGAGATGTGAAGATTCCTAAAAACACCAACACCGATGTTGTTGACAAAAACAGTGACATAACATCTGACATAATGAAAACTTTGAACAACTTTTTGTTCGTTGATATAGAAAATCCCGTTTCTTGATTGTTCTCTCCAGGAACTGTGAATGCTGCAGCAAACGTGATTATAACAATTAGAGCGCCTACAATAATGCAAGAAGTTGATGTGTCCTTCATCCAATCTTCTCCCGCAACAACCAATTCCTTGTGTTTTTTCGTAAATAGGGCTAGTGGTTGCAGACCTTCTTTGTTTATGGATCCGCGACACGAGGGTGGCATGATTGTCTCCACCTCCTTGATTAAAATTAAATAAAAATAAAATAAATAAATAACAGTATAAGGATTAAATTCAGAGTTCTAATATCTTTAAGTTCTGAAATTTATAACTTATCAACTACGTGACAAAGAATTGTAAACGAAGTACAATTAAAATCTTCCTTTGACAAATTCTAAAGTCTGAGAGGGTTCGGAAGGTTCCAATGCTTCTTTTAGTTAACAACACCCCGAAATGAACTGTGTTCGTTTTTACTACTTGTTCCTTTCATATAAAACATTAGTTTAATATTATAATTTTTACTTAGATTCCTACGAAGGACGTGCGTTTGGTATGCGCGTGTTTTAAGGAATTTTATTGTTGTACTGAAATTATTTTTATAATAATTATAGTTTGCTTTATTGCTGAATTGGATCGAGATGCTTTAATTTTTCTCACTAAATATTTAATGATTTCTCTCTTTTCTTCTCTTCTCATCGCCAATCATGACTTATACTAGATTTTCTCTTTATTCACTCTATAGATTATTTATCTTTATTTATTTTCTCTTTATATCCTCTTTTCTCGATCTCTTCTATAAATTTTCTTTCTTATCATTATCTCTCTCTTTTCTTTCCCCTCCCTTCCTTTTGTCACTTGTATGTCTCTACTGCCCTTACGTTCACTAGGAAAAAGAAAAAGAAATTAAGGGAAGCTAGGCTTGAAATTCATGAGAGAGAGAGAGAGAGAGAACATGGACATACAAAATTACAATAGAGAATTGAAAGGGAATTTTGTGTTGATTCAAAATATCAACAAATTAAGCTGATGATATTCCTAAGCATAAGTGCATGATTAATCCAGGCATATAATCATCAGAAGATGAAAATGGCTGTAACCTAAACAGATTAAGGGCATAATTTTCATTTAATCCCCGATTAAAATCATTTTAATCTGATTTTGTAACACTCCTTTCTGAAGTCTATATAAGGAGGCCTGCACATCTGTTTAGCCAAACACAAACACATTTAGAAATCCTCCTTTGTTTTCTCTATTCTTTGGCTTAGGTTCTATGTTAGAGTTTTTTTAAATGTTCTTGGTGATAGAGGCAAGGCATAGGTTCAAGTTCGCCGGAATCGGTATTCGATTGTCCTAGTTTACCATATTTAGTCGTTGCCTCCTGGGAGACAGACATTCGTTGAATCCTTGAGAACCTACCAAATGGGACGAATCTGTTTTAAGGAAAGCGTGTGCTACACGTGCTTCAATGTTCATCATCTTCATACAATTTCATTTGGGTTAAGGTTGAATTTCTGATTGTTATATTTTTTATTTTATCTCCCTGCAATATTTCATTTAATATATTGAACTTGTTTGTTGTTTTTATGCCTTTTGTTTTTAACAATTAGAACATAAAGTTTCTGAAGGAAGAAATTTTTTTCTTCACTCTCAAACTTTCACTGGACAAAAGTGAGTAAAATCTTATTAACTATGTTTATGTACCTTGCAATATGATAGTAAGTTATTATTGCATATTATGTTCGTAAAATTCTGATACTTGGACAACAATACCACTTTACATGTCCATGCACAAAGGAATTTCATATTTTTTTGAGGTAAACAATTGTACCCTCAAATGTTTTTGACAAGGAAATGTGATGTTTAGCTTGATATTTTGGTATACAAGACGTGGGAGGGATCATCAGACCCAAATTATAGTAATGAAATCCCTTCAGATGGAGACAAAAAACTGGGAAGCCACAAATGGTGGTGAGACCCCTTTAGGCATAAGGGTCATATATAACAGGTTTCGTAAACTCGCAACCTATAGGATAGCTGGGTAAGTTTCATTTTTGGGGCCAAATGATTTACGTAAATAATTGAAGTGAATATCATGTTTTAAAATATTTTGAGTAATTAATAATTAATAACTAATTTATAAAATAAATGAATTTATGTACTTCTTGTAAATAAAATCATTTTCCATTTTACATGTCTATGCACAAAGAAAGTCATTTATTGAGGTAAAGCATTGTACTCTCAAATTTTTTTGAAAAGGAAGTATGATATTTAATTTTATATTTGGTAGGCAAGGAACGTGGGAGGGATACTCCACAAATAATAGTAGTGAGACCCCTTGAGATGGAAACGAGGCCTGGGAAACCACATATGGTGGTTAGACCCTTTGAGGCGTAAGGGTCATAAAACAGGCTTTGTAAAACTTACAGCCTATCGGATAGCTGGCTAAGTTTCATTTTTGGGTCCAAATGATTTTATTTTAGGGAGAAAAAAGTAAATATTAATTTTACATAAATAATTAAAGTGAATAGCATGTTCTAGAAATATATAAAGTAAATTACAATGAATAACAAGTTTACTAAGTAAATGAATTTATTTACTTCTTGTTAACAAATTTATTTACGTAGTAAATTTTCCGTTTACATAAGTAAATTTTCTATTTACTTGATAAATTTGTTATTTATTTTAGTATTTTAAAGTCTTGCTATTTACTATAATTTCCCTTTATTTTTAAAGTAATTAAGAAGTGGGTAAATATTGGAAAAGTTTAATGTCATGAGCAGGCATATAAACTTTACTTATTTAGCTTTAGCTCATATAATTTCTTGTGGTTACAGATGATGACTCGCAAGTCCAAAGATGTTTATATATATGTAGTTTCTCATAGTGTTTTGTGGTTTGGTTAAAAACCTTTCTCAAGAATTTTACAGAACTTATTATCTTTTTGGTAACCTCAAGATGAGATAAAAAGACTATCTTGTGAGGTACATTATTGTATATAGTATGAACTATACAATTTTTTATTCAAAATTTTGAGGAAGTAAAGATTGAGAAAGTAGTAGTTTATATATTTAACTATATATTTTGTACAAGGTATTTCCAAAGAAAGAAATCAATTAGTAACGCCTGCTATTTTGACTAAGCTATCTTATGGGAAAATGGTGGCTTAATTGAGTTAGGGGGGGTTGTTACCTTAAACCATTGTAGTTGTCTCTGCATCTGTAGAGCAGCTCCTGGGATGAGATTTAGTATTCTAGAAGATGGTACTGATGCTGCCTTGTGTAACATGTTATTGCCGTTCGCATCCTTAAGGCTTGCAATTGCTTGTTTATCAGGGAGACCGTATATAAGGCTAAAAACTTCGGCTTGACGATATTCAATAGCAAACATAAACATGTCTCTTGCTATATAAGGATTCCACACAAGTTCTGGATTCGCCTTCAATATGTTCATAATAAACTCAACATTCCCATTGCAAGCAGCTTCCATGATACCGGCATAAACTCCAGCATCTTTGACTTGATTCGCATCTGAAGTACTTTCTAATACTTTGCAAATGCGACTCAAGAGTTCAAGGTGCTGAACATGAACCAGTTTTGTTTCGTATATAAGCTTGACATCTACATATAACCAATAACAACGGAAACAAATTAACGTTAACTAGCTAGCTAGTTTTGAAATAAAAAGCTAGGTAAAATGCAAGGAAAGGAGACCAAGGATTAAAGAGTTTAGACAAAAGATGTCCAAGTCACCTAGAAGTTGGAGAAGAATTGAAGGCATTCGTGCCAAGACACCCACCAATACTGCGGAGAATACATTTGTTAGATATACCATCAATTCATCATCTTTTATATGTGTATATGAAACGACGAATTCATATATTATACTAACATGGAAACAATAATGACAACCATAAAAGGAAGTATTATACCTACATATTTATGTAAAAAGTGAGTAGTCATTGCCTCACTTAATCACATGTTTACTTACAAAATAGGGAATAAGATTTTAATGAGTTCCGCACGGTATAGAGAATGAAAAAGGGGATGCCCATCCTTACATCCCCTTGGTATTGATTTCTTGATAAAGTGAATATATATCAAATTTACTCATATACCCTTTACAAATTTCCATAATTACATTTATATGATTAACAAGGTTAGTAAACACTACAAAGAAAACACCATCCAATAAACAAGTAAATATTAAAAAGATAATCAATGATCCTCCTTCCTATTTTATTATATACTTTACTTTTCAATCCCAATACATTTTCTATTACGTTTCTTTACGGTTAGGTAAACATACCAAGTATTATAGCCTTACCTGAGCGAATTGCAGTAAAGTCATTTTTATCACTTTGGGTACATTCTTGATTTTGGACACCTAAAGCAATTTGATTGGTTGTACAATCGGCGACATCTATATCTGTCAACACAGTAGCTACAGAAAGTAAGTTTATTTGCAAGAAAAGAAGTTCGGGTTGAGAATTTATTTCAAAAATGTTAGAAAGGGAAAAAAAAAAAAAAGGGTGGATATATACTCACAGTCATATACCCATCGTTGCCAAAATCCTAACTGGCATCTGCTAGGAAAGAGGGATTTGGAACAACGTGATAATGCAAACAGCGGAGATTTATTAATTTGGTCCACAGTAATGGCCAGACCTGGGCAATGCTTGAGCAAATCCAAGGGTATATCTGCATTGTTATTATATTTCAATAAGAATATCAATGAAATTGCAACATGAATTATATTTAGTAAGAGTCAACTAAATTTTGCCAAAACTCATTGATACAAAAAATTAAAAAAAAAAAAATTAAAAAAAAAATATGAAATAGACTTCGTTTGAAAACAATAGTCTGTTAGCATGTTGTCTATGTTCCTCACTTAGATCAATGGCTATTTGTTGAGTGCTTACCAAATTTATTATTTAATATACAGATGGAAATGAGGGAAGCGCCCGTCTTGCCATTATCTCGCAATGTTAGAACATCTTGTGGTGTGACGGAATAAAGATAATGAGCCATTTGAAAGTCTGAATAGATAACAGAATGATGAACGGGAATGCCATATGTTCTATGAACAACGTTAACTAGTTCCTTGTTCTTTTTAATCAAGCATTTTGCAATGGGAATGCTTCCGATATGTATGGCAACTGCAAGAACTGTGAAACTATCCTTCTGTTGAATCAGTAGGTCTTCTTCAGTCATTAACTGAACCAATTCCTCCACAATATGCAAATGTCCAGCACTAACTGCGATGTGAAGTGGAGTCCTGTCCGAAACATGGATTCTCGCTCTCACTGCATCAGGATGTTGGTCGAGATATGTCTTAGCTGCATTCCAATTACCACATCCCACAGCGTCGAAGAGGGGCCGATGCCGTTGAAAGTCGCCAATTATGGGATCAGTCCCTGCGAAATCCATTTTCAACTAAATAATTTCTGTAAAGAAAGTATAATGTAAGTGGAATAAATTCTACAGTTTTATTGTTCTCACCTTTTTTTTTTTTCTTTTCAGATAGAAAGATTTAGCTTATGTTTGAAACAAAAGTTTGAAATGGAATTTGAAGCTGGAGTTGGTTGACTTTTCAAAAAATATATATAAGTTTTGTTGACTTTTCAGAAAAAAAAAATAAAAAATGATATGTAAAACTTAGATTCAAACCTAAGTTCCAACAAGCCATTAATGAATTACCTGGAGGATTATCTGAGTTGCTTTCCTTTTCTTTCTTCTCCAAACTCGATTCTTGAACAACTCCAATATTTGATTCCTTTGCTTTCTCAATATTCTCTGCTTCACTATGTCCCAGTGGTTTTGGCCCGTACTCGTATGCCAAAGTGGCCCAAGCAATTTTGGCAGAAGTGATCTCCTTAATCACACCAAAAGAGTCCTCTCCGCATGATCTCTGAATCACATGAAGCGCTTCCGCATTCTTTCTAGTCCACACCTTAAGCTTCGCTTTCTCATTTCTTTTCGGAGTTCGAACTCCACATTTCTTCACAATGTCCCAGAGACCTTGAGCCAACAGGTAAGTTTTCATCTGAATGCTCCACTCCTCGTAGTTATACTCGTCGAGAAGTTCACGAACGATTGAATTTCCATGTTCTTCCATGGTAATATAGCTAGATAACTACTGAATCAAGTGTATCAAGTTTGTTATCACCGTATTGCTATTTAATATCAATAGAACAAAACATAAAAAGCCTAATATAGTAGAAAAAGTTAGATAAAGTACCGGTAATATTGATGAAAAAAGAAGAAGCAGCAGCAGCAGTAGCAACAGGAGAGCAAGAAGCCGTAGTGATAGAGTTTGTTGGGGGAGGGTTTGGGTTGACCAGGGAGCGTAAAAATAATGAGATTCAGATCTAAAGCTTTTTTTATATACAAAGGACTACTTGTCCTCCTTGGTTGCAGATGGAATCCAAATACGACGAAGATGCCAATGCATTTCCTCCCAAAACTTGGGCAGTGACAAAAGTCATTGTTTATTAATTGATATGTAAATAATGCACTTTTATATTTGGATGAAGAACGTGGTCTAAATTTTAGTATTATTTTTTAGTTTAATTTCATAAATGACCACTAAATAATAATACACCATGTCTCATAATGGCACATGACTTTTAATTTTTCATATTATACTCCCATGAATTTCTCTATTGTTACATCAACAGTTCCTCTGAAAAAAAAAAAAAAAAAAAGACATAAATCTGAATACATGAGCTTTATTTATAGGTGAAATCATTAATTTTTTGAAAACAAATTGTACTTACTCAGACATATTATGAAAAAAAAAATTATATGGTAAATATAAACTGTGTTTTAATCAGTATTTTGGAGGTACGGTTTTCTTTTTGGTGAAGTTTGGATTTGAATTCCCCTTTAATGGCGTGGAGATTTCGTAAGGACAAGTTAGAGATATTTGCAGAAACCTTTTTGCAGCAAAAGAGGAAAGACTAACGCCAATTCTTGAAATTTCAGGGGCATTAATAGGAGGGTGTTTCTTTTAATTTCTCGAGTACTAGATATTTAAACAAGTTTAACTTACCGAAATACCCTAATATAAAGCATCACTAATAAATCTCTCAAAAATTTTCTTTCCGTTATTTTTCTTTCCTTCATACCAAACGAAGTGTAAGAGCCTCGGTCCTAATTCGTTACTAAGCTTTTTCGACACTGCCAAGCATTCAAATATATATACATCTACATATATGTATATGGAAGAGTGTGTTACGGCAGGAGGATGAGAATCGAAAGATCATGTGATATTCAGTGAGGTGTAGGAGCAGCTAAATTTTTCCTGACTCAGTTTGTAGGAGTAAAGTGGGTACAAAATATCAAATTTGATTTGATATTTTCTGTATTCTACATTTGGTATTAGCTGTGATGTTCCACCGTACATTTCCTTCTCAGGGTAGCCACTACTTTGCTTATCCGGAGTTTCGAACATGTGTGATGCTTCTCATTTTGTAACTAATATTATCTTCACATTTTAATTTGCTTCTCTCTATATCATCATGTCATATCATCTCACAACTTACCAAATTCCCTATCCGAAGTCTTGGTTTTACAAAGTTACCATCACAACATCTGCGGGTTGATCCTGCCACTTCCAAATATATATGTTGAGTTTAGATTTCGTACCTCATCTCTCACCATACACGTGTCCCCAGATAAGCCATCAGAGAGTACGAGATGACTCAGAGACATGCCGCTTAGAAGACCTGGGAATGACTCCTGGATGATAGGAGAATGACTGGCGGGTGACTGGCAAGTCAGCATAGATAAATAAGGAAAGTTGACTTCATGGGCAGGATCAGGAACTAGATCCAGCATGTCAAGCAAGGGAATCAGCCAGCAAGCTCAGATCTATTAGGAAAAGGTAGTTTCCCGATATCTTCTAATCATCCACGAATTGGAAAGTCAAGCAATATAGAAAAGGACAACTACCCATCAGCATTCAGGGCATATTCTACCAGAATCAGCAACTCAAGACATCAAGTTAATCCCTATAAATCAAGGCTTACTCCGCAAGCCTAGGGATCATTTTCTTCCAACCATTACGGACATTCAACTCAATGTACTTAGCAAAATACACACCAAATTCCCTGAATCTCTTTGTATCACATCGTCCCCCATCTCTTTATACCCCTTTCTTACTAACGATCTCCATTGAAACTCTCTTTTACACATAGTGGAAGCTTCTGGAAGCACTATAGAGGACGTAGCCTAGAGATTGCTGGTGAATCTCTATAAAATTGATTGTCTTTATTTCTATTTACTTTTTCTGCTCTTTACTTTATTTCTTGTGACTCATTAATGACATGCCGACGATCGGCGACTCGCCCGTCGTCCTGTTTTAGTCATTGGCCCTATTTTTTTTAATTGTAGATTTAACCTTCTACAATTTGGCGCCCATCGTGGGGCATATGGTTGACAACACGGACCTCGCAACAACAACCAACTTGATGGACAACAATTCTGGAACCATTTCCAAACCAGCTGCTAGTGAGATAGTGACAACTCAACATACGACTGACTAGGCACTCACAGAAATGCGATAGATAGGAAGAGCGCGACAGGCGGATCGCAAGCCTGCTAGCCAAGAAGGAGGAATTGCACCATCGTTCAATCATCTGCTTCCCGACTAGGAAAGGAATTCGAGATATCAAGGGATACGAAAAAGCTGCAAGCGGATGCTACCTCACCGCTTTCAAACTCAAGTAGCAATTATAGCAATTACAAATCCATGACAAGTTGAAGAAAGAGTCACCACCAAAGCGTGCGAAGCCAAAATTAGAAGATCTAGACAAGATTCCAATCGACTCCGAACACCCTGATCAAGTTGTCAGATCGAGTTGTCAACATCGACTAGCGACTCGATCTTGAGGTATGATCTAAACTTATTGAGTTTCTTATGGCTAACAAAGATTTCTTTGCACACAAATATGCTAGGTACTTGCAGACTTTGTAGCAAAATTGACTCCCAAGGCTTTAGCGACCTTGGATGACAAGCGACCACCCGTGGAGTGGATACTACAAGTCGACGGCTCATCCAGTTTCAAGGGAAGTGGAGTAGGCATCTACTTGAAGACTCCAACCGGGGAGATAATTGAGCAATCCTTTCGACTAGGATTCAAAGCCTCTAACAACGAAGCGGAGTACGAGGCTATGGTGGCTGGACTGTGACTAGCCAAGTCATTCGGCACCAGAAGACTCAAGGTAATGCATGATTCCCAACTTGTTGTGAACCAGGTTAGCGGCGAATATGTGGCATGTGACACGATGATGGCATTTTATCTGGAGCTAGTAAATGCATTACGCTCTCAATTCAAAAGCTGCAAAGTTCACCAAGTTCTGAAAGAATCCAATAGCCATGTCGACGCCTTAGCCAACCTTGGATCTTCAAACGATTCAACCATGCGAAGGACTATCCCAATTGGGTATCTCGAGAAGCCCTGCATTAATTGGTTGACCTTGGAGTTGGCACCAAACGATAGTCAGCCGAGGAACGACTCAATCAGTGATTCACCAGTCGATCACTGCTCGTCAACCATATGGTTAGTGATCCGCCAGTCGATCACTTCTCGTCAAACGATTCACCCATTAGCTGGATTACCCTAATCCTCAAGTACATAGAACACAAAGAGCTACCATCCGACAAGAAGCAATTGAGGAAGCTGCATATTCAAAGTGCTAGATATTTAATAATTAGTGAAAAGCTCTACCTCCATTCTTTTTCAGGTCCTTACCTCCGGTATCTTAACCCTGAGTAAGCACTCGAGCCCTAGATCCCTTGTTCACATAGCTATTCAACAAGGATTCTACTACCCGACGATGAAGTCAGAGGCCAAAAGCATCACCAGGAAGTGCGACAAATGTCAACGCTTTGCTCTAGTCATTCACTCACCAGCCGAGCTCCTATCTTGTGTAAGTAGCCCTTATCCTTTCATAAAGTTAGGCATGGATATTGTGGGCCCACTACTGGTTGCCTCCGGACAGAGAAAGTTTGTCTTGGCCATTACAGATTATTTCTCCAAGTGGGTGGAAGCCAAAGCTTTTGCACAAGTGAAGGAATTTGATGTCGAGAGCTTTGTGTGGAGAGAAGTTATATGTAGATTTGGGCTCCCCAAGGAAATAGTGATAGATAATGGGACTAAATTCACATTTGGCCGTTTCCAAGATTTTTGTAACAGGTGGAAGATTACTCTTAGCTTCTCAACCCCGATGTATCCACAAAGTAACGGCTAAGTAGAAGCAACGAACAAGATCATCCTCAACAACTTGAAGCTGAAGCTCGAAAGTTACAAAAGGGCTAGCTAGACGAGCTCCCGAGAGTTCTTTAGGCCTATAGGACAACTATAGCAACCAATGAGTCGCCTTTCTCATTAGTTTACAGAGTTGATGCAGTAATCCCATCCAACATTAGAATGCCCAACCTGAGGACCGAGCTAGCTTGGCTCGACGAAGCCGTGAACGACTAGATGATGACTGAGAACTTGGACTTACTAGAAAAGAAGAAGAACAAAGCACTCATATGTTTGGCATATTACCATTAAGCCGTAGTCACACACTACAACATCAAGGTCAAGGAATGTCATTTCCAGGTAGGAGATCTCGTCTTGCACAAAGTTTTCCAGAACATGAAGGAAAAAGGAGCCGGCAAACAAGCAACGAATTAGGACGGACCCTACTGAGTCACGGAAGTAGTTAGACCTAGAGCGTACAACTTGGAAGAACTTGGTGGCACCCCAGTGCCTCGGCCATGGAACGCTCTGCACCTGAGGAAGTATTACGACTGAAGAACGACTCGTGCAGCACCTATCGAGTCAACTATCTATCAAGTCGTTTATTTTTATGTACAATTTTTGCAGTTTTCTTTTTAGTTCTTTTCTTATTTTCAGATAACTTAGCATTTATGTAATACAAGCCATAGGATTGTAATAATCGAACTACGCTCGGGCTTGATCCCTAAACATAGGTACGTAGGCAGCTTGTGAACCTATAAATGAGTGCAGCTCGACCTAATAAAAATCCTATGTTTTCCCCTTATTCCTTTTTAGGATAACGGAAGGAACCTGAAGTACATTTTATTCGAGAGGGACTACTCAAACGTATATGGAAAATGACTCAATCGTGAGCCAACCACGAGTCGACAGGGAGTCACCTACAAGCCATCCACAAGTCGACTAGCAGACTATTTAACAACTTAATTGTAACTCATAAGTCAGAGGAGCAGATATGAGGATTCATTAGATCTAACAGTTCCATCCCCTTCTATTCACAGGTTCAAAGCCTCCAACATCAAAAGCTTCCACTCATGAAGCAACAAAAGCCTCCCCCGAGGAACAACGAAGGAGCGTTCATAGCTGGAGGAACAAAGCCTCCAATCATGTAACAAGAGAAAACCATAAGTTGATTAATCGCTGGGAGAGATTATTGGGTAACAGTTCGAGCGACTCTAAACAAAGATGTTACCGGTTTTAATGGGATCCCCAGCCCATCAAGGCCCCTCCTTCCAACTCACCCCCACCTTGTCGCGAGGGACTGATCGCTCGTAGTAGCTATGGAGCCTGGCTTGTAATCTAGTCAGCGTACCCTTTATGTCTAGTGTTCCCACATAAAGTATCAAGCGGCACGTCAACACTGCAGGAACACCCACTATCTGTAGTGGAAAGCCCCGATACATGGAGAGGGCCTTCAAAGGGGGCAACACCCCTCATTCCAGCCCCTGGGCTAATGTCAACTTTAGTCGATGTTGGCTTGACAAAACGATGTCAATATCCATATTGATGCCAACTGAAGTTGATGCCAACTGCCGTCGATACGGGCAATAAACGTTTTGTCCAAGACTCAACAATCTAGCCTCTCTTCAATTCAAGACACCCTACGAGGCCACTTAATTGGGTCGACAAGTCTACTCTCATGATGTTACTACTAAGTTTTGACCTATTTTGTAGCAAACAAATCTAGACTTTGGGGTGGGGGGGGGGAGGGGGGAGAGTACATGTATTTCGCATCAAACAACTCAAGACTTGGGGGGGGGGGGGGGTGGAAATGAGTACAATTATTTAGCATTTTCAATTGTCAATTTGAATTTTGCTAGACCTATCACTTTAAATTTATGCAGAGTATGAGTTAGAAAATACTCCTTAACGAGTCAACAGTAACTCCACAACGATCCAACAATGACTCCTCAGTAAGTCACCATGACTCCCCAGCAAATTCTCTGTGACTCAGCAATTAGTCATAGATATTTTGTCGGCGAATCAGGGAGTAGTTTTGCCTACGACTCAAGAACGAGTCAGCCTGCAGGTATGAATTAACATTCAAACACAACAAGGATTCATATGAGTTCAAATGCAAGAATTTAAAGCAAATCAAAACAAATGAAAGCTGTTTAAAATTACAATCCAATGGCCTAAGATCCTCATCCACAGGCAAAGAAGTCTTAATGTTTAGAAAAGGAGGTAAGAAAAGGCAAAACAAGAAAAAAGGTAAATATAGATTGGGGGGGATGACGTTCACTCCTATTTCTTCTCTGCCTTTCCATCAGCAATCTCCTTGGCATCCTCCTGTGAATCCTTGGCTGCAGCCCCCTCATCATCAGCTTGATGAGTCGCCGCCTCGATGACTTCATCCAGACGACCCTCGTCCTCATCATCCTCAGCATCGGAAAAGTAGCCGGCCAGTCGTAGAACCTCAGCATCAACCTCTTTGTCCACTAACTTGTTGTTGCAGTATTGGCGCAGAGTGTTGAGCATAGCATGAGACCAGTCGAAGGTGAATCGATCCCTTCCCTCCTCAGTAGACTTGGAGTGAGATCGTCCTTTTCCATCAGCGATTTGGCAGCCTTCTCCAACGGGCAGCAAAACACACTCTCAGAGCTTTTGGTCGACCTCAGTTCTTTCTCCAGCTTTTCCTTGTGCTCGTTCCACTCTCTGGTTTTGACCACCAACTCTAAATCAAGGGCAACATAGTAGGCATATATGACAAGGGCCAACTGATTATCCTACAATGACCAGAAAATGATTTCAGAACAACAATACGATGACCAAACCAAAAGGTAATCTTTAACTAATGGTTTTACCTGGATATATTTGCCACAGTACTCTTGGTATAGTACGGTAAAAGGTCGAGATAAGCAGTGGGAGTCAGTTTTGGTCATCAAGGCTCCACCAATATGGGAAGCAGCATGATGATTCTCCTAGAGGGACAGGCCTTGCAGATTCGCCAGTGCGAAATGCCACTTTTCATCCTCCCTCTTGTGCTTTGGTGGCTTGAAAGTCAACGCGCGAGCAACTGGCGAAGGAGTAGCCGAGGGCGTGTCATCCAACACGATTGGCTCCAAAGAAGAAGCAGGAGCTTTGCCCTTGCGAGGAGTCGTCCTACGTTGCCACATATGCTCCGACATCTGGTCGACAGATGGAGACTCCGCTTTGCTCTTCCTTTTTCTTACAAAACAAGTTGTTAAGACTTCAAACGAGGTAATGGAATGAAAAAATTTCATTGTAACTTTAAACAAGTGACTTGAAAAGGAGGAAAAGAAGGCTTGAACGCAACCCGAATTTGGTTCACTCGTGCCAGCAGCTTAGGAGACAACCAGGGGAACTTTCGTCAAGAAGCTCTCTGCAAAACAAGCAACCAAAAAAGATCAGGACCTTCCAACAAGCAACAACAGGTTATAGTGAATCGACTCAACCCACGAATTGCTCGGATGACTGACCAGGCCTACCCAAGACGAGTGGAGTTGTGCACGAGCAGTCCTTGGCATCAACTGGTCAGCGACCCATGGCGTATCGATTCTTCCAGTAGCGGTCAGCGTTGGTAATCTCCTCAAAGTTTAAAGTATTTCTATTCCTCTTCACAAAGGCAAACCAGCCTTTGGAATCAGAGTTTTCTTTCACGAAGTATAGGGCTCAAAAGTACTCATCATTCACCATCAGGCCCTCTCGATCCGCAAGTCCCTGAACACTGAGAATGGCCCTTCACGAGTTCGGTATCAGTTGGCCCAAAGTGACTTGATAGTACGCCAGCACCGTCGAGGCCAGCCACAGTATAGGGAAGGTCAACCCCAGCAAAAATATGGTCTCATAGATGGCGAACCAACCCTCGTGAGGTTTATCAGCCCTTTCTCCCGAATAAGAAGCGTGAATTTCGATCCTGGTGGGGAGGTCAAATTCCTCTCACCACCCTGTGACCTCCTTCGTGGTCCAGATTAATTCTGGATTCTCCTCTAGATGGTCCCAACCAACATAGTGAGGATCATCATCCTTCGCCATCAGCATGATGGAATGAGCTGGTAGAGCTTCCACTTCAGCCACCGACGGTGTGGTGGCCGACGACTCACCCGCAGCCCGTGGGCAGCCTTGAACATTTTCAACAAGTTATCCATTGTAGCAGACATGGCCTAGATTCTAATGGAGGTAAAGTTTAAACCCAACGACACCAGGAGTTGTAAACCCGAGAAATCACACCAATTCGTATGTCGTACGAGAGGAAGAGCAGTGAAAATGAAAGAAAAGAGGCAGAGGAAGAAGAAATTGTACCTGTGAAGAAGATTGAAGCAGAAGATAAAGAGCTTCGAACTTGGGAACAACTAAGAGAGAGAATCTTTCTACAAAAGGAAAATGGGAAGAGAAATGAGAAGATTTTCTAAAATCCCAAATCTTCACTTCCCCTTAAATTCGAATTAATGGTCCAGATCGCTTTTCATTGACAGACGATATTAATTGGGTAGTTTTTCATCATTTCGAATATTGAAAAATGCACTTAGGGAGTTGCACTAACTACAACACGTCTTCTCAACCACTTACAACCGTCGCCCGACTCAGAAATCGACACGTGTTCGATAGCGTGCAGAACCATCCTAGACAGTATGCGAGTCACCCAGGAGTCGACGACAAATCATCCATTAGTTGCCAGGAAGCACGATTTAGATGAAAATACTTCTTAAGCC
Organism: Ficus erecta; assembly: GCA_008635985.1. Classification (NCBI taxonomy): domain Eukaryota; kingdom Viridiplantae; phylum Streptophyta; class Magnoliopsida; order Rosales; family Moraceae; genus Ficus; species Ficus erecta. The sequence goes on from BKCH01000768.1 coordinate 342,968, forward strand.
GATTTACAATCGACTATGGAGTGGGAGGTTTACTGTTGAGGTCAGATTTCGTACCTCATTTCTCACCGTACATGTGTCCTCGGATAAGCCATCGGAGAGCACGAGATGACTTGAAGACATGCCGCTTAGAAGACCCAAGAATGACTCCCGAACGACAGAAGAATGACTGGCGGGCGACTGGCAGGACATCAGGGCTAAATAAGGAAAGTTGACTTCATGGGCAAGATCAAGAACTAAATCTAGCATATCAAGCAAGGGAATCAGCCAATAAGCTTAGATCTATTAGGAAAAGGCAGTTTCCCGATATCTTCTAATTATCCACGAATTGGAAAGTAAAGCAATACAGAAAAGGGCAACTATCTATCAGCGTTCAGGGCATATTCTACTAGAATCAGGCAACTCAAGACATTAAGTTAGTCCCTATAAATCAAGGCTTACTCCGCAAGCCCGGGGATCCTCTTCTTCCAACCATTTCGGACATTCAACTCATTGTACTCATCACTAAAATACACACCAAATTCCTTGCATTTATCTGTATCACATCATTCCCCATCTCTTTCTACCCCTTTCTTACTAAAGATCTCTATTGTAACGCTCTTTTACATATAGTGGAAGCTCCTGGAAGCACTATAGAGGACGTAGCCTAGAGATTATGGGTAAACCTTGATAAAATCGATTGTCTTTATCTCTATTTACTTTTCCTTCTCTTTACTTTGTTTCTTGCAACTCACTAACGACACGCCGACGACTGGCCAGTCGTCCTGTTTCGGTCATTGGCCCTATTTTTCTTTGATTATAGATTTAACCCTCTACAATATATAATTCCTCACTATTTTACTCCAAAGATAATTCCTGTTGTCTACAAATTTATTTAAGTACTCTTCTCTAACATAATGCTTTTTCCATTTTCCCAATTTTGTATAAATCAAACATGTCCACAAATATCAATCCTCATATCTTGTAGTTGCCATTTATTGATGTGCGAAAGCGTGCTTCCTTTTGCTGCTGGTCTTCGCGCTCAATCAATAAGGATCTTTCCCTGAGTCTGCCCTTGATCCAAAAAGATTGAAAAGATGTTTGGCCTTGCCACTCTTCTTAGAGATGCATGCCATAATTTATATTAATTCACAAGGTTCTCATGACCTCAAAGTACAACAACACCTACAAAGCTAATTTTATCACTTGCGTTCTCATACTTGCATATTTTCGGTCACAACTATACTGTTCATCGTAAAATAATTCCACTGCACCAAATGAATAGATTCTACTTATTTTCCACCTAACAAATTATAAAATTTTTGAGGGCCGCGGTATACCAGTTTAATACTATCGATTGATCATTAAATTGCCAATATCGATTTTCCATGATGTACTGAATATGGCTTACCAATTCAAATGACCGATGGTCGTACACGATATTTTACATCATCATATCGGTGCACCTCTGTGACCGTTATTTTACCGTCTCTTTTCCAACGGTTCGATCTCGGGTGTGGATTTCTTATCGATTTCCACTTTTCCAAAATTTATAGTGCTCAACTCTTTTTCCTTATACTCTTTCAGTCTCAAGCGCACACAACCAATCATCACTTATTCCTGCACCCGTTACATTTAATTTATTTTATTTAAGTTAAAATAGGATTAATTACTTTGTTAAACTATGTTTAGGAAGGATTGATATCATCTGTCCAATTTTGATATCCCAAATAGTGTCTAACCAGTTATATTTTGATACATCATTGAATAAAGTTAAATTTTATGATTAAAAAAATTCAGTTATAAAGTATTTCAAACTTTTCAAAGTGAGGTGTAGTAATATTAGTGGTTAGACATCATTTGGGATGCAAAAAATTATACAAATGATTTAATCCGTTTAGGAATATCTACTATCCATTTAATTATTTTCAAATTATAATTTGATAATGATTTCTTTCTTTTTTTAGTCGTCCTCTTCTTACACAAAAAGACATATCTTCCATAACATAACGGTGGATGAGGTTATTAAATTTTTATCTTTATACGACGAATATCCGGCTAATGTCGTTTATAGATGTGTAAACGACACACATTATCGCTTTGTCCCCTAACACATTTCGAGTATTGTCACTACTGATTACATGTATTGCAATTACTATATAACCCCTCTTTTCACTTTTTTAATACTTCTTTTTTTATTTACCCCTCTCAACTAGTGTGACATTGTCTTAGTCTTGGTAATGGAGATTATAAAATAACAGAGCACCAATTCAAATGGAGGCATTAAACTAGACCACAGTAACTAACATGTTCTTAATATGCCATCATCTATCATGAGCAATTAATTAATGGACTCATGTTCATGCAAATATGTTTCTTGAATTGCCAATGGATGAGATTACTTGTAAATCAAAAGCTCTATATTTTGGATATATGGTGCATAAAGTGAGAAGAGAACTAAACTACTCTATATATACGGAATCCACATTATACAAAGATTAATGGTGTTCACATATTAAATAAAACCGCAAATCCTTGTTTATGATTTGTTCATAAAAAGGTTACTCATTAAATAATTAACTACATTAATGGACACTCTAATTATGAATACGCATAGTGAATGGTCACATCGCATGGAAATTAGTTATATTGTTAGACGAGAAGTTTTTGGATACTGAGCTTATCATAAATAATATCTATTTAATCTTGGAGTGTAATTTGGTTCCTGATTATGACTATGAACAAAGTTAACAATTATATTTATATGTAAATATTGATTATTGAAGCTTTGATTGTATAGGTCTATTTGGTCCTCTTGCTACCTTCACAAACCTCTAGAAATACAATTGAATTATCCTGGATGTTTCTACAGTCTTTGGGGACAGCAAAGAAATCACCTATATCGGATACTGGTAGCAGGTGTCATGCTAACAGGGGACGCTGGGGGAGTGTGTTTTCGTAAAACAATGATATATATGTGTATTACGTATATTTTGTGTAACAGTATAGATATCAATTGCACATAAAATAATTGTTTTAGGAGTTGGGATATATAACTATGGTTCAGTAATTATTTATTTATTCATTAGAATTACATAATTTTAATTTTATTGAAAATATTATTTTAATCATTAAAATTTAATATGTATCAATTAAAATTAAATTAATTAATTTAATTATCTTGGTGGTCTAAGTGTTGGACTGTGATTGGACGATCAACACCAGGAAGTCTTACTCGACTGATATGTGGTACCTCCCAGGGATAGGGAGCTGTGGGAGTAGATTTTAAGAAAAGGCAGTAAGAGCATTTTTCCTCCTCTCATGTAACCCCTACTATAGACCTTTTAAGGTGTCTGCTAGGGTTAGAGAAGCCACACAAGAGAGATCCAAAGAGACACTAGATGTTCTCTAGCCTTCGCGGAGCTTTCTTGACTTTCTACCATTATAAGAGTTAGGAAATTTATAACCAAGAAAATAACTGATTAAAAAGTTCCCAAAGACTAGTTCAATTCAAGAGAGCAGAATGGAATGAAAGACTAACTAGGGTAGATTGAAAACGAAGGAGTCAGTTGATATTATGTCCAATACGTATCTACAATTAGATTGATGATTGATTACTTTATATAGTATAATGAGTTAATTTCTGGATATTTTAGGAAAATTTTTAAAAATCATATTCCGCTACATTTTTCTTTGGGCCCACCCAATAGCTCAACCTCATGATTTCTTTGTATTTAAGTTGTTGATATACATTATAGATATGATATTCTATAAAATCGAAATAATGATAAAAGACACTGATATCGAGTACCATATATATATATATATATATATAAAGAATCACATTTTTTTATCTATTAATGAACATGATATAAATTCATCATTCTTGATCAGTAAGACACAAATTTTAGTTAACTTTAATTTAACTTTGTGTTATATTAATTTAGTATTATAATTTTTTTTACAATGTTGATATAATAATCTTTAAATTCGTATTATTTAGATACTTTCCCCCAATAAAAATAGCTCTTACCACTTGAGACTCCTAAATAAAGCCCACCTTTCATTACTAGTGATGCTTAACGCTAGTAGTATCTCAAATAATTTTCATGAAAAGGCCATGTTACATAGTCAATGGAGTCAAGGACCACACATGTAATTAAAATGCCAACATATATTATATTAATATCTTTTATGCTTTAATTTGATCACCTTGTAATGAAAAGCATGGCTGTAATTAACCCGTGATTCGTGAAAGCGCTCTTCTACCATTTTAATATTTTACTATGACGGAGTTAAATAAATAATAAACAATTATATCTTGGTTCAAAATATAATTACAACTTTGACTTCTTGTAGAATATTTTTTTTTTTTTAAACTTGGGTAGGGGAATTCAAACCCTGTACTTTTTGGTAAAGTTGATGTGATATTACCGCTAAATTATACCTACAATCACATCTTGTAAAATAATTGTATTCGCCAATTAGGGATATTATTACTAATTTAGATTGTATTTTGAGTTTCTTAAAAAATAAAAAATAAAAAAAAATACCGTACTTGTATTATAGACATTTTCAAGATTATATATATTTTTAACTTTATTATTTGTACCTTTTTTCATGTCAACAACTATTTTTGATTTCCGAGTTGACACATTTACCCTGTGAAGTTTAACTTGAAAATACAATTTTTCAGAATTTTTTTTTTTGTTTAGTATAACACCCTAATTATTGGTTTGTCACAGGTTCAACCACAAACTACAAAAACTACACACAAAAAAAAAAAAAAAAAAAAAAAAAAAAGAAGAAGAAGAAGAAGAAAGAAAGAAAGTTAATTAGTTCACCAATTTAGAGGTCAAAATCAATTATTGGCACAAAACAAGTGCAAGATGATGTGAAGCTGAAATTCGAATGTATGATACTGAGTACAATAAAAAATATAAGGCATACTTTTTTATTATCCCTTACCTATATATATTTAAAAGAACCAATAGCTTTTTTGGTCATGTCTTTCTTGCTTGTCACATGACAATTATGTATTCACGTACTCATAGTTACATGATCGTCACATCATTACCATGTTGATTTTTTGTTGCTTTTGTTGCTTTTATTTTACTTGTTTTTTCCACATTCACGAAGCACATGCCACATAATTAGTATACAAAAATATTTGAAATAATACATAATCACAACGAAAACGTCAGGAACTTCGTAAGCATATCTGAGTCCCAAATAAAATGGAATGTGGTCATGCATGTACCCTCATATAATAGATATATATGTATAATTTAAAAGAAATTTCAATGTGACTCCCATATTAAATTCAATATTATTTGATAAAGCTAACAATAAAGAGCCTTTATTATTCAAAAAATAATAATAATAAAGAGCCTTTGTACCAAGAGAAAAAAAAAAGGGGGAATAAACGAAAAAAAGAGAAAAGAGAAAAGAAAAAAGGGGCAATACGTTTTGAAAAGCTCTCTCTTCTTTGCCTAGCTATTCATTTTCTGTTCTAGTGGCTGTTAGATGAAATGCTGATTTCTGTGGGTTAAACATTTAAAAAGAAAAAGTGCAAACTTTCCCATCAAAATGAGTCAGCAAACCTTGAATGACTTGGAATGGCATTTTTGTTGGCCAAAACAGTATTGGGTATAATCTGCCAATCCAAGAGGTCATAACTTAAAAAGAGGAAATAATTAAAAAATAATAATTAAAAAAAAAAATCATTCACATTAACTTACTCGTCAAGTGGCGATGAATCCCACCAAAAAGCATTCAAAAGGGCATAAAAATAAAGGCAAAGAAAGCTAAAAAGGAAAAGGGCACAAAAGATGAAAAGAGGCTAATATAAGAGGTTGGGTTTGAGTGACGGTAGCACAATTGGGGTTAGTGGGTGGTGGTGGTGGTGGTGGTGATAGGGATGTGGAGTGGGTGACAGACCCACGTGAGTGACCCACCACCACCACCACTACTTTCATCTCCCACCATCTTTCTTTCTCTCTCTAACTCTCTCTCTCTCTCTCTCTCTCTTAAACAGCCCTCGCAGTGGATGTCTCGGTTGGCTTCGTCTCAACGCTAACTGCCAAAAAATAAACCCAACCCTCAACAATAAAACCAACATACCCACAAACACAAAACCGAATAATGAAGGAGAAAAAGCAAGAAAAAAGTAATGAGGGTTAACATCATTTACTCATTTGACCCAGAAAAAAGATCATCATCCATTTTCTGCGGGAAAGAAAACGATCAGCATTAGCATATTCCTTCCGTGTTATCAAATAGCTCTCTAAACACTGATAATAATATTAGGCTAACAGAAAATAAACATTTAAATTTAAGATATTTAAAAAAATTATTCAATATTCGAATCTTTGATCACTGATTTATCATGATTATCACACTAGGTGGACGGTACTGGTGTTGACCTTTAATATCTTTTGGTTGCCCACTAATTCTTTGTCTTGCCTTCTATTTTGGTTTCCCTTTATGCAATTTACGTCTATTATTAACCATACTCCATATACTTTTTCTGTGATTTGTGCAAGAATTACCATTTAATGGCCTTTTTCAACCAAATATTTTGATTCTTTAAACTAACATAAAGTATCTTTCTAAAATTTGAAAAATCCCTTAAGATTACAAAGAGTGAGTTCTTATAAATTATTTTGGTCATAGATTAATCGTGAAGTACTACATATGAATTAGTGATTTATCCAACATCAGTATAGTGAGTTACTAATTAACATGGGGAAATCAATTATTAACTACCATAGTTTTGAAATATATATACATATATTAGGATCAGAACCAATGGAACAAATTAGGGGAAACCTAAATCAACACATCACGACATTACCGTAGACTATATGAATATATAAATTTAAGGAATCAAACCTAAATGCATAAAAATTTTATTGTATACAACCACTTCTTTTTTTTTTTTTTTTTTTTTTTCGGAATTTAGAAATAAGGTGAACTCTACACTTCTCCACTTTATAATGCAGTCAAAAATAAAATTATCATTATGTTATACTTGTAACAACAGTATACATGGACTCTTGATTAGTCTCCCTATTTTTTATTTTATTTTTAATTTTAATTTTAAGTGATTAGTGTCTTGGATACTACTGCTAGTGGCTTTCTCTCTCACTTGTCATTCTCTTTCTACCTTTGGTTGGCCACTAACTCTAAGCCATTCTTTTTATTTTTATTTTTCCCGTTCTCTCTACATGCTAGTGGTTCTCTCTCTTTTAAACTTTTTCATGCCTTTAACTCCTCTTTCCGTATGCTTTTGTAGATGCAGTTTAGCTGCTTAAACAAAGGGTAAAATTTTTCTTCTTTTTAGCATGGGGAGAGGAGATGGACAAAGAAACTAACCAACATCAGAACCCATCTCTCCTCCCCAACATCACCGCCGCCGCCCTCCGCCGCCACCGCGATCATCATCCCTAAAGAAGAGTCTCCGAGAAAACCAGTCAGCGGCGGCGGCGGCGGCGGAGGAACAGGTGGTGATAGGTTAAAGCGAGATGAGTGGAGTGAAGGAGCCGTTTCAAGTCTTTTGGAAGCCTATGAGAGCAAATGGGTTCTCCGGAATAGGGCTAAGCTCAAGGGTCATGACTGGGAAGACGTTGCGAGATATGTGTCGTCAAGAGCTAATTCTACAAAATCGGCAAAAACACAAACACAGTGCAAGAACAAGATCGAGTCCATGAAGAAGAGATACCGATCGGAGTCCACCGCCGACGCTTCCTCGTGGCCTCTTTACTCGCGGCTCGATCTTTTGCTACGTGGTGGGAATGGTCCATCGGCGGCGGCGGCGGCGGCGGCTGTGGCTGTACAAACACAGCCTGTGGCCTTCCCACCAATTCCACCTTCTCTTCCGCCGAGCAATAATTCTCCTCTAGTATTGCTCGAGCCAACGTCGGCGGCACCAACACCGCCACCGCCACCACCGCAGCCGCTGCCGCCTGCTATTCCTCCTCCTTTCGGAACGGCTCAAAATTCACATGGATCTAATGGCGTTGACAGACTGGCCAAGGTCAGTTTCTAACACTGGTTTGTTTTTCTTCTTTCTTTTCTAACCCTTTTTGTTTTGCTTTCTGCTCTTTTTATTTTTTTATTTTCTTTCTTTTGAGGCTTCTGAGCAACAATATTTGATACGAGTACACCCAAATCATTTCATAAAATAAAATAAAATAAAATAAAAAGAGGTATATGGATTTCATTGTCAAAAAAAAAAATTGTCTGGATTTAGGGGAAATCCCATTTCTTTCTTTGACTTTAATATAGACAAATCTCACCATTTTCTTATCACTGAAAATTAGGCCTCTTTCTTTTCAACAAAAAAAAAAAAAAAAAAAAGGGCCTCTTTAATTTATCGTAATAAATAATTGCAAGTACTACCTGTGTTTTTTTTTTTTTTTTTACTAACTATATATTCGACACCCTATCTTATATTAGAAAACTTTTTTACATATATATTAGAACATTTTGACCTATAATATCTCAATTATACATAATATTGCAAGGGGTAATTCACTAGAATAAGCTAAGTAGCACTTGTTTTTCTCATTTTTTATTTGTCTTTTCTTGACAAAAGTGTCATGGAGTACTTTATTATTATTATTATTATTATTATTTTTGGGTCAAGAAGTCTCATGGAGTCCTATTCAACATCAATCCCACAGTTGTAATTTTCTAATAAACAACTTATAGTTTTCATTTAACTTGTAATCTCGCAGGAAGATGGAGCAGTAAACAAAATATTATCCGACCACGCATCGGACAAGAACAATTCAATGGAGATCACGTCCGACAGCAGTACACCGGCACTATACAGCGAAAAGGCAGAGAAGATGAGGTTGAGATCGAAAACAACGACGAACAAGATCATGAGAACGGAGAAGAAGAAGAGGAAACGGAAGGAATTGGAGTTCGAGATCGCAGAGAGTATCCGGTGGCTGGCGGAGGCGGTTGTGAAGTCGGAGCAGGCGAGAATGGAGGCGATGAGGGAGATAGAGAGGATGAGAGTTGAAGCGGAGGCGAAGAGAGCAGAAATGGACCTCAAGAGAACTGAGATCATTGCAAATACTCAGTTAGAGATCGCTAGGCTTTTTGCAGCAGCTGGTGTTGGTAAAGCTGTTGATTCTTCCCTGAGAATTGGAAGAAATTAATCATCATATAACCTATAAATATATTAATAATCAAATTACTACCTAGTCTTCAATCTGTGTATAGAATTTATGTTACTAAATAGCTATATATATTGATAAACGATGAAAAGGAAAGGAGAAATTTGGCAAGACAAAGATGAGGGAGATTTTGGATTAACATGTAATATTATGCTGATTAGTTAAAGTAGGTATATATTGCATGAACGTGAATAACTTGTCTCAAACTCATTCTGTAATTTCTCTTTTCATCAAGGAATTCATCGGTGTTTTTGTCATGATACTTGAAGATTTTGAAGTTACTGCGCGACTAAAAGTAACTTTATGACGAAAGATAAATTTTACATCTTAAATCTACTAGCCATAAAGTTTAAAATGAAGTCCTTCAACTAGTTTTGTATTTATTTAGGTATCTCCAACTTCATCTCTAATATATATATATATATATATATATATATATATATATAATCTTTTTTCTCAATTTAAAACTATTTTTGACTATACACATTTCTAATGTCTATAGTAAATTCAAATTTTAAAAGTTCATAACTTTCTTATTTTAAATCGAAATGAGATGATTCTTGTATCAAAATACTCGCAACGATGAGACGAACAAAACAGTATCCATTTTGCATATATTTTTTTAATACGTTTCAAATTTTTATACTATTTTCTATATCACAGCACACAATTCCAACCCAATCTTCAAAACTCTGCCTACAACTGTCGCCCCAAATGAGCCCTTAGTTGCTATATGCTTTTTTAACCAGCGTTGTTTCAAGTCTCTAGAATTAACGATTTAAAAAAAGGAAGGTCTACAATGTAATAAGGGGATGGGCAATTTGGCAATTATATCTAGTTATAATATGATCCATTTTATTAATAAAATACTGTTATTCAATTAGTAAATGTTTGTTTATGAACAAACTATTAGGAACCAAAGTTACACTCTAAGAATACCTCACTAGTAAAATTATGGATTTGATAACAGTCATTAACTGTCGTCTAAAGTTTACACGACGGTTAGACAATCATCGTGTAATCCACCGTTGTGGAATGTTTTGAGATACCACGACGGTTTATTAACCGTCGTGATATCTCAATATTTCAGAACGGTTCATACCGTCGTCGGATAAAGAAAAAATGAAGCAAATTTAACTAAAGTGAGAACTTTACACGACAGTTTTTGTTAAAAAACCGTCGTGTAAAGTGGACTTTACATGACGGTTTTGAATAGAAACTGTCATGTAAAGTCCAACATGAATTAAAAAATAATTTGGCATTTTTTGGTGATTTTCCACGGGTGGCTTAACCCGTGTGTTATCCAATACATGGCCCAGGATATGATTGACAAAATATTAGCTATATTGTATCAAAGTAAAAAAATCATCCATTAGATTACCAGTTTACATATCATAATTAATGAATTGCATTACAAATTTAGTCTATTTTTCCCTAATCAAATCCATATCATCCCAAGTATAAAATTCTTTTCTTTCAAGTATGTCAATTTCATTCAACACTACGTCCCTCATAAAACCTAAAACAAAATAACCACATTCAACACTTCCCTATTGGTGAGGACAAGGATGATCCGATATTTTTGTTTTATAGTCTCGTCTCCTTTTAATCCCTTCTCCAGCTCTAAGCTTCCAATCCATTAGGGCCCTAACAAGTTTGCAAATTTCGAAATAATTAAGATGCATATCATTAAGATTAAATCAAACAAAATTTCATTTTGTCATTTCATCGAGCATGTGGTGGGCGGAAAAAAAAAATGCGTAGAATATTGTGTGTTTGTAGATCTTAAAATGAAAAAAAAAAATTACACAAAGGATTCATCTACAAAGAGCAACAATAAAAAAAAAAAAAATTGAACAACAATAAATACATAAATTACACTTCAAGCAAGTGATAAAAGAATTGTGTGTTCGTATTTTTGTTGGAAAACAAGAAATTGAGCAATATGGAAGTCACATTGCCTTTCTTTGATGCAAAATAGTCATGGCCTTAATAGGAAGACAGGGTGGCAGTGGAGGTGGCGACGGCGGTGACGGAAAAAGGAGAGAGAGGGGAGGGTGGCGTTGAGGGCGACGGGAGAATGAGGGGGAGGGGATGGTGGCGTTGCGGGAGACGGGAGAATGAGGGGGAGGGGATAGTGGGTAGGGGAAATCTTTGAGTGGTCGAAAGGGAGAGAGATGAAAATGATGAGGATGAGGAAAGTGGATTTAAGTTAAGGGTTTATGGGCGAATTTCAAACTACAAAATTTCAAATTTTTAGACTGATTTTCAGAAGATTACACGAAGGTTTAGGAAAACCGTCGCGTAATCTCAGAAATTACATGACGGTTACCCTAAACCGTCGTGTAGTATCGGGTTTACATGGCGGTTTCTCTAAATCGTTGTGTAATCTCGGGTTAGAGTGATTTCAAATTTCAAAGCACAAAATTTCAAATTTTTAGAGTGATTTTCGGAAGATTACACGGAGATTACACGACGGTTACCCTAAACCGTCGTGTAATCTCGGGTTTACATGACGGTTTCCCTAAACCGTTGTGTAATCTCGAAGATTACACGACGGTTACCATAAACCGTCGTGTAATCTCCGAGATTACACAACGTCGTGTAATTTTGGGTTTACACGGCGGTTTTCCTAAACCGTTGTATAATTAGGTTTTAGACGACGGTTTTTCTAAAACCGTCGTGTAATCTCCGTCGTCTAAGCCAACTTTTATAATGGTGCCTAGATATATTTTTTGTCCACCTACGTAGTTAATTATCATGTTGATGTGATCATTTACAAGAAACATGCATAATTAGAACTATGTACAAAATTTCATTTCAACTTCTCTTATTATAGTACCGTTAATTTTTTTAATGAGTGTTTTATCTAAAAATTTAAATGAGAGATAGAGTTTGGTCTACCTAGTAGATACGAGATCTTATTAACCCAAGATTCCCAAATTATCACTGCGAGGGAATATATAGCAGAATAATTAATTAATCTAATAGTTTACAATAATTAATTCAATAAATTATTATAAATAATCCGATAGATTGTTAAAAAAATAATCCGATATAATGTAAAAAGTAATCGAATTAAATATTACAAACTAATTCCTTAGAACATAGAAAGGGAAATTGCAAGTCACAGGAGAATTAGTAGGTCAATTAAAGGTAAATAGAATAATTTGTAAATATTGAAAATTGATAGCATAAATTAAATTTAAGTATAGGTAATGTTTCCATACCTCCGATTGGGTGTTTTTTCCTATTTTATATTAGTTTTCTTTTACGGTTTTTTCCTTTTTCTCTCCTATCTCTCTCTCCTCAATCTCTCAGCCACAACCTTTCTCCACTCTTTTTCTCTCTATCGACCTCTACTCTTTCTATACATCCACACTTTCTCAAATCTCTATTCCGTTATTGACGCCACCGGAGCTGATGGAGAAAATCGACGAGAGGACATAGTGGTTCGTGGTTCACGGCGTCACCATTTTTTTCCCAGTCGTGAGCTTGCAATCTCTCGCGAGTTTCGGGGAGGTATCTCGCCGCTTCACAATTGGAATCTCGCGATCTCGGCAGCCAGCTCTTCGATTAATGGTTTACATAAATGAAGGATTTACACGACAAATCAAACATTTATGTGTAAATAAAAAATTTATTAAAAAAAAAATTAAGGATTTACACATATCAGTACAATACATAAATAAAGGATTTTACAGGTAATCAAATATTTACACACGTAAATAAAGGATTTACAGGTAAATCAAAGATTTACACACGAGTGGTATTTCTGAAATTTTAGGCGTATGTAAATCTTAATTTACCATATATATGCTATGTACCAAAAAAACCCAAAACTTTATATTATTTATTTTCCCTCAAGTTGGTTTTTTTAGGCCTATTTCTCTCCTTCTCCCATTTTAAAAATACTACTAAAAGTAATTATTAGAGTACCAAAAAATATTATACCAAAATACTTTTCTACATCGTCGATCGAAGATCACGCTGAATAACAAAAATATTTTGGTACACTATCATATGTATTCTACTAGAATACTCTTTGGGGGTATTGACTTAATTAGTTAATTTAAAAAAAAAATTACATTCGTGATCAACGTTTGATTTTTCAATCATTTAAAAATTGATAGATATAGTTATCATAATTTTGAATCTTAAGATTTACATGGTAAGTTGTAAATTTGTAAGCAAAGTCCTACTAAGAGCTTTGGTTTCTATCAAGTCTCGTCCTTTAATAAGAAAGACCATGTGTTGTCTGCTCTTAAAAACTAGAATCTGTTAATTGTGTAGACCTAGGATTCATTTTTTTGTCATCCCATCAGTGGGATCAATAGGCTCACCCAATAATCATAGAAACGGGGATATGAGGATACCACATATCCCTTTTATTTTAATAAAAAAAATAAATTTTGTAAGGGAGGAGGAGGGAAATAGCTTTGTTTTTGGAAAAAAAAAAAAAAAAAAAAAAAAAAAACTATCAAGCCCCAAAACCAGTGCGGGATGATTCTTATTCCAGGGACGATGACGAATTCAAAAACTACCAAACAGTCCGAATAATTATCTACAAACAAAGAAAACTCGCCTTGCGTTGGGAAAAACATCGTTTTTGCAGCAGAGAAGTCCCGTAAAACCCCCTCTCTCACAGGAAGTCACAAAACCCTTCGTTCTTTCACAGGATTGGCTCTCCTCCAACTCCATTCCCACACCACAGTTTCTCAGTCAAACATAAGACCAATGATTCTCTCACCCATAATCCCTTCATTTAAGTCATGCTTTTCTATTCCTCCTCAATCCTCCATTAAAACCCATCACCATAATTCCCTCCTCTTTTCCACCAAAAACTCACCCTTTTCTCGCTCACCGATTCCCAGAAAGTTGGCTTTTAAACCCCCTCGTGGGAAGCATGTCCGAGAAGACTATCTTGTGGTAATTCCCTTTTGCTTCTTTCATTCTGTTTCAGTGTTCGACTTCTTCAAATTGATAGCTTATGTTTTATTTATTTATTTAAATTTTTTTTTTTTGGGAGTGCAGAAGAAGTTGTCGGCTCAGGAGATACAGGAATTGGTAAAGGGAGAGAGAAGTGTCCCTCTTATTATTGATTTTTATGCTACTTGGTGTGGTCCCTGTATTCTCATGGCTCAAGAACTTGAAATGGTATGTGTCTTTCTCTTAATTTTATCTTTTCTCTGCTTCTATACAAATAGTTTGTGTATTGTCTGTAAAATGATACCACTTAATGCTTATATTATGAATTTGAGAGCCCCTGTTTTTTACATAGACAAATCAGGTTTGAAAGATAGGATTTAATGCTCTTGTATCTCCAAAAACTTCAATATATATATATATATATATATATATATATTTTACACACATACTTGATGAAGCTAGTTTCTCATTTCGATTGATTCATATTCATAGTTAAACCTGAGATGATACATGAGAGGTTAAAAGACTTCTGGTAGGTCAGATGGATTATATGGGTAATTTGAACCTCAATGTTCTAGTGAGAAGTTCCCTTATTTAATTCTTTGGACTAAACAATGCCTTTTAGAATTCTTGAAGTGGTGCTGGCATTTTCATTTTGGATATTATAGAGTTCAAACTTGCTGTCCTATTTTCCTGTCTCAATGGCTGTCATTTTAATAGTATTTTGACAACTTATAAATTTGTTTAAGAATTTTTAGCATTTAGCAGTTTTTTGTATGGCTAAATTCTTAAGTTGAGATGATATGGCATAACACTATTTGGGGGCCGGTCAATGAGACAGAAAATCCGAGACAGCAGATCTCAACTTGTATGGAGCCTTTACTTTTCAAGTAATTATTTAGTCTAGTTATATTTAAGTTTCTTGTTTTTGACTTTGTGATTAATTTATTTTGAAATGTAAATGCCTTTTTTTTTTTTTTTTTTTTTTTTTTTTTTTTTTTTTTTTATAACTTGGGGTGTGGGGATTCCAACTCTACACGTTATGGTAGAATCAGATGTGGAATTACTGCTAGGCTATGCCTACAACCACATGTAAATGCTTTTCATTGTGTTCTAATATATGTTTTCTTATCTGTTGTCTTATTTACCGTGAGAAAATAAGATGAAATATCTCCACAGCAGGAGAAAATTTTCATCTAGGAAGGTTGTTTCTATGAAGTTGGGTGAAAAATGTTGTAGTCTCGTTTGGTGCTTCCTCTAGCATTCGTGTATTTGCTTTGTTAATATTCAGACTATAACAGTCTTAATATTCAGGTATTCTGCTTATGTGTAATGGACAATACCTATTGTAGAACATATAAAAATGAACAACCTGGTTAGTTTGCTTCAGGTTGCTGTTAAATTGATTCTACTCCCAATGTCAAAAGTGTCATCAGCATATGATCATATAGGTTGCTTTGGGTTGTTTATTTTGCAATGCATGAAAATGACTTTAAAACTGGACGAGCGGTTAATGCTCATACAGGTACAAGAATTTTAGTATTTGACAGTTAAATGTAGTAAATCCTTGTATAAAAATTTGCAAATTAAATTTTAGATTTTATTTTGTGAGGAACAAAAGACCACTCGAAACATAGGTTCTTATGTGAATAAGTGACTGCTTGAAACAAAGTTCATTTTCGTTTCCCAATTGTGGGACAGATGCTTTAATGGTTTGTATCTGTTAGTCATTGTTATGGCTTGAAAAATCTTCGGTTGAGCTTTAAAAAAATACGGCTCTAGCATTGTTAGCTAAAATGTGTCCACGGTTTTTTTAGCTATTGCCTTTGTTATCAAAAGTGGTTATTTTTTGTTCTTCTGTTGTAAGCTCTTCAATTGCCCCGCTTGCTATGTTAGATTTGTTGTTTGATTATATAGGAATGACATCGTAATTTGGGTTCTTATAACAGCTTGCTGTGGAGTACGAAGAAAATGCAAAGATTGTTAAGGTCGATACTGATGATGAGTATGAATTTGCCCGTGACATGCAGGTAATTCCTTTCGTTTGTTTATTAACTTACTTCCCCTTTTTCTGTTCGAGTGTTGTTTGTTGCACTGAACTTCTTAATTGAAAGGTAATTTAGCTCATGAACCAGTCAGAACTTGGTGATTATGGCCAGACCCAGTCAGGCAAAATCACCGTTTTATTACATAAAATTTTCTGACAGCTCAATCTTATACGCATATGCATCCCTAATTGAAGATTGTTTGCTTGTCATTATTCTTTATTCTCGGTCGACTCTTTGTCAGGTACGGGGGCTGCCAACACTATTCTTCATCAGTCCTGACCCAAATAAATTTGCCATTCGAACCGAAGGTCTCATTCCGATACAAATGATGCGAGATATTCTAGATAACGAGATGTAGATTTGAGTGTAGCAGCAAGAGAATGGTTTGGCTTGTCAATTTTGGTGGGGAGTTAGATATGCTGTTCAATGATCGCAAGAAGGAAAAAGAAAAAGAAAATGGATCACAACTCGTCCAGTTTCTAACTTGAAGGTCTCTTCTGTCCTATTTCATTAGCTGGAGAAGTGTCTCAAGGACGAAATCACGGTAACCTGATGGTATCGAATAGGAAGAATGTTAGGCATATTCGTCATTCGTTATAAAGAATTGCGTTGGGCAGAGTAGTTATCTATCATTTGGAGGTTGAAATCGGAAATCAATTGTGCTTGAAACTTTTCTGTCTTATATTTTTCTACTGGTTTCGGAAATTTTGGATATTCAGATTAACAGAACGTTTTAAATAGAGGAGAAAATGGCTGGGGAAAAAAAAAAAAAAAGGACAAACAAAATCCAAGCTAGAGCCAGTTTGTTTAAGGCGGTATTCCTAATCAACTCAAAATTAATTAGCAACTTCTTACTTACCACTTCAAAATATAGAAAAATAAAAGGTGCCATTCAGATGAAGGAAATCTAGTTCATAACTATTTGGTTCTATCAGAATACAAGAGTACAGAGACCAGAGCGTTGGACGGTGGAAAATTTGAGCCTCGCTGAGAGGGTAGGAGGAGAGGGATTTAGATAAAAACTTGCATGTTCAAAATTTTAGAGTGTTTCCATTTTTTAAGTGTGAAAGTTTAATTTCTACCAGTCTAGTACTCAATTTAGAGAGCTTGAGATCATGGCCTCACGTTTCATTACCGTGGACGCATTGGTGAGATTGTAGTGATGTAGTTTTTATCGAGGAGCAGGGTTCATTTATAGGGCCTTTAGCGAACATTCTTGTCAGCTGTTAGCATATAGAGAGCCTCCTTGATAATGCTCGGGTGACATGTCAACGTTGGTCGCTCTACCCTCTTTGTCTTCCCTTTTTTATTTTTTTGTTATTTTTTTAATTTTTTTATTTTTAACAAGAACAAGTTCATAAAAGGATCCGAAATGCAGAAATTATAGCTGTTGATACGGAGTAATTGTACCAAAGGGATCTACATAAATGTAACTCACTCATGGGAATTCAAACCCCAGGCTCTTTAGGTTATAAATATTTAAATTAAAAAAAAAAACAAAAACAAACAAAACAAAACCATATACGTATTTCCTCCTCTCTTTCCTTCTTTTTCAATCATGATATTTATTTTTTCCAGACCCAAAGAAAACATGGATGGACATTTCTTCATTTTCTCCAACATATATTGGCAAAGGTAGAATTTATGGAAACTTTTTCGAGTTGGCCAACATCTCCATAAGCTGAATCCATAAGTAAACTCAAACGACGAAAACATCATACGACAATGAAAGCGAGGATCAGAGGATGTTCTCTAAAAATAATATTCGCCCTTCCGTGTTCTTCTAATCATCAAACAGTTCACTCCACGCAGCATCAAAACGCAAGAAATGAATTTCAATCCTTCCCTTTTTGGTGTCGTACACGATATTCTCTCTAGCGACTCATCAGGCAGAGCAAACGACGACGTTTGCCTCGATCGACGGCGAGAAAGCGAGCATCATCAGCACGGCCATAATCCCGACGGGAAAGAAGAGCAGCATCAACGGCGGAGGAGGCAGCGGCGGCAAGATCAACGGAAGGACCACCATCGACGCCGCTAGAGCTGCCAATACCAGAACAGCCCCAAAGCTCAGACACTGGCTCATCTCCGATATCCGACCACCATTTTCCAAAATTTTTTTTTTTTTGGGGGTGCTGTTTTTGAGTGGAATAAGTGTTTAGAGCGGAAGGTGTTTGATAAAATGCCAACGAGAGAAGACCCACCCCATTTTATAAGTCATGTTTGGGCGAAATGAGAGAATCCAGTTTCGGGGTGTTGGTCCGAATCAGACAGAATCAGAGCGCCGGATTCTCCAAGATATTTCACTTCATACAGAGTATTTTAAATTATCTTTTCTCATGGACTCAATTATACTTTAATTGTTCGGTTTTATTAAATTCAATCTTATTTTAATAAGTTCAAGTTTTGTTTAATTGACGAATGTTTCTCACATAGCCAGATTTAGCAAAAGAAACAAAAATAATGTATACTATAAAGGAATTTTATGTCCCGTTCAAATCATAAATTATATTTGAATATCTATTCAAACTAAATATTTACATTAAAATATAGAATTTAAATTGTATATTTAAATGAGATGTGCGTTTGATAGTCTTTATTAAAAATAATAATGAAATAGTGTAAAAATAGAAAAAATGAGTGTGATACAGATTTTTAAAGAGTGATAATGTGAAATAGAGAAATATTCTAATAATTCAACTCTAGTAGTTGTCTAATTAAATACCTATTTCATTTGAATACAAAAATGGCTGTTAACTGAGTTGAATAAGCTTAGGTAGCTGTTGATTAGCCCTATAAGAATAATAATAATAATAATAATAATAAAAGCTTAGCTAGCTGTTAATTGTGGAATTTAAAACCGCTGTCTTTGGGATTTGAGTGGGAAGTTTACTAGGATGAAAGGTTGTAAAGTTATCTGACACTCCTATTTCATCAACTTTCGTAAGTGGAAAAAAATTAGATGGACTTTTTTTCCGGGCCAAAACAAGAAAAAGGAATTCATCAAAAAGGGGGGAAAAAAAAAAAAAGAAAAAGGACAAGCAAATTAAGAAGTGGTTCAAGGTTGGTCTTATTTTAATATTTGTGACTTTAACTATTGATATTGTTGTTATTGACCTTTTTTACATTTCTATTAGTAGCATGAATTGTTCAACACAACTAGTGGTAGCATTCACAAACATATAATAAAATTACATGAAACAGGAATGAGTAAAAGTCATTGCTTTCTAGAATACCCAAAATTTATCAACGTCATAATGATAAATTGTTATATCACATGTAATATTCCAAACTTTTGATTTACTCAATCCATACTTGCCAAGTGAGTTATTATATTTCAATTGATAAAGTATAACTTTTTTCTTGTGACTATGATTAGTGAAAGAGTTGGAAAATATTTTTAGGCAGGACGTGAATTAAACCAAGTTTTGAACTAAAAATTATTCATTTTGATGACTATATGACCATCTCCAGAGTAGATATCAAAATAAATGCTTCATTTATCATAAAAATTAAAAATGTATATTTAAGATGGTATCGTAGTTTGTGCAAGTTAATGTATAACTTTATATATGATACTATATCTGCATTTTGTCATTAATGTTAAGTTTTGAAACTTATTTAGTACCTAAATAGTTTTAAAATGACGGTATATAATGATTAAAATGAAAAAGTTAATATATCATTTAGTAACAATCAACTGTCAAAATTTTGACATTTGCTATTCTATAACAATTTGTCAAATTTAGTATTAGAAATGTAGTATTCTATTGAAGAGTGGGTTTTTTTTTATTCTAATATCGAATTTTAATTTTTACACATAAATTTAACGTTATATTGGAGGTGCTCGGGTTACTAATCATATAAGAGTTAAAGAAAAGTTTTTGAAGATGTGGAAATACTAATTTCTAACAAATACAACGGGCGTGCAGTATGGGTAAAAAAAAGAAGACCAGTGTGCTGTGCCCTAAAGAGTCAAAGATCCATAAATGCGCAGACTTTTCGTTTATTTATTTTTTTTTCTTCTTCCTTCCTTTATTTATTATTATTATTTTTTTGAAAGGTTCTTCCTTGTCCTTTTGATTGACCATGTACATTGAACACAGAGATCTTTATTAACCAGTATTGAAATTTTTGTTGTTTTCATAATTTTATTTCGGTAGCTTTGAACAAAATTCATGTTGAAAAAAATGAAAATGACTAGGAAAATAGCGTGACCTCAACCTAATAATATATATCGACGAATTCTGGATAGTAAGGAATTATTCATGCACTTTTGTGATCGAAAGAACAGGGCCACTTCTTGTTACTCAAGGGCAGAGTTATTTATGATTGAACGAGGATTTCTGCTTTTAGTAAAATTTTCTTTATCTCTTTCTTCTTTTTTGTAATTTTATCTTTAAAATTTTCATATTTTTCTCATTTTGTCTATTAAAAATTATTTATCTTTAAGCCTACTAAAAACTTATCATGCATTTAGTTGGTAGGTTGGAGTTCAAAAAATTTGATTTGAGTTAAGTTGGAGTTGAGTTGTGCTTTTGGTATGTGTTTGGTTATTGAAGTTAAAAAGTGTAAAAATTAGAAATGGATTTGAAAAAAAAAAAATCAGTATGGATCTTACTCCATTCGCCTTAAAATTCTATACAATTAAAATAAATTATCTTATTTAAACTTGAATATGTAATTTATAATTAAAACTGGTGAATAATAAAACTAGTTGAATTTTAAAAAAAAATACAAAATACAAAATTATGCCAAGTTTTCTTTTTCTCTTTTCTTTTTCTTGTTTGAAATAGTGACCAAACATAGGCTTTAAACTTTTAGTGTAAGTCTTTATTGAACAATAAATTGGCTCCGTCGTTAATCGTACTGACTATCTAGATGTGATTATTTACCTAGTCTTCCATATTAATTACTTGGCCAAACAAATTCGGGTCTACAAATCATTATTCCCCATGTACCCAAAATGAGAGAGAATTATTATTCATGATGAGTCATGCCGGGATCTATATGTATCAAATTCTTATAACGCGGTAGAATAAATTTTAAAATCTTTTACCTAATAATACAAGATCTCACATATTTGTTACATAAAACAGTTAACTACCTATTGACAACTCAATTATATAGCTTCGGACTTTTGTGGTTTTTCGCATAATGAACAATCGTCGTATAGCTGTGTGCGAGCACAATTATAGCAGGTGAAGGATAACATTAATTCATGTGATAACCTGTTACATATCCATCCAACCGAGTAATAAAATATGATGAGATGAAGTCCAACACACATATTGTGTCATGTGTGAGAACACGGATGTGTTGTCACATGACCGAAACATGTTCAAGACTTCAATTAATACTTAATAACCACAAAAAAAAAAAAAAAAAAAACCTTGAAAATGTCCTCTTCCTTTTCAATCTAAATAGATTAATTTACAGTAGTTATTTGGTAATTTACATCCTATGCGGATATATATAATTGTACAACATAAAGTAATTTTTTCTTATCAGGAGTATGTAGATAAATAGCCTATTTTTAAGAAGTTTTTTATTGCATAGTCGAAGTGTTGTACAATTAGTAAACTGACCTTCAAAAAAAAAAAAAAAAATTGTCAATCACTGATTGACTAATTGACTATGTTAAGTAGTAATTAATTAACGTTAATATGTATTTTTTATTTATTGATTATGATCGATCACTGATTAACAACATTTAAATAAAAAAAATAGTTAAGTTAATTTTAGTACTTGGGCTTGGGAATGTCTTTACAAATAGTTAAGCTAATAAAAAATAATATATTGATGCAAATGCTGATTACAGTATATTTAGAAAAAAACAAAAAACCAAAAAAAAAAACTAAAAACTAAAAAAGCAATCTATTGAATGGCAAAAAGAAAATAAAGAGAATCAAAGTTTAAAGTTCACAGAAGCACAATCTTCTGATTGCAGAGAATCATATATATACCCATGCTCCTCACGAAGAAGATATCATGAATAAGATCATGGTGACGCATGAAAAGTCTCCAAGAATATTAAAGAATGAAAAGTGAAATGATGCTCCCAAAATGCTTCAAAAATTCAAGAATGCTGGGGATTTTTTTTTCATTTTCATTTTTTTATTTTTTATTATTATTATTTTTTATTTTTTATTTTTTAGAGAAATAATGATTTAGAGAGCTGCCCAAATTTGGCCATATTGTTTGGACTGACAACTCCCCCAATGCTGTCCTAGTTCAATGCATGTTTGGATACGATATTGAGATTCCCTAGAATAATATGTTAAAATGGTATATACATATTAAACAATGTGTGCTTTATACATATTATACAGTGTGCAAGTTGGTACAAATTCTTCTACTTCACGATTTGTTTGGATTTGATTCGGTTGGAGGTGCATTGAATCTATCACCTCTAGACGTCTCTCTTTCCAACACACACCTACTACTCTAGTTTCCTCTCTACTAATTTCTAAATACCGGACTTTTTAAACCTTAAAAAAAAAAAAAAAAAGAAACTTGAAAGTTGTTGTATTGATTTTTTAATGATTTTTTAACTTTTAATGGTTGGATACGTGCATGTTCATGGTTGCACCACCATTCAGATATAGCCTAATCTCGACGTTGATCAATACAAGAAACGAGAATATCTTTAATGAGGCATCTGCAAGGAACCAGTTATTGGACATTATTTACCTACACCAAGTAGTTAGAGTGCCTTGACAATGATGTCACTACTATGCCAACTGGCGATAATAAATGTGTCGACGTAGAATCAAAGATAATTTCAAGAGTCTACCTAGGATTGCCTAGGACTAAACGTGAGAAATATTCAATTTTTGTTGTTGTGGATAGATTTTCAAAGATAACACATTTTATTCCACGTCATAAAACTAATAATGCTTCACATGTTGTTGATTTGTTCTTTACAGAAATTGCGCGTTTACATGGCATGCCTAGAACAATTATTTTTGATAGAGATGCTAAGTTCTTGAGTTATTTCTGGAAGACCTTATGGACTAAGTTAGGAACTAAGTTGTTGTTTTCAACTACTTGTCACAAACCGACGGTCAAACAGAAATAGTAAATAGGACTTTATCTACTTTGTTACGGGTAATTATTAAAAAGAACACAAAAACATGGGAAGATTGTTTGCCACATGTTGAGTTTGCTTATAATCGTAATGTTCAATCTGATACTAAATTTTCACCATTTGAGATTGTTTATGGTTTTAATCCTTTAACTCCTTTGGATCTATAACCATTACCTATGTCTGAGCGTGAGAATTTAGATGGAAAGAGAAAAGCTGAACTTGTAAAGCAGATTCATGAGAAAGCAAAGCTCAACATCGAACGAAGAACAGAGCAATATATGAAACATGCCAACAAAGGGCGACAGCAGTTGGTCTTTAACCTTGGAGATTCGGTTTGGTTGCACATGCGTAAGGAGCAGTTTCTGACACAAAGGAAATCCAAGCTACAACCTAGAGGGGATGGACCTTTCTAAGTCTTGGAACGGATCAACGACAATGCATATAAGCTGGATTTGCCTGGTGAGTATAACGTAAGTGTCATCTTCAATGTTTCTGATTTGAGTCCTTTTGATGTAGTTGATGAACTTGATTTGAAGACAAATCCTTTTTAAGAGGAGGGGAATGATGAGGACATAACTAGCACAACAACATAGAATACGGATCCTATTCAGGTTCCTATCAGACCAGTTACAAGGGCACGGGTCAAGAAATTCCAAAATGCGTTAAATGGGCTAATTTGAGGGATTTGGGCTCAAGCATGCACGTGGAAGCCTATTGAGGGAGATGAACGAGTTGACTAGCCCTTAACAAGCATGATTCAAGTTCATGAAAGTCAATAGGAGAATATGTGCTTACTTTCCTTTTCTGGCATCTCTTTTGGTTTCAAGCTACAACAAAAGGAAAGAGATTTGTCAATCAAGGTTGAATCATTATTCACTTTCCTTATTTGGAT
Organism: Ficus erecta; assembly: GCA_008635985.1. Lineage (NCBI taxonomy): Eukaryota > Viridiplantae > Streptophyta > Magnoliopsida > Rosales > Moraceae > Ficus > Ficus erecta. The sequence continues at coordinate 367,094 of BKCH01000768.1, forward strand.
TTGGGTGCATTTGTTGGGAATGAAATTTGATTTGGACGCATTAGCTACTTTCCACTTTACTATTTTAGTTCTTTGACTGTTTCCTTTTCCTTATTGGCATGTAATAAGCTGAAAATTAAGGGATTAAAGTCAAAATTGTTTCCCTTTAATTCAACTTTCTAGGCATATAATCAGTCAATTAAAGGGCTGATTGTATCTTTTTAGGCAAGTAAGAATATTACCAGATTTTAGCCTTAATTAAGATAGCTATTTTAGAAACTTTCTTTGTAATATTCAACCTATTAATAAGCGTCTAAGTATTAGTAAAATTCAGATCATTTATTCAATAATTGTGAGAGTACTTTCTCTTTGTTCTTTGAAAAACTATTCGAACTTATCGGAATTTTCCGTGGCGTTCATAAACGATTTATAAACCAATCCTTCCATAATTGATTGTCGCTTCTTCACCATACCAAGGTTCTTACCTCCATATAGATAATGGGTCGTGGTTCTTCCAATCGAACCTGAACGTAGAGACGATCTTGGAGACTATTTAGATTACGGGTTTCGTCACAAGTTGGCAGGATTCGTATCAAACCTTGTGAGGACGATTTGAGTTGGCAGTTTTTCACTGTCAACAATTGGCGCTAGAAGGAGGGCCCGAGCCCCAAATTTGTTATCCACATCCAAAGTCGAAGTTTACAAACTATCCTCATGGAAAATGCACCAGAAGGAAATCAGGAGGCTGTTCCACGAGGAAGAAGGAAGCCACTCGCTAGTGTAGACCAGAGGATTGATCAACTCACACAGATTGTTAGCACTCAAGTCAAAACCTTCCAAAACTGGGTGGCCAATAACCGAGGGAACAAGCCCCAGCCAAACAACCCAATAGACCTGGTGGGTGGCAATGGTGTAGATGGGTGCCAGGAAAGCCATACTAAAGGAACTAGAGAGATCGCTAGAAGGAGACCGGAGATATTTGGCGTACTCGAGGCTCTATGGGAAGCAGACAAATAAGAGCCCAAATGAGAGACCAAGAAAGGGAATCCGCAACAAATGGTGGTCGCCACCAAGGTCGAGATCACCCAGGTGTGCCGCCAAGACCACTGAGGAGAGACATTACTCTCGGAGAGCCGGTGTTAGTCCATAACAGGGGAGACCTCCGGGAGTGGGTATAGGAACGGCGAGACGTCTCCTACCCAAGGACGAAAGGAACACTTACGGCTAGTGAGGTGAGAGAGATTCAAAAATGACTTGGCCAGTTAGAAAAAGCCATGCATGTTGAGAAAAAGGTGCCTAACACAGATAATCACCCGTTTACACGAGAGGTAATAGAGGTCCCTTTACCTGATAAGTTCAGAGTTCCCCAGATCACCCTTTGCAAAGGAAGGATAGACCCAGATGACCACTTGGAGCTGTATATAGGGCACATGGTCCTACATGGATACCTGGAGGAGATCATATTCAGGGCCTTTAGGAACACGTTGTCGGGAGCGGCTCAGCGTTGGTTTATGAAACTGCAACCAAATTCCATCACCAATTGGGAAGATTTGAAGAGAGCCTTCTCAAACCAATTTTTGGGTGAAAAAAGATTTGCTGCCCTTAAGCAAAACCTAACCATCATGTTCCAGAGAAAGCCTAAAAGAGTGGCTGACACAGTTCAGCGTAGAGGTGATAGCAACAGAGGAGATCTCGAACAAAGAAGCATTGATAGGCACAATGAGAAGTATAAGGCACGACATACCCTTCTGAGATGACCTACACCAAAAACCAACCAGAACATACCAAGAGTTCCTGGAAAGGGCGTAGGGATTCATTAATGCCGAAAAGGCGAAAAGCTTGGCTCTCAAGGCAAGATAATGGTACCCAAGAATACAAGCAATGCCGAGCAATCCAACGGGAAACATAATGGAAAGAAAAGGCGGAAAGACCATGGGAATTGGAAGAGCACTCAAAAGTCAGAGGGATAGGAGACTATCGACATGATAACTACAAGAAACAGCGCCCTGACGACAAGTCTAGAAAAACTCGTCCCCAATCTAAGTACGACGCTTACCATGATTTAACTGTGAGTATTTAGAAGATATATCATAAGATTGGTGATAGAGATTATCTACGCGGACCTAAGCCCTTGAGATCAAATCTCGCCAAGCAAAACCAAAGCAATTACTGCCAATTCCATGGAGAATGCGGTCACCAGACGGCAGAGTGTGTGGACCTGAAAGATGAAATTGAGAGGCTGATCCGGAATGGACGCCTACAAGAGTATATAACTAATCATCGGGGAGGCAACTATAGGGGCCATGAGCGTAGGGATGACTGGCATCGGGATGAAGATCCACCAAAGCTAGTTGTTGTAATAAGAATGATATTCAGAGTACCATATCTCGGCTGTGACTCATAATGATCTTAAAAGAGTTACGCTTGGGAAACGAGAGACAAGTGCCGTTAGAGGATTATGAGCATTTCCAGTAGAGGGGAGAAGTCCTTAAAGTATGACATCGAGCCCATCACGTTCTTTAAAATAGACACTAATGGGGTCCATTTTTTGCAGAGCGATGTGCTTGTTGTCAAGGCAGAAATAGGTAACTATATCGTGTGTCGGATATTGGTTGATGACGGAAGCTCCGTGGACATTTTCTACTCAAACTACCTGGAGAAGATGGGAATCAAGAAGTCACAACTTACACCAAATTTTCAACCACTCTACAAGTTTACCAAGGATAGCACTATTCCTGAGGGAGTGATAAAACTGCCACTCACCGTAATGTCCGGCCTTACACCTCGACCGTAATGTCAAATTTTCAAGTTGTGAAGGGAAGTAGTCAGTTCAACGCGATGATCGGCAGACTGTCGCTGAGGAATCTAAGAGTTGTCACTTCATTATATCATAAGCTGATGAAATTCCCCACACCAAACGGAATTGGACAGGTAAAAGGCAACCAATACTAGTCGCGGTTAACTTACTCTAATGAGGTCAACACGTATTCGAAGCATACACATCTTATAATAAATCATAAATGAAATTTCTGTTAGATTATATATGCATTCATAATCATTTTATAATCTTTTGTAGTTTACTCTTGTCCAAAAGAAAAGAACATAAGTGCATGAGAGTTTATGATATAATCTTTTGATTTTCTTATGGACGATTTGTGCCAAGCGTAATGATTACATGGTTCAGTGGATATTTACCATGAATAAACAACGTTAAAGAAGAAAAGAAGTTAAAAAAGAAAATAAGAGAGAGATAGAAAATGATTAAAAGTTGTTTTGTACTCTTCATTCTACTATGTTGATTAACATATATTTGCAGATCAAACTTTATTTTTAGGGTTAAAATGCCCTCTCTTTTTCAGCCTTCTTTTCCGACTTTCTTGTCCTCTTTCTTATAGTCCGGCTTGATTTATTAAAAAAAAAAAAAAAGATAAACAGAGAGAGAGAGAACTAAACAAATCCTCAATTGGGCCCTCTTGAAAGAAAAAGTATGGATTATTGTAAGTCCCGATAACTTTAAATTTACTTCGGCTATAAGGTTTAAGTTTAAGGCATCGAACAACAAGGTCGAGTACGAAGCACTCATTGCCGGGCTTAGATTAGCTCACTTTATGAAAGTGGAGAGAATCACTGTTTTCAGTGACTCTCAACTACTAGTGAACCAGACAAAGGAGTAATATCAGGCTCGAGGAGAAAAGATGTCAGCTTACTTGAACAAGGTAAGAAAAGAGCTGAAAAAGTTCACACATTATGACATTTTCCAAGTTCTAAGAGTTGAAAATAGCAACATCGTTGCCTTAGCTCGCCTAGCAATGTCCAAAAACTCTGAACTTTTGAAGACAGTCTTCGTCGAGGTACTGGAATGACCAACAATCCAAGAAGAAAAAGAAAAAGAAGTGATGCACATAGAGGCGATGATCGGGCGGACGCTACCCATATGCAAATTCCTAGTCGATGGTAAACTTTCAGAAGATAAGGTAGAGGCAAAGAAGCTCCGCAACAGATTAGCCAGGTACATTAATCAACAAAAATACTTTATTTTTATATCGTAGGGGATACTCGACTCCCTTGCTTTGATGTTTCAAAGGCAAGAGTTGGGAAGAGTATTAAAAGAGATTCATGAAGGGATTTGTGGCAATCATACGAGGAGGCATTCCTTTGCATATAAGGTCCTGATACAAGGATACTATTGACCCACCTTGAAAAAAAACGCAGTAGAATATTCTAAAAACTGTGAAAAATGCCAAAGGTACGCCATCATCCCTAGGGCGCCACTAGAGGACCTGACGTCGATTCTTAATCCGTTACCATATGCCAAGTCAGGAATAGACGTGATAGGCCCATTTCATAGAAGCCCATAAGGCTTTAAATTTGCTATTGTCCCTATAGATTTATTTACCAAGTGGGCTAAAGCAAAGCCCTATACCATTATTACTGAAGCTAAATGTACCAATTTTATTTAGAATAACATTATTTACAGGTTTGGTGTGCCCTTTTCCCTTGTTTCGGATAACTCCAAGCAATTTGAGAATGCAAACACCACCAAATTTTGTGAAAGGCTAGGCATCCGCGATAACTTTTCCTCAGTTTCTCACCCCCAAGCCAATGGTCAAGTCGAGGTAGTAAACAAAATCATTAAGGTGACCCTTAAAAGAAGACTTGACAGATACAAAGACAAATAGGCAGAGGAATTGCCGAAGGTGCTTTGGGCATACAGAACAACGGCAAGGACTACCGCAGGTGAAACTCAGTTTTCATTAGCTTATGGGATAGAAGCAGTATTCCCCGTTAAATTGGGTCTCCCTACGGGTAGAGTAGCCCACTTTGACGATGAGAGGAACGAAGAACTGATGAGACTCGAACTCGATTTACTGGAAGAAAATCGAGTAGACTTTCAGTTGAGGATCACAACATATCAACGTAGAATAGCAAAAAATTATAACAAAAGGGTGAAGCAAAGAGGATTCTACGATTAGGAACTCATTCTGAGAAAAGTGATGTCGAACACAAAGCCGAAAAATAACGGAGCATTGGGGCCAAACTGGGAAGGGCCTTAGAAGATCATAGAAGTAATATGTCGGGGACTTACAGACTGGAAACACTCGACAGAGAAACAATCAAGCACACTTGGAATGCCGAGCATCTCAAGAAATTCTATGTTTAGATATGTTTAAGTATTTCCTGATTTTTGTTTTCATGTTCTTGTTTAATTGGTTGGACATGTTTATTTTACATGGTTTGTTCCAAGTTTATGTTTGCAAAACTATTTGTTTATTCCTAAAAAATTGAATGAAATGCCTCACAGGGGTAATTCATCCCACAATCGAATTTGTCAAATAGCCGCAAAGCCTCTCCTTGACAACGGGGGGCCGGGCTCCGATAGACGGTAGAACTTAAACAAAAAATAAGGTATAATTGACGTTGAGGTGTTATTGCTCTGAAAAGAGCAAATGTGATGTCCTCTCTTTCGACCCCTTATTTTTGAAAATTTTAAGTTGGCTAAGTGGTGAATTATCACCGCTAAGGCCATTGTTCTGTAAAGAATAATCCATCGCATAAACTTGAAATTTTTGAATACTGAGCTTTCTCCGTCCACCCAAATTCAAAATAAGTGCACATACTAGGAAATCGATCGAGTTGTGAAAACTTGGAAACTTTTCTAGTTAAAGCAAAATATTCATAAAAGCGTAGAAAAATGCTACAAAATTAATAGTCTGGGCCCCTACAACACAATAACAAAAATAACTACAAACAATAATGCATGCAGGCCCTAAACTTCTCCCTCGTCGCCGTCACCAACTCTCTCGACATCGTTCACATCCTCGCCATCGTCTTCACCGTTGTCTTCATCATTAGATTCCTCGTTGAGGAAATAAGTATTGAACTCGGGTCTCTTTTGGTGGATCTTATCCTAAATCTGATCACCAGCAGCCATCATCAGATTTCTCGTTAAGGAAGTTAGTATTCAACTCGGGTCTCTTCCGGTGGATCTTATCCTAAATCTGATCACCAGCAGCCATCATCAGAGCGAGGCGCTCTTGCTTTAACTCCTCCAAGGCCCTGAATTTGTTCACTGCCTCCTCGAATACCGAGGAATTCCTGGACAATCTCATCTCGATGATGAGCAAAATCGGCAAAGGTAAGGTAAACTTCAACGGTAGATGCAGTGGCCTCTTGTCTAGCCTCCTCCTTTTGCGACTTGAGTTCTTCCTCCAACAACGTGATCTAGTTTTGGAGAAACTAGACCTGTCTCAGCTTGACATCAAGATCTTTTTTTTAATTTGTTCTTCTCATCGATTTGCTGGGCGACTTCATCTTGAAGCTCCTTTCTGACCGACTTCGCCTCAACCTCCCTCTGAATAAGAGTGGTGGTCTCCATGTCGTTCATTATGGAGATTTCAAGGGCCTGAACAAAGGAAAAATTGAGTTAGCAAAATAATAAGAAAGGAAGAAAGCCTTCATAATTTGAGCCAAAAGCACGTACAGAGAGTTGATGATGGATTTGTTGATGGAGACGTTCCAATAGAGGCATGGATTCAGCTGCCTTCCAATCCCTCTCGTGAAACCATTTGTAAATTGCCTAGAAGGCAAGGCTGAAGCGTGGGGGAAGTTTAACGAAACAACCCGCGATTGCCTCAGGGATGTCAGGAACGATAAAGTTAGGATATAGGATCCACGAACCCGGGAGCATTGGAAGAGTGGGAGAAACTGAGGGAACCCTCAGGTGCCGCTCAATGACTTCCCCAATGCCTTGGCGTCGAGAAATCGGCTTATCACCATCGACGATGATGAGTTCCTTGCATCTGCATTTAGACCCAACGTTCGGAGGGTTTGGGACTGGTGTCCCCTCTCGCGTCTCCCCTTGGCACTGGGAAGATTTGGTACCTGTCTTTTCTTCCTTCTCTTCCCATTTTTCTCCTCTCCAGGAAGTATGAAAATCATGGCTGCGAAATTCAAATAATACGTTTAAAAAAAAAAAGAAGAAAGAAGAGAGAGAACGGCAAGTTGATGGACAGGACAAATCAGATTAACTACTCACCGTTGTTAGGAGGGATGATTGGCTTATCCGGACGGGATAAAGTTACAAGAAGTTCGTTCTCCCGCAAATTCTTGGTGGTGATGAGGGACTTCCTATGTCTTTCCTCCGGTGGCAACGCAAAAATCGTGTTGACTCGACAAAGCAAATCAACATCGAGAACTGACCTTGGGGATTATTGAACTGCATGACAAAATAATAGATCAGGGATGAGCCTAAAGTTAGGGAAATTCAGACGAATAATTAGTAGACAAGTCCATTCATACCCAAAGGCCTAAACTTAGACCAAACGCCGACTGGTTCAGGTCTGTCAGCTGGATGAACTTGATATCTCCCGCCAAGGAAAAAGAACATAGTCTTCCACTCATGTGAATACTTGAGAATCCCCTCAACGAGGGTGGTGGCCTTTTCGGTCTTATATCTGGAATAAACCCCCATGTAATGCCACCCTTCATATTGAGGGGACCTGTGCAAGGAGTAAAAGTAAAGGAATTCATCCATCGTTAAATCCCTTTGAAAATGTCTACGCCATAGAATCCATAACCCTGAAAAAACTATATATCCAATAGTTAGGGACTAATTGAGTAGGAGAGATGTTCACGAAAGGGTGGAAAGGGATCATCTAATCGTACGATAAACATCACGTATAGACCGTAATATGCCCCCGCGGAGGGTTATTCACAATGAACATAGGTTGGGGAAGAATACAATGGAAGGTGTCGCCATTGATCTTAGCTTCGATGAAAGCTTTCTCCATAGCCTTCTTGGATATCTTCAAATGAAAGAAATCACATGTACCTCTTGACGTATTACCTCCCAATCCATGGTCGCCCGAAACCGAAGCAAAATTCACCATTGTGAATACATGATGTTGGGCCTCTGAAACTGTTTCTTCACTATCTCCACATTCCCCGCCGCTAACTTCTCCTGCTTCCGAGTAATTGTTGATCTTCCGGAGGACAAGATCATCTTCAGGTACTGTGAGCTCGCCAACCAACACATCCCTCTCTTCTACATCGGAATGGACTATAGACTCGGTGACCTCTCATCGTCTAGAATTCGAAGACATTTTTATTTGAAATGAAGAAAATTCCAAAGTTAAAAACCTAAGCCGAGAGGCCACCGCCTAGAGCTATTATGATTGGATGTACGTCGAGAACTAATTTAACCCCAACTTAACTATTCAAAAGGTCAAAGACCTATTAAAAAATAAATCCAATATGATGAGAGAAAGTTATCCCTACTGTGTACTTAAGAGTTCAATTCCATTCTACTACCAAATATTCAGAAGATCAAGAGACACAAAGCAAGGAGGTATAAGTCTACGTATTTTCTATATTACACTTGTACTTCTAACTTATTTTTGTAGGGCATAGATACTAGTCAAACAGAACAATAAAATGGATTTGAAACCCAGAAAAGAAGTAAGAAACTGGGTAAACACAAAACTCAGGAACATCAAAAAATGGGTTATAAAACCCAAAACATAAGTAGAACGGGTCCAACACCCAAAACAAAACATTACAATGCCAAGGATAAAAAGAAAAAAGAGAGAAAATGAAGATCGAAATTTACCTGATTTACAACTTTGATGAAGACGAAATCCGAAAGTTCTCAAAATGCTCGGAAATGACAGAAAAGAAAGAGAGAAGGGAGAGAGGATTTGGGCAGAGTCTCAGTGGGTCTTTTCAAAATTTTTTGAAAAACCCAGGGGTTTTGGCCTTTATTTATAGAGCTCAAGGGTGCTACCCCTGGCCATTGGATGCGAGCCAAAACAATCCAAAGGTGAAAGGGAACAATCATGATCCAAGGGCCTAAAATTCTGGAGGGAAAATGGCAATCCCATCTAATGGTGGAAATCCAAGTTGAATGGAGCAATGTGATGGCTAACATGGGCGACGCGGTGGTTTGCAGACATTTTTCTTTGAGTGGCTCGAGATATCGATTCTCTTCCCATTCATTACGACTGTTTAGAAGCCAAGCCTCGTTCAACTCAACCATCATGACTAGTCAGAATGTTTCACTGCCCTTAAGTCAGTCAGTTAAACTTTGGCACGTCATTGTCTCAATGTCAAGCATGTGACTCATGCATAAAATAAAGCTTGAACAATCTCTATGGAGGGAATATTACTGGTAGAGAACAATTGGGGGGCAATTGTTGCACCACTATTGAGATATTGCCTCACTACAAGAAAAACCCTTTTTCATAGCGTCTAAAAAATGCTATCATAATAATATTATAACATTTATGCGAACGCTATCTTATATGATGTTATTAAAAGTATCCGTTTTGATAGCATTCCATTGGTGCTATAAGAAATAATTTTTTATAGCACACAGTCCATGCTATAAGACTATTTTTCATAACATTCATATCATGCTATAATATAATTTTCATAGCATTCTTACTACGCTATTATATGTAGTTGCTTCATAGTGTTTTTGTTATTTTAGGCCATAACACTTAAGAATGTATCTACGTTTCTTTTTTCACGTTATTCTTGGTTTGATTACAAACGATACTATATTTTATATAAATCAATAACACATTTAAAGATTATAGCAATTAATTTGATTGAATACTTTAAGTACATAAACATCCATACATTCACCCCCTAATCTAATAATATGAAAACAACGTTTTCAACCAAACATCTCAAGTGTACTATGTTTGACCCAAAAATAAATAAATAAATAAGTAAAACAATACTTCAAATTCCCAAATGTAACTTAACGACTCAGCCTCCATACATGTCTTCTAGTAATGGTTCAAATCTTTCTCTAGTCTTTTAAATTTTGTCTTCCATCAATAGTCATCGCCCTTCAAGTCCTACATACAGGGAAAAAAAAGAAGTTAATGTTTACATCAATTAATCAACTCATAGCTAAACCATCACCTAACTAAATTTACAATACATTATGCATATAGGTGTATATTTAGTTTACCTTATAACTTTATCAATGGGCCATGTAGAACCAGTAGCATCTTCAATGTAAAGCATCTCTGATGTAGTCCTCCACAAAAATCCATTAGGCTTTCTTACAACATCTACCCAAACTCTCACAGCACTTGGTCCGATAGATTATGAACCAAAGCTGTTGGATCACTTGAAGACCAACATCCTTCGGCTACAATTTCATCAGAACCATCCCAATCCATTATCTTGCACTCCTTTCTTTGTGAGTTAGTATTGACACTCTTTCAAGAAAAACAACAAACACAATATTAGAAATGATTATTCACTTTTAAAACAAAGATGTGTTAAATTTACAAATGAAAAAAATTTATATAAATAAGCATAATTTTACCATGGGAAAACGCATAGGTGCATTTGTTTGTTTCTCTGTTTGGCAAGATGAACCCTATAAGAGAGCATATAAAATATTAATCACAATGCATAATTTGGAAGAATCAACATTTACATGAATTGGATACTAACATGATTTTTCAAAGTATTTATGCTGGGTTGTTACTTTCTCTTTCAATTCTCTACATTCTTTTTCTAATCAGATAATAAGCTCATCTCTTTCTGATAAAATTTGCCAATTTGATGATGGAAGAAACAACAATGAGAACTCAGTTGTCGAAATTAAAACACTACACAAGCATGTGCAAAAATATAGACCAACTAGTACAAAAAAGAATATCATATCAAATAAGGAAAATTTTGTACTGAGGTTCTTAAAAAGCATACAAGATTTGGAAAGATTACAGTAAATGTTGAAAGATTACAGCAAAGAATAAGGAAACAGTGATATTGTTATATTTGGTTAGAAAAGAAACTTTGGATGCAAAAATAAATATCAACAGAAAAAACAAAATTTGCAATTGCTAAAGGATATGAATTTACTGTTGTTGAAATAGCCAATTAATATTGCAGATTACAGAGTATAATCGACTAAACAGGAAAGCAAGAAGCACTTACAAAATCTTTATGCAGCTATAAGGCAACAAATAAGTGTGAAAGAGACCTATCTTAGTAAATTAACATTAATAGAAGAGAATCCATAAAATAAGATTGACATCAAGAAAAAGATCAAAACTCCAAGTGTTAAACTTACCCCGTTTTCCCGATACATCATCTTGAATGCACCAGACATTAAAAGGTTGGTTTTGTTTTTCCCCCTACAAACAGAGGATTTCTTGCATTTGAAAGATAGACCTCTACCAGACCCTAAGGTATCGCAAATCAATCTAAAAGTTACAAAATGAATCCACAACAAAGAGACATGGCTTTTGGTCACTCTTAGTTGTATATGTAATATGTTATTGACCTATATTTTCCCCATTACAGTAGTATACACTATTGCAAAAAAAATTTAAAAATAAAATAAAAAGACTGAAAACTGTAATTAAGCCTATGACTGACGTCTAAGGAAGTTGAATTAAATTCAGGAAACTAATAAATTAAATAATAATAACAAAACACATGGAAGAAACAACACTGGTAATTGAATCATGAAAGTAAAATACTACGCCAGTACCTGCAAATGCACAGACCAACTAGTTCATACTACAGGAAAGAACATAAGATATATCAGAAAGGGAAATTTTTGTTAGAATAAAAAATGAATAGACGCATCAGAAAAAATTATGGCAAATGATAAAATATTAGAAGAAAGAATGAGGAAACACATTAGAAAAAAACACTGTAGACAATCTAAAAGCATAACTAGGACAAAAGAGCCTAACCATTCAAAGAAAATTTCAAAGAGGGCAAAAAAAAAAAACCTGAACAAAAAAAATTGTTTCTGAAGACAAAACAAACAAGTGAATCTTAATCTACCCATGTTCCTAATCCTTTAATGAGAACTGATCAATCATCGAAGTAGAGATTCATTAATTGAAAACAAATAAGAGACTGCGAAATTTGAAATAAATGAATTGAGATAGATAAAGAGACAAAAAAACTCACCCAGAGAAATGTCTAAGGAAAATACGTTCTCGATTTGCTGGAAGTGCTGGCTGCGGAGATGAGAATCAGTAGAGGAAAAATCTATAAGAGAGAGAGAGAGAGCGCGAGAGATAGAGAGAGCAAAACTATTTGGAAAGAGGCGGCTTAATTTGCCAGTCTTAGTGAGAGAGGGAAATATATGAAAATGAAATTTGACGGAAACCAATTTGAGAGGGAAACCAGTTTGGCGGTTCTATTTCAATAACTGGATGATGGACGGCAGATGAGAAATCGTGGGAGAGAGAGGGAGAGTTTTTGTTTTGGATTTAAAGAAAAATGGAAAAAAAAAATAAAAAAGATGTTCTAGTTGGGTTTCACCGAAAAGGAGGGAAGTTATTATGCCAAATGATCTCCCGCCTTTAAAAAAATAAAATAAAATAAATCCCCACATCTGTAGCCAATTAGGAAAGACACCCAAAACTTAGTGATGACATTTTTTGGAACACGCTATTACTCTGTGATATTAAAGAACACTTTTCTTGTAGTGCCTAATCTCGACGTTGACCAATAAAAGAATGGGAAGATCTTTAATGAGGCATCTACAAGGAACCAACTTTTGGGCGTTATTTACCTATGCTGAATAGTTAGAGTGCCTCAACGATGATGTCACTATTATGCCAACTAGCGATAATAAATGTGTCGACGTAAAGTCGAAGATAATTTTAGGAGTATAATTGTCCCTCCATTACTATGAAACATTCGGGAAGATAGCCCCCAAATGACGATTGGGGTGTCCAAACATGGGTAATGTAAGTGACACGTGGTGTAGAGAGGTTAAACAGTTATAATAATTGGAAAGAGTAACCGCCTTAGAGAGGCGATAAGGGATATTTATTGTATGAAACATCCCATTAGAGGACAATAACTCTCAGAAGTGAGAAGACACTTGTACATTCCCGAACATAGTGAAAAACACCCCCGGACACAGAAAGGACGTAGTCTCCATTGAGATGAATATCTATAAATCTCTCTGTGTTCATTATTTTCTTGCATTGATTCACGAGAGAGATAATTCTGAGTGCAATCTTGTGAGGATGATTTGGGTTGGCAGATTTTCACTATCAACATTCATATTAAACATTAATAGTACTTGATGAAAAACTTTTTGCAATATTACAAATCAGTCTGTTTCTAATAAACCCACATAGAATAACAACTTACCAACTCTAATTCTAACTTGATATCAATTCATGTGTCATGTTTTCATTGATAGATGCACTCAATTAATATATCAATGTTTTAAACACTTACCAACAAAAGAATGACAACTCATATGCCATATAAATTGGAACTCAAAAATTCATATTAGAATTGATGTTCCTAGCCATTTTCTAGATTTATAAATAATGCTAGGGAACCGCTAACTATCTATTATCGTGCACCAGTAGAAAATGAATCCCACCTTATATAGCTCATCTTTTGTTTGTTATGATGTTCAACGTCAATTGTGCTCCCTAATCATTTTTCTATAATTTTATTTACGAGATTTCATGTCATTATTAATAATTTATGTACAAATCATATGTTAATCTCTTTTAAAGATTAAAATTGTTATTAATGGGGTAAATTGTTATAGATTTAAGTTTAGAGTACAAATTATCAAAATTAAAAATTTAGGGTATAAATTATGGCTGTATTATAAATTCTTAAGATTGATATATATTTCATTACGAGTTCACAACCTGCATATATAATATAATTCCTTATTTTTTTCAGAGGACTATTCTTTATGTTATAGGGAATTTGGATCAATAAGATTAGTGTTGTGAAGTTAAATCCCATCAATGATATTCAACATTTTACGTGTTTTTATTATTTGATGGTTTTCGAACTTTGAATTCACCTATTAATATTTTAATCGCAGCATGTGATTAATTTGTTCTTGGTCTTTTTTTTTTAATAGTTATTCTTGTTCTTGTTGAAATGTCCTTTATAGATTCTTGAATCAAAGACTAGCAAATTCAAGATATAGGATTTCGTCATTTTGGGGGTTCTCAATTACTTCTTTTCCCTTTCTTTTGAAGTTGAAGAATATATGATCAGCATCTTTTATTTTATTTTTTTAATTTTATTTTAAATTTTCGTTTGGCTGTCACGACATTTTGCGTAACTTATTTTCATATTTTAATGTTGTCTCACTTATTATTTCACACTAGTGAACGATGGTCAATATTTATCAAGGAATCGTCATTTTTGTTGTGTTAGAAATTTTAGGTATAACACCAAACTTAGAGATTTACAAGATAAGAGACTTGTACCTACGAATTCCCCAAAAGCCAAATTTTACCGTTTGGTACTTTTTTAATTAAAAATTAACTCAAACATTAACTTCTTCTTATAACTAACGATATTTTAACTTAACTATATATGTCTTTTATGATACCTTTTGAAGGAAACTTTTTGGGTTATTTTCACAATTTACCACTGAATTATATTATTTGTCTCAAACAGATCCTTGACTTTTAATTTTATACGTCATGCTACCCTAAACTTTTCTATTGTTACGAAATTGGCCTCTATATCGGTATTCTAAAAAAAATTGAACAAAGGTTGAACACGTTTAGATCGCTTGAACTTTATTTATAGGTAATGTCATGGTTAATATTTTAATGAGCAAAATTGTACCTTAATCATAGATATTTTGGAAGAAAATTAATGCAAACTATATTTTAATTTAAGATATATAGCATCATATAGCTATTTTGCAATTAATGATACATAGCGTCATAGAACTATTTTGGATGTATAATTTTCTCCCAAATACATTTAATCATGTCTATAAGTAAAACTCAACTGATCTAAACGTGTTCAATTGCTCTCTAATTTTCTACACAAATTGATAGGATCAGGACCACTGACATAACAGCTTAAAAGTTCAGGGAACTGAGATGTGTGAAATCAAAAGTCATGAACCAACATAAGACAATGTGTATAATCTATGAGTCATTATAAATTTAACCCAAAATTTTTTTATGAGGGAAGAAGTGCCAAAAAAAAAAAAAACAAACAACAAAAAAAACAAAAACAAAAACGAACAAACAAACAAACCTAATGTCTTGAAGGAATTAAAACAGGCTCAAAAAAATCATACAAAGCAATTTGTCTCATGCTAATGTTGACCGATTTACTCATGTCAGTTTTTATTGGTTGACTCAATAAAACGTCACTCTAATCGATCTTGTCACAATTAAGATTAGCAATTTAAGTATCAATTTATTTATCTATGCCTTGCTTTGGGAATTTAGGTCGCTAATGAAATTTGTTTTAAATTATTTAAAATTTATCTTGTGAAAATTATGTTTTTTTAAAAAATCAACTTATCTATTTTTCATATAATTTTCGAACAAAAAAAAAATCAATTTAGTTTCTGCTAATCATGTCAGCTATATTTGGGTTAGTTTTGTATTTATCATGTTATTTGTGTAACCCAAATTTCCTCCCTCTTACATAACTCTAGTTATTGAGGTAATTAAATGCAAAAATAGAAAGAGAACTAATTGGGGAAAATTTATGGCCAAATGATCAGCAGTAATAAAGCTAACCTAATACTCTTTCGGTGGGGCATACATGAAAGGATAAATAATTTTAAGAGGACTATTATAAAGACAATCAATTTTTAGTGAGATAAACAGAGAAAAAAGTAAAGTTTTTAAAGCTAAAAAAAACAAGAAAGGCGATGGGTGGCTCCGCCTTGTCTGTGAGGGTTGACACATTAGGTAGATGCCAAAGCTGCCCTACTTTTGCCGGCTTGAGTGTGTTTGTGTTTGTGTTTGTGTTTGTGTGTGTGTGTGTGTTTTTTTCCCCCCTCTAACTCTTTACAATTCGACTTGGCATAAACACTAATGGTTTGGTATATAAGATGGAGTCTATGTTGCAATTTCCTAAATAGACATAAAAAAGAGAAAGAAAACTTAAGAACAACCAGATGTGAGAGGCGTCTTTGTGTTCACCTATTATCTCAAGTATAATCTTTCTCGTCGCTGCGTCTATGAATCTCCCGAGCTCGCCACATTTCGCTTTTGATCGATCATCCTCCTAATTCATCTCTCATTAATCCATGCTCCAAAGATGATGATGTTTGTGAACTCTCCATTAGAAGGATACAATGCAAAAAGTGGGCAAGCGAAGCATGTAAGGAAAAGTTAATAAACTACAGAGAACATGAACACTATTCTAAAATTTGCATGGTTGAAAAAATTCGTGAATGCATGGCCAAGGAAGGAGCCCCTACTATCAAAGCTCCAAAGCTTGGTCAATGAATAAATGTAATAATCTTCTCTCTGAGCTCATGCCTTCTTTTTCACAGTTTTCTTTCTTTTTCTTTTCTTTTTTTTTTTTTTTTTCTTTTTCCATAACTAGTTTGAGTCATTTCCATAAGATTATTTCTCGTTTGACATTTTTGTTTTGTGTTTTGTTGTTTTGGACCTATGACTCCTATTTGTTAAAAAAAAAAAAAAATGAAAACTCTCTGAAATTTCAAACATGAGAGCTCCTATCCAAATTATTCATCTCCCACCTATTAAGCTAACCCCAAACGGAATTTTTTTGTTAATGTTGTTAATTTGTTTATGTAGTTAATTTCATTAATTTTACTAACATCCTACAAGTCACAATGAGGAAAAAAAAAATATTACTAGAACATACTCTGGTAAAGAAACGGGATATGTATTGCTCATATTGGTAATAACGCACATGAGCTTTATTTTCTTATGGACCCTAGCCAGGCACATAGACTATGTAATTTATTTTTCTTAAAATTCTTAACAAATTTTTACATTAAAAATTAGGTAAAGCTTTATTAAATTAATAGTAATAATCTTTATTAGAACATGCCAAATATATACCCACTTTTTAATTTTCATAGTTTTTTAGGGAAGTTTAATTTTAACTGTTAGCTAGTGGAAAAAGTATTATAATTGATTATCACACGTGAATGAGTATTACATGTCAAGTAAGGGTATCTTTTCTCTTTTTTCCTTTTTCTCTCAAATTTCTCATATATTAAGATTTCTCTTTGTGTGAGACTTCCGCCGCCACCGCCGCCGTCGCTGTCATGGCTGGCAAAAGTGATCGGCGGTTCGTTGATTTCGACGGGGATAGGGTTGGAGGGTCCTAGTTAGAAATTTCTCAATCAGATCTAACTTGGTGAGTTTGCGACGGTTTGGGATCCGGCGAGACTTTGGTAATCCAATGGTTGGTGCGGCAGTTCTCTTACCTCCAATCAAGCAGATTGATTTACGTTGTGTTGTGTTGTGCGGTGGAGTGATAGTTCCACGTGGGGTGAGAATTTAATGGTGAATGTTATTTTATATCCATGATTTATTTTTGTGTTTTAGTTTTAATTTTGTAATAAAAGAGGTAGCTCCCCCACCTCCGTTTTGTTTATGTGTTTGTGTTCTGCCTGAGTTGTTTTCTGACAGTATATGTCTTTGGGTTCCGTTAATATTATGGATATGCGGAGGTTGTTGCAGTCTCTGTGCTGCAAGTGACTGTCTCTTGATCAATTGGTATATTCCATCGGATGTAGATGTTTTTTCAAAAAAAGCTTTGTGCTTGCTTGATTATAGGATTGTCGAAGAATAATTCAATGAATTTTCCCGTCATCGGGTTTCGGCTTAAGTCCTCCTCACTGAGTTCCATCAGATTTTACTTATGGAATTGATCTTAGTTGATAGTTATGTCTCTTGTATCACATAGTTGTTTTATCTTTAATATTGGTGTTTGTATCCAATTTTAATTTGAATGATAATTTCTCTTATAAAAAACACGTGAAAAATAAACATAAGATTATAAAAAATAAAACTTTAGGCCCATTTGAGAATAATTATTTTCATGTGATAATTTCAAATATGTATTAAGTTGATTTTGATAAAATAATATTTTTAGAGTTGTGTGAATGAATATATTTATAGATGTATACATGATAAGATGATATTTTTAAAAGAAGTTTATATATACATATATTATGTATCTATAATACATAACTAGAGATGTATATGTGATAAGATAATATATTTAGAAGAAGTATCCCCATATATATATATATATATATATATATATTATAGAAAATGTGTAAGGTGCGAGGTGTACGTAAGAGAATTAAGAAATCAAGTGTACCAAAATTGAATCATTGTCGAAAAGGAATAAATTTGAACCATTGGATCAAAAAGTTCAAAGTACAAAACTTCAAAAATTATTCTCCTTTCTATATTATTAGATTTACTAGTTTGTAGTAGTGCCTCCGGCACTTGTATACTTTAGGCTTAGCAAGCTGTGCTTTTTATTACTAAAAGGGATACTGAAGGGATAAAAATTTTAGTATGAGAAGATACGTCAAGAAAATTTACAAGTATAACCGAGGACAGAGTTCATAGAAATATATGATTAATATAAATACATATACAATGCATCTCATTTTGAATTGTGGTTACAAAATCAATTTCCATTCTTAATTTCTAAGACATATAAATCTACTATATTTGTAAAGCAGTTTCAATTATTACTCTAATATTTTCCAACTGATGGTTATCGTTGTTTTAACCCTATGATCTAAATCAGATGGTTGTAACGAATTAAGTAGTGAATCAAAAAATTTAATTAAAATTAATGAACATTAAATTAAGATAGCTTCTTAAATATAATTTTGAGTGGGCAATTTGTTATTAACCTGCTAGCATTACTTTTTTTAAGTATTGTTTTTTTAAATGAATAAGATTCATTCCTAATTTTTGAAATATGATTCCTAATTTATTTTATTTTGGATTTCATTTACTCCTAATATTTTATTAATTGTTTCTTTTCTTTTCTTTAACTCTACTTTCTTTTAATTATTTTCATTATTCTTTTCTAACTTTTCTTCCGCAAGCTAACATTTTTAGAAGCAAGTTTTTAACCATCTGATGAGGCATCTATTGGTAACTTTCCCTTTGCTTGCATCTTTCTCCATCCAATTAAGACCTCTCATGTCGATGCTGGTTTGAATATTGATGTTTCACTTTGGAATTCAATTTGATTCCGTTGTTTTGACTGTGTTCTTATTCTCTCTCTCTCTCGCTCACTCTCTCTTTTCTCCAGAATATATATCTTCACCTGTATCTTTTTAAATGCATCAATTTTGTTTCGGTTGATCTTTGGCTCTGTTCCTTTTTACTTTTAATGATAGTGTGGTGCAACATGCCATTCGATTAAGGTTTAGGACTTTTTTTTTTTTTTTCTTTTTGTTTTGCACTGTTCGTTTCTCCAATATTATGTTTGTCAACTCCGAAAAATCACTAGAAGGAAAACAAGTACTATAAGCAACAAATACAAACGTCTATACTCTCCTCAAAATATATATATATATATATATATACACACACACACACACAAATGTCCATAATCATCTTTCAAAATTTAGGAGCACAATCAGAAAAAAAAAAATCAATTTAATTAATGTTTAGAGTAAATAAATGTCTTAACTTGGTATAACAAGTCATATAGAATGTCATGTCAATATAAATAAGACTTGCACTTATATCTATAATTTTGTCTATAACCAGTACCAATGGTTATAAAAAAAGAATAACCACTAAAAACTCTTCCCTGATATAAATATATATATATATATATAGTTATCTGTAAAATAATGATAACTATGACTGAGTAAATTTAAAAAAACCATTGAAAACTCTTCTATGTACATCTCTAATTAAGTCATCAGCTAATAATAAAAAAGTCTCTCAAATACATATTCTTCGGAAATTGGTCCTTTGCTCTTTGTCAATATAAATATCATCTTCAACATACCCCATGTTTTTTACCAGCTTAAATTTTTTTTTTTTTTTTAACTTGCTTATTACTTGCACCGAAATCACACCAATTGAATAATTGCTATCATGACTAAAGTTTACAGCAAATTTGTATTTGAGCAAGCAAATACCAAAATATACAAAATATAATATATCGAATTAAGATTAAGTTAATTATAATAAACAAGGACGTGTAAAATCAATGATGTACTGAGGATAAAGAAAACCACATTCATGATCAAATTCATTTCCCACAAATCCATTGTGAAATCTGCATCTACTATGTTGACTTCATGTGAGGAGAGTTCAACAGCCGTAAAAGTTTATTTTATGTGCGTGGTTGTACCTCTTAAAATTTTGACAATTGAAACTTTAGGCCGAAATACTAAACGTACGTTTGGTACTCGGGTTGAATATGAAATAAAATAAAATTTTTAGATTAAAATTGATTGACTTTTCAAAATCTAGTGATAATATTGTTGACTTTTTTAGAGAAAAAAAATAAAAAACAAAAGACAAAAAACTAACCGTAAAGTACAGTTGAGTTCAAAATAAACTCGAACACCGTCTGTTCCCTTAATTTTGCTAAAAAAATTTAAAAAGTTGAAATACAATCATGTTAGTTTGAAAATGAAGTGGGGGGGGGGGGGGGGGGGGGGGGGGGGGGGAGTCAGAATCGTCTCCCAAAAAAAATCATGTGTGAGGTTTGAGAGAATGAAAGAAGACATGTGAACTAAAATTTAACTATTTGATGTAAACTAAGAAAAAAAAATTAAACCATTTAATGGTTGAAGTACTACAAAAGCTTCAAAAGCTATTCTTACTCTATATATTATTAGAGATATATTATAGATTATGGATTATAGATTTTTAAAAAATATCTACTGCACAAATTCCTCATCTGTACGCTTGAGTTTTCAAATTCATTTGAGTTCCTACAAACTCAATCTAGAAATTAATTTTTTTGACTCTATGGCTCACTCTAGAAAAGTAAGATTTCACAATGGTTTAAAAGATATCATTTAATAGTCATCAATTTCTATAAGGAAATGATAAGTTGTGCAGTCTCATATCACTTGGGGATGGATATATGTAATGGTTCATACTACAACAAAAAATCCCTTTCACGACATTTAAAAAATGTCATAAAACAGATGCCATGACATTTTTTAAAAGGTCATGTAATAGGGGTGCCGTGGAAAGTATTACATTTTTTACGACATTTTTTTTATGTCGTGATCCATGTCGTGAATTCTTTGTCCTCGACATTAAAGGGGTGTCAGCTATTACCTTCCGTTTGGTATGTCTTTACATATGACAACAATTAAAAAATGTTGTGATTGGTATGTATCACATCAGTTCAAAAATGTCGTAATAGATTTGTATCATATCAGTTTTTAAATGTCGTGATTCATACATATTGCAACAATTGAAAGATGTCGTGATTAGAAACAATTTACGACATTGAAAGAATGTTGTTTTTGGAAAACCATGACATTCATAAGACAACATGGAAATCATTTCCATGACATTGGATAAGTGTCATGTATTGTTGAATTATTATTATTTTTTTATTGTTGATTATTTATAATTATAAATACACAAATTATTGAAAAATAAATAAATTTTACTAAAATAATATTATTGATTATTTACAATTGTAAATACAAATTTTGGTTCATATAGTTAAAAAGAATACATTATTACACAACACCAAAAATAAAACTTTCGGTGTTAATAAATTTCCAAGAGCCAATGTCAATGCATTTGAATTGGAGGTATTGTTCAAGGAATTCCTTGGTTATCTTTTACTTGTTCTCATCTTCGAAGAATTGCTTCAATCTTGCCCTTCTTTTTCACCATTTCGGGGAAGCTTCTTTCTCAACTTGGTTCCTCCTTTGGCTGCAATACAATAAAAATCAAATTATTCTCTGTCTCCACATCACATGTGTGCAAGTTCATATGCATGGAAACATGTAATGATACTAGGACCAATTCTTCAAGATACGACTTTCTCATAAACATACCTCAACATAGCGCCGAAGGTTGTTCGATGTATGGAAATCTCCCGTGTTAAAATATGCATGAGTGAGCAAATTCTTCAATACTCTCAAGCCTGCAAATAATCATTGTCCAATGTATATTATAGTTCTCATTCAGAGAAGTCGTCATAGGAAGGAAAAGAAAGAAAAAGTTGTTGGATCCAATTAGAAATGGAAAGGTTTATACTTGGTTTTGATGAGGAAAGCTAAAGTACCTATAAACAACACACCATGATCCAGAGATTTTTTTCATTTTTTCTCTTCCGAAAGGTACCTAAAATCAGAGAATCAACATCTATAAGCAGAATAGAAATATAGAGCCACAAATGCAAATACAGATGTAAAACCGATTTCTTGTTCATATGAATTCTCACCTAGATAGAATCTAACGAACATTCAAAATATATATATATATATATATATGATAAAACCTTTTTGATTAAAGCAGTAGTGGAGGTTCTGTTTCGGTGACATTAGAGGGCGTGAACGAGGGCGTTCGATTTTGATCCAGCGGACGATTATGGATGAGGCTCTGTTTTGGAATTGCAAAAACCATTACCACAAAATTGAAACTTGAAAGCAAATATGTGTTAGTGGGAGTGAGAGCTGTAAACGTGTATGCAGTTAATATTTAACCAGCAGTACTGTAAAGTTTAAAATGAAAACAAAACGCCAAAAATTTTATTTTTCACAATCCATTTAAGCGCCAAATCCAATATTTTCGTTTACCTCCATTTAAGAGACAACATGTTTTTTTTTTCCCTTTTTTTTTTTATTTTTAAGAATAGCAGCACAACAAGTTTAAATTAAAAAATAGGTATTTAATTATCTAAAAACAATTATTTTTATGGTAAGTTGTGTAGGTAGTTACGCAACCTTTTCTTTAGGAGATTTTTTTTTGAAGTTCTGTTTTTTTTTTTTTTAACTTTTTTTTTTTCTAAAGGAGTAATCCACGTATAAATATAATTGATAACAAAATATAAATATAAATATAAATTTACTAGTAAATATATATTAGGCTTTCAAGTTTCAAGTTCTGTTGCACTCTTCCTTGCTTATTTTATGTACATTTTTCACTTTTTTTAAAATTAAAGAGTTCGAATTTAAAAAAGAAAAAATCTTTACAAAATAAAAGAGTCCGAGTTTTTTTTAATATTTACTTATTTTAAAATAGTTTGATATGTTCGCAAAAAAAAAATTTTTTTTTTTTTTTTGAAGCGATATGATTATATAAAGATGTTTTGCATTGTGAAGATTACACACTCAAGATTCAAAATTTATTATTAGGATTTATCATTTCTTTATCTATTTTTTAAGATTTATCTTCATGTTTTGATTTTTAAATTCCTTAGGTTTACCTTTATTATTTAATTTGTTACTATTAGGATTAGGACTTTACTGTTACCTATATATTGGCTTTGCTTTTAAAATATTATTCAGCTTTTGGTTATATTATTAAAACGTGAGAGTAGTTTTCTTAGGCTACTTTTTTTTTTAATCTTTTATCTAATTACTGTAATCAATCAATTCGGCTGACATTGATAAATAGCTAATCTATGGGGAACTTTATTTCCTTCACGATATTAACAATATTTAGAAAATACATGAATATTAGGAGCCAAGCAAAAATGCTATTGATTGTATATAAAATAAGTTATTTTGTTCAAGTTTCCTAAATTCGTTAGAAACTAATGTTTTCATGGAAGGAAATATTACTTTTTAAAGAATTAAGAATTATTTTGTTCAAAAATTACAAGTAATTAATTAGAATTTAGGTTAAATATTTATAGCAAGTATGACTAAGCATGTAATTTAAGATACAATAGTTGGAGAAAAAAATATTAGAAGGTTTTGTTTAGGGATCAACCATCAAAAAGTCAAACATTTAGTCGATTGGTGTACTACATCAGCATGATGACGTGAGACACATGGTATACTGAATAATTTCTCTTGAGAAAATTAGTAGGTGTTAGTTTAATTAGAATGTATAAGATGGCCGTGTTACTCCTTTGAAATGAGACGCAGAAATAATGACAAGATTGAGGTATACATCACCATACATTGACAATTGACGAATATATTGTAGTCTATTCAAGTTTATAATTTTATTTCTCATTAACTCTAAGAAACAAAAATTATTCTAATATTGTCTATTTTTGTTTTGTTTTGTTTTTTTTTTGTTTTGTTTTTTGTTTTTTTACTTTTAAACATTACAATGATAAATTCTAAATTTTTAGTTTGTTTGATGTATATTTTTTTAACTTTTATTCCAAACTTGAGTAATTATTACAAGAAATTACATGATTTCTATAGATATTTATTAATAGTTAATTAAACACCAAAAATTCAACAGAAAAAGTAAATATCAAAAGAGAAGGTGAATATATGATATGCATACGAACTACTATATCGGTTAACTTCTACATCGATAACAATGCCCTTATTATCATCGATCTTTCCCATTTTATGTTGAAATTTGGATCGACACTCAAAAGATGAGCAACATGAATATCGTAATTATTTATGCCACAACAACAAAGTGAATTATGTACATCTAATTAGAACAAAATGTCAATCTTGATTTGTAGCAATAAATAATAGTACACCAAATTGTAACACTTATCTCCATCCCCACCAAAACACTCTCTTATTTATCAACCTTCCCTTTCTGTTCCTCACAATCACGCACATTCTTTTATTATCTCTAACTGAGTACCATAAGCCAAACGGCCAAAGAAAAGGAGAGAGAAAAAAAATTGCCTCCTTATTGTGTTGCCTACAAAATTTTAAGGATCATTTAAGCATCAAGGAAGTGGTCATACACAACTTTTGTTATGGCAGAGGTACAGGTACGGTATAATAATCTTCTTCATAATGTAATTTTTTTTTTCCATCATTGATTTTATATGTGTTAATGTTATTATTTATTTTTAACATATAACCTTTTTGAAGACCTCTAAAAAGGGAAAAAAGAAACAAAGAACACAACTGCAAGCTGCTATATTTGTTGCTACAAGTAACAGAGATGGAACTTTAAGAATCCGTGAAAGTTCAATTCCAAACGACAGGGAGAATCAAGAAAATTTTAGGAATGCTTCAAATAATTAAGGGGAAGGAAAAAGCTGATCTAGGCAAGCGAAAGGGAAGGAGAAAAGAAATCTTAGTTGAACAAGATATAAGTGACTCAGATGCAGATGATGGAAATAATGATCCGACTACAAATAGGGGGAACATAGAGTCTGGAGATATTCATGAAGACTCGAGTCAATCAAATACAGATGTTAGAGGAGTAATGCGGCTAGATATACTTCCAGTGGGTGAAAAACAACGTCAAACTGTTGAATGGAATGAAGTAGGACAACCTATTGGAAAGGCATCTGTCAGATTTAGTACTGCACTTGGGGTACTAGTTAGATAATATATTCCAATTGGAAAAAGGTTGATGACCAGAAGAAAAATGAGTTGTGGACCCTTCTGCTGGTATGAATCCTTATTTTATTTTGTTCCATTTTTTTATTTTTTTATTTTTTGTGTTCCGATTCCATTTTTTTATTTATGTTGTTTGATGCTCTTAAAACATTATTGTTATGCTTACACTTTTTTCTTGACATTAAATGCAGCAAAAATTTAAGATTTCTTCATGCCACAAGAAATTCGTCATGAGATTGATGGGAAAATCGTGACGTAATCACAAAAGTAATCTCAAATCAATAATAAAACAGTTGGCTGACTGTCCAAATATAGCAGAAGAACTTGCTCGTAAAAAGCCAATAGACGTGGGTTGGGATGAGTGGCCGGAGTTCTACAAAATTAGGACGTCAAAAGAATTTAAAGTATCTGCTTAGATGCCCTTTTAATACTTTAATTATTATCATTGTCATCATCTTGTGAAACCATATATAAAATTTATGTGCCTTTGCTTTTTTTTTATTTTTTTTTATTTAGGAAAAAAGTGAGAAAATGAGTAAAGTTAGAGCAAAGCTAAAATACCCACACACAACTAGCCGAAAAGGTTATGCAAGATTGGAGAATGAACTGGTAAGTATACAAAGAAAAGCCTATAATGGTCTATTTTGTTTGTTTGTTTATATAGTATATGATATTTTCTTTTATTTTGTTATAAGTCCTTATTTGATCCGCAGAAAAAAAAGAACAAAAATCCAAAATTCCCAGAGTCGAATTGTGGCTTGAGGGACATAAGCACAAAAATGGAAAACCTATAAATGAAGCTACAGAGGAAGCAATATTGGTAAAACTATTCAAAACGTTTATTTCTTAATCAAAATGAGCAACAAGCTTATAAAATTATCTGCATGCTTTTATTGTCTGTTTTGACATGTAATAAGTTATCACAAAAATATCCTAAATTTATTTGTTTAGAGAGTTGAAGAAGATTCTCAGTCCGATGATGATGAGGAATCACTCACCATAACAGAAGATGCACTAGCTAGAGTTCTAGGTCCTGAACAACCTGGATGTGTAAGAGGCCGGGGATTTGGAGTGACATTAAAAACTCTAGAGGCTCAGGGACTGATTACGACATGGAGGAAAAAAAAGGAAGCGGAGCTGCAACAACTCAAATTATGGAAAAGGCAAATGGAGGAGATGCGGGCTTCAAGTTCTATTCTAACAAAGTAAATTTCTAAATTCATTACTTTGCTATAACAGAACCTTTTTTTTTTCGTCAATTTATTTTAATGTTTTTTTTTTTAATTAAACTCTTAAAATATAATTATTAGTGATTAATTCTAAAACTTACATTTACTACGTGCTAAATTATGCAGAACCAAAATGCCATGATGGGAGATGATGTAAATGATGACGATGAGTTTTCACGGCAGGTATAATTATTTATATGAGTATTGAGTTAAAATTATTATTTTTTAAATGTAAACTATTGTTATATATATCATTTGACCTTTTTTTTTTTATTATAACTAATTCGTAGAATACGGAAGATCTTGCACATATCCCAAATGTTCCAAATGTTCCAGAAGTTAATGCCAAATGTAGATTACTACATTGGGTGGGAACAGGAGAGTTTGTTGCAACGGCAGAAATTGCGTCTACTGATCCCCAAGCATTTGTGCACCATGTCCCTCTTGGTCCTGATTGCTATAAAGTATCGGTCAAGGAAATACTAAGGCCTAATGTCCCACTGTTTCGACATTCGAACCAGTTTTCTAATCTTGACGAGGCAAGGGGGAGCACAATAGCATGGCCCCATAAGCATATTAGTTTCGACTTAAAAAGAGGTAATATATATTTTTTATATATTTTGAAATGATTACAAATCGTGCAATTTTGTTATTGTTGATACTCTTTTAATTGTTTTTTTTTTTTTTTCCTTCTTCTTCTTCTTCTTCAGCTTTTCTTTCTTTGGGGCATTTGAGACTTCTTCTTCAGCTTTTCTTTCTTTGGGGCATTTGAGACACCTGATGCGGACAATCATGTTGATACAGACTGCAGATGTTTTCAGTTTAGGAAGGAAGATTTGAATTTTAATTTAAACTTTAAAATTATTACTTTTGTTATTTAGGATTTTTACGTTTGAATATTTTAGGATACTTTTGGACTTAAGATCTTTTGGTTAGGGCTTTTAAATTTTAAATTAAGCTTATTTTAAGATTTTAATTGCACTTCAAACTGATTGTTATTAATTTCATTTTCTTTAAGATTGCTCAGCCATTCAAATCACCTTTTTAATAAGTGAAAATTTTATAACTATTTTTTTTGGTATTTTTCCTATTCTCCTTTTTCTTTTCTACTTCTTCGTTCATTTTTCCGCACAAAAGGGGAGCAAGACTACCTACAACAGAAGAGCAGAGGAAATAATCTTATGATTTGCAAATTCAACTTAGAAAAGTCCTAACCCAGCTTCTAGAACTGCTGGAAGCTTGAGTAAAATCATCAGTTTGAAGGAATCTAAGCCAAAACTTCAGGAAAGGTATGGTTTCATTTTGGCCCTTGTGAATCGAACTCATGTTTGCCATTTGAACTCTCAATTTTTTAGTCCATGTCAAATTTTCGGTTTTCAAAAAAAAAAAAAAAAAAAAAAGTGCTAATTTTTGGTGTGACTCTGGAACTCTCAACTCCTCCGGTTCTGAATTTTTATACTTTTCACTATATTTTCTCACGTTTCACTATTTTTTTTTTATGGCAAATAGATTACTAGATAGACTATTGTATATAAACCCATTTATATTTACTTGAGATTCCAACTTATACTACTGTATATAAATTGTATTTTTCAAGTCTCCTTCTGAAACGTGATCACGAGTGATTCGAGTCGTTATCTTCTCTGATTTACTAGATGGACAAAACTTGGACAAAATTTCCAAGGTATTCGTCAAAGTTTCTCTTTTGTTATTATTATTATTATTATTATTTAAGAGAGTATGATATAGAGATTTTTTTTTTCGCAGAGTAAGTGATGCTTACCAAGAGGGAGCAAAATCATTTATTGAAAATGGTAAGAAACAAGCAAGAAATCCGGACATGATCATGTGCCCTTGTGCAAAGTGCAAGAATTATTCTTCAAAAACGGCAGGGGAACTTTTTGAACACTTGGTGGTCTATGGTATTGATCCTCAGTACAAGACTTGGTCTGTTCATGGGGAAAGCGCAAGTAATGATGAAGGCGAACAAAAGAAAAGCAGTCAACTGACAAATGCAGGCAGAATGTTTCGAGACACATTTCATGTTAACGATAGCTGTCCGGAGTATACTCACAATGCAAATGTACCTGAGGATTTTGCAGAAACTATTACTGCGGCTGAAACTCCTTTATATCCAAAGTGTACAAAGTATACAAAGTTATCAGCAACAATAGCTTTATACAAACTTAAAGCTAAAAACGGTATCTCCGACAACGCTTTTACTGAGATGATGGAACTTTTTCATGATATGCAGCCAACTGATAATACTCTTCCTGATTCATTAGACACAGTAAAAAAGTTTCTAAAGGAGTTTAACTTGGGATATGAAAAAATAGATGCTTGCATAAATGACTGTTGCTTATTCAGAAAGGAGTACGAGCACTTGGACAACTGTCCCAAATGTGGTGCTTCACGTTGGAAGATTAATTCACCTACCAATGAACTGGAAAAGGGGGTGCCTGCAAAGGTGTTGCGCTATTTTCCAATAAAACCAAGATTTCAGAGAATGTTCATTTCACCCGGAAAGTCTGAGCAATTAAGGTGGCATTACACTCTCATTAGTCAAGATGGCAAAATGCGACATCCGGTTGATTCATTTGCATGGGACACTATTAATCAGAAATGGCCAGATTTTGCTTCTGAACCAAGAAATCTAAGGCTTGGATTTGCAACGGATGGATTCAATCCATATAAAAATCTCAGTTCTAAATATAGTTGTTGGCCAGTGGTTTTAGTTGTATACAATTTGCCTCCATATATGTGTATGTCTCATGAAAACTTGATGTTAACTCTGCTTATACCTGGGCCAGACCAACCTGGAAATGATATAGATGTTTATTTGCAACCACTTATTGATGATCTTAAGGAGCTCTGGAATGTTGGAGTGGAGATACTTGACGGGTTGACAAAGAAGAGGTTCAATATGAGAGCTATATTGATGTGGATGATACATGATTTTCCAGCATATGGTAATGTGGCAGGATGTACAGTAAAGGGTGAATTTGCTTGTCCTCCGTGTGGGCCTAACATTTCATCATTATATTTACATAACAGTAAAAAAACAGTTTACATGGGTCATAGACGCTTCCTTCCCCAAAATCACAGATGGTGCAAGAACACTAAATGGTTTGATGGAACCAAAGAAACACGTCGGCCTTCAAAACCATTAAGTGGTAAAGATATATCGTCGATATTGAAGAATGTAGTCAACGATTGGGGTAAAGACCCAAGGAGAGGAAAAAAGAGGTCAAAGGGCCAAAAGAGATTGAAGGGCAAAAACCAAAAAAAAAAAAAAGAAGCAAGTTGGTCCAATGAAAATGTGGAAGAAAAAATCAGTGTTTTTTGACCTACCGTATTGGGAGGTAAGTTTTCATCAACTTCTATTTAACATAACCACTTAGTTATTATATTTTTTCTAAAATGTTTTGTATTTAAATTATGATGTTGTTTGACTACAGGAGTTAGATCTGCGACATAACTTGGATGTCATACACATCGAGAAGAATACTTGTGATAGTCTCATTTCAACTATACTACATGTAAAAGAAAAAACTAAGGACGGTGTAGAATCTCGTAAGGATTTAGAGGATATGAGTATAAGGAAAGAATTATATGTAGAAAACCGAGGAGGTGGACATTACTTGCCACCAGCACCCCACCGGTTGTCAGTGAACGAAAAGCAATTGTTTTGTGAAAGATTATTTGATTTAAAGTTGCCTGATGGTTATGGCTCGAACATTAGAAAATGTGTATCTTTGGAAGAATGCAAGCTTACAGGCCTTAAATCTCATGGTCATCACATCCTGATGCAACAGTTATTGCCAATGGCTATAAGAGGACTTCTTCCAGATGGAGTACGAAGAACCATCTTTCGGTTATGCTCATTTTTCAATGAACTATGTCAGCCTGTGGTTGATAAAAATAAAATCGAGACATTAGAAGAAGAAATGGTTGAGACAATGTGCATGTTGGAGAAATATTTCCCTCCTAATTTTTTTGACATCATGATTCACTTAACAATTCATTTAGGACGAGAAGTTCGATTGTGTGGACCAGTGCAATATCGGTGGATGTATCCTTTTGAGAGGTATTATGACTTATTTAATGTTATTTTA
This sequence comes from Ficus erecta, assembly GCA_008635985.1. Taxonomy (NCBI): domain Eukaryota; kingdom Viridiplantae; phylum Streptophyta; class Magnoliopsida; order Rosales; family Moraceae; genus Ficus; species Ficus erecta. The sequence continues at coordinate 397,663 of BKCH01000768.1, forward strand.
TACATTAATTTGCTTTTCATTGCCAATTTAATCAATATACGTGTGTATTTTTCTTTAGGTTTATGAAAGTACTCAAAGGTTATGTGAGGAATCGTTCACGACCTGAAGGATGCATAGCAGAGTGTTATCTTGTAGATGAGTGTGTGGAATTCTGCAATGGATACCTGAAACAAAATATCGCAGTAGGTGATAGGCACTCCCGCAACGAAGAATTTGAAAATGAGACGATATTAGAGGGACGTCCTATTTCTAAGGGAAATCCAAAAACGATGACTGACGAAATGCTAAAGATTGTCCATAGATACGTATTGTTTAACGTTGCAGAAGTTGAGCCATATCTTCAGTAAGTGTAACAACATCCTAATTTTTTTTTTAATTTATAGATAACAAAATTTATTTTTCATTTATATTTCAATTAATACTTTAAATTTTCTTATTTAAATATAGAATGCACATGGACGAACTAAAACATGATGATAGGCGTTTAGTCTGTGATAGTAATTTGCTACAAAAGATACATTCGGAGACATTTTCTTCATGGTTACAGAATAAATTTGTAAGATCTGTTATATTAAAAATAATTTTAATTCATATTATTTATGTTCCATTTCTATTATGTTATTAAGATTTAATATGCTTTACATATTTTGCGGAGTACAAACCACCCTTGTATAACTACAGCTTCAGACAGATTAAGATGTTTTGCGCGGGGGCCTAGACGTTATTGCATGTCATATTCTGGTTGTATTATCAATGGCAAGCGATATCACACATTGGAAGTTGAAAGATCTACACAAGATTATGGTGTTTTTATAGAGGCAAAGACAATTTGTAGATCTAGTTCAAGAGACAAGGCACACATTGTTGCAAATGTCTCTTATTATGGGATTGTAAAGGATATAATATTGCTTGATTATCATAAATTCCGATTGGCTGTATTCAATTGCATTTGGGCTAATATTGCGGGTGGTGTAAAAGAAGAAGAAGGCTTCACATTGGTTAACCTTCATGATGGAATAAGTCAATTTCAACAAGATCCATTCATTTTAGCATCACAGGCGAAACAAGTATTTTACTCCAGAGAAAAAGATACATCAAGTTGGTATGTTGTGATGAAAGCACCACCAAGAGGTTTCTATGATTTTGATGTGTTTGATGAGAGCACTTACAAAACATATGCACCACAGGATGTATCTAAATTCAATAATGACAATGTTGATGACGATGAGCCTTATGTGAGAGAGGATATTGAGGGAATTGTTGTTCAATAACCATTTGAAAATTTTTTTCACAGAGAATGTTGAGAACATTTTATTTTTAGATTTTTGTTTATCATATATGCATTTTGTTATTAATTTTCTATTTATATTTTTGTTATGGACTAATTAAGACCTATGAGAAACTCTATAATCTTTTTGGTGTTTTATACACAAATGTATCAAAAATATTAGACTGAAGATGTGATATGTCAAAATATTACAATTTTAATTGATACTATTTTTATCAATAAAATAACATCCTGTGACATTTTTTGAAACAATGTCGTTGTATTATGGATTTAACAACATTTTAAAATTGAATGTCGTTGTATGGATCTTTTAACGACATTTTACATTTCAATGTCATTGTATGGATCTTTTAACAACATTTTATCAAAAATGTCATAAATTTTATGTCGTGAAAAGCACTTTTTGTTGTAGTATAAATAAATAGACTACATCCTAATGATATGAGGCATTTTAAAGTGAACCCAAGAGAAAAACCGTGTGGGCACTAGGCCCAAAGCTGACAACATCATACCAAAGGAAGGCACGGGTCGTTACAAATGGTGTTAGAGCCTATACCCAACCGGAAGTGTGGCCAACAAGGACGTTGGGTCCCAAAAAGAGGGGTGATTGTGACAGCCATCAGTCCCTACAAGGAAAGGGTAAGTTGTGCAAACTCACATCTCTTGAGGACGGATATATATGATGGTTTATAAGTAAAAAAACCATCTCCTAATGGTATAAGGCCTTTTGGAGTGAGTCCAAAAGTAAAACTATGTAGGCACAAGGCCCAAAGTAGACAATATCATACCAAAGGAAAGCACGAGTTGTTACTAATACTTTAATTTGGTTGTGGTATTTATTATCTATATACTTTAATTTTCTCAATCAAAATTTTAGTTTATTAACATTGTGACAGCCATTAGTTTCTACAAGGAAGGGTAAGCTGTACAATCCTACATCACTTAGGGAGTGATATACGTAATGGTTCATACGTTTAACTGTCGTCAAATGCGCGCATAGAATGTTACACGTCATGAAAAGTTTACATGCAACTACGGTTTTTAAAAAATTAAAAAAAAATCTTCGTGTAATGTTGTTGTTGTTGTTGTTTTTTTTTTTTTTAACAACGTTACATGCACTACTACAAAATAGATATTCGACGACGGTTAAAAACCGTCGTGGTAAAACTTACACGACGGTTTTCTAACCGTCGTGTAATCCACCGTCGTGGTATATATTTCGATTCCACGACGGTTTAAAAACCGTCGTGGTAGCCATGATACCACGACGGTTTAATACCCGTCGTCGTAACTGAGATAAAACGACGGTCATTAAACGGTCGTGGTAGCCGAGATACCACGACGGTTTATTGACCGTCGTGGTATCCGAGATACCACGACCGTCAATAAACGGTCGTGGTAGCTCGGCTACCACGACGGTTTAACAACAGTCGTGGTAGCCGAGCTACCACGACCGTTTATGGACGGTCGTGGTAGCCGAGCTACCACGACCGTCAATAAACGGTCGTGGTAGTTCGGCTACCACGACCGTCCATAAACGGTCTTGGTAGCTCGGCTACCACGACCGTCCATAAACGGTCGTGGTAGCTCGGCTACCACGACCGTTTATGGACCGTCGTGGTAGCTCGGCTACCACGACCGTTTAATGACCGTCATTGTAGCTCGGCTACGACGACGGTCCCTTGACCGTCGTGGTAAGAGTTAAAAAATAAAAATTTGTTTCGCATTCGTTTTATTTCCCTCTCGTGGAAAATCAGCCAATTAGATAAACCGATAAATATTATAATGACAAAATTGATACATTGTTTTTATTCAATACATTGTTTTTATTCAATATTGAATAAACTTCTCAACAAACCTAGCCCACTCTTGCCTAACCAAACTCATGTCATCATCAGTATAAAAATCCTTCGTTTGAAGAGCGGCTAGTCCATCAACAGTGAGGGTTATTTCTCGCATGAAAGCTAACACAAAATAACCGCACTCTACATAACCTTCTTGTATTGGACATCGAGCAGTATCAATCAAAGTCTCCCAGTTTCGTCGCTGTCTTACTCCTCTTCCCACCGAAACCTTCCAATCATTAAGTGCCCTAACAATTTCACAAATTTCAAAACAATATATTACAACAATTATAATTGTATGCATAATATCATATATATATATGAACATCAATAAATACTTACGTCGTAATAAGGTCTTTAAAATCATCACCCGGTTCGTTTCCGAGAGGATTAAAATATAGGACCAAGTCCTCCCATGAATCTATAACTGCCAATACCCAATGTTGGCCGCTGTTATATGGCATGAGAAACAGCTTTCCCTGTGGAGCGTTTCTTATGACCTGTAGAATGTAATCGGCCCTCTCTCGAACGTAGGCGGCACGATCGGCAACGCGTTGAACTGGTGAGACGATGACTGGAGAAATAAACTCGAACCGTTGATCCATACCTGCCCTTGCACAACAATCCGCTAAGTATCTGCAAAATAATTAATGGTGAATTGTTACACAAAACTGATGTATATAAGATTAAGTCGGATAAATAATTAAATAGATTAAGCAAAAAATGTAATACCTGATGTAAACCATTATGCTATTTACACTGATTTCTTTAAATGTTATGAAATGGTAGACATCTTCAAACCCAATATATATGGGCATGTCATCGCCAAGGACGAACTGTTGTTGCTGGAAGATTATTTGTGTACCGTCACGCATGGAATTTTGTGCGTAATATGCCAACATTTTCAACTCGCACGGAATGTCATTAAAGTCAAACGAAGGCATTTCTCCTTCCGCCGGTTGTTGTTCTACCTCCGGTTGTGACCGTAGTTTCTTCCTCCCTGCTCTCTTTTTGGTTCGTTTGCTCCCCTCGGCTTCTCGGTCAGGAGCATGACTGGGACCTTTGCTTGCCTGGCTAAAACTTGGAGAAACGACTACTAACCGTTTCGGCCAAGCAACAAACCCACCGACAGCTTCTTCAATAGATGTGGCGTCGTGCGTCGGAATAGGTAGGAGTGCACCTTTTAGTTTTGGGACTGTAATTGTCACTCGTACATTCTCCTCACCTAAAGGAATCCCATGGATCGTGTCCGTTGGAACACATTCCATGTATGCCCTGCCGGTTGCAACAAGCACATCTCCTCCGTTAATTAAATCAGGAAGAAATAAATGGCATTCCTTACTTGCGTTCGGCATGGCCTTCGGATCCGACGCCTCAGCTCCTTTTTCATTCAGAGTGCAGCTAGCCTTGAAGCTGTTGTGTTGATCAACTGTCGGTCCGGTTTGCTCCCCTTCCATAGTCTCTCGGTTGATACCGTGCTTCGCACATAATTCCTCGACGGTTCTTTCTAATGCGGCTAGCTTCATTTTCATCCCCAATACTTCAGGATTCTCGCGGTAGCCCCCCGCAACGTTAAAGTATTGCGACTGCTTGACAAACTTAGATTGACCTCGAATCCGACCCGAATGCTCGGGATTTCCTAATGCCTTGGTCAATATGTCCTCTGTCCCCACAGACTCGAAACTACCCTGTGTTTGTTGTTCACTGAAGTCATCCTGTAACAATTTAACAATATGTTAGGACTTCGTAAAACATAAACGAGTATACGAGCTTAATATAATTTAATCTCATTCGAAAACTTACTATTATATCGGCAACATTTTTACACGCTTCATTCTTGAAAGTGCCATCTGGCTGGACGCGCATGTCCAACCAATTTTCAAACCTCTCTGGGTACGTTCCCGTCTTCTCGAACTACAATTTAATAATTACCATTAGTAAACATATACGAAGAAATTGTAAGCAAGTAAAACAGACCATTTACAAATACTCGGTAAGTTATTCACGTACATGTGCTTGGTCACGTTTCCTATATCCGTCTCGGCCTCCCAATGATCCGTATTTGAGTTTCTTCCTTGTCTCACTTCCTTGTTCGGATAGTCTTTTAAATTCCGACGACCGACGATACGTAACGAAACTTTCCCAATCATCTTGGCTGATTGTGGGGTAATTGTGAACCACTTTTGCCGGTCTTTGCCACACACCTTCTTCGTCAATATGATCTCGTACAAAAGCTTGGTAAAGATCATATCTGAAATTTTTTGCCGACTCTGCACATGACTTTAAAGCTTGTTTTTTAAACGATTCACCTATAGTGAAAGATGTTACGATTTCCGCCCACACTCTTTCTTTCCTTTCGGCTAAATCGGCACTTCTAAAGTCGGATATCCATATGGGTATGTGCTCTCGAGCAAGCACTCCAATCCAACTCTGTAATGCATCTCCTCCCTTCCCTATTGGTTGCCCTTTCGCGTCGATCGAAACTGGAACTCTTTCTCCCTTTGTCCTAACTTGGTGAACTCTTTCATAAGAGTTGCTCTTCGTTTACCATCTTCATCGGGATTGAATCTAGGTGAGTTGAGTCGTCGTGGTTTTCCAATTTGAGTTTGAGTTGAGTGTTCTTCCTCGTGCTCTTGTGACATTTTAAATCAATCTAAAACAACCCCGCACCGAAACACGTTAAAAAAACAAAAAAATGTTGTCATTAAATCATTACAAAATAATTGTTAAGGCGTGCAAGTAAACATAGTTTTCGATCTACTTAATTAATTACGAAAATGACACACAACTTAATAAAAGAGGCATTTGATCTTTCCATGTCATGTGCTAACATCTAAGTCACTACATCAATGACGGTTTCCGGAAAATTGACGAAGCCGTGCATAACCCAATCAATTTTATTAAATATAAAACTAATTCAAACTAAAACAAGCATAGAATCGAACATGTCAAACGCTATAATATAAGTCACATAATCAACGCTTTCCCCGTAAAATGTTGAGTTCGTGGCTTACTACCCAATCAATTTAATTCAAGCTACAACTATTTGTACATCAAAAACGCAATTTAGCAAATATGTCATATACAACATTTTATCTCTAAACATCAACTATTTCCCATTCATCATCACGGCGGACGCCGGCAACCCAACCCCGACGCCGGCAACCCACTCCCGCCCCCCCCCACCACCATCACAACAAACCAAAACTAAGTCTCAATCAAAGGGGAATTTGGTCAAACATGTAGTGTGCATAAAATTAACATGCAAGAGCAAAACTTTTTTCCGTTTAACAAATAACCCAATACCAAAAACACAATCAAAAACCAATTTCCATGAAGTTTACAATTATCTAAGCTAACTTCCATCAACCGTTTAGTGAAATAGCAAATATAAACTAACCTTTAATGTGGGTATGGGCGGGTATTGGCGACGGAGACTAACCGTTGGGGACGGCGAGGGTGTGGGCAACGGCGCAAAACCGGCACTCCGGACAAGGTGGCGACGGCGGCGAAAAATTAGAGAGAGGACAAGTGGGCGACGGCGGCGAGGAAATAGAGAGAGGGTGAGGAGGACGGCAAGCGAAGAGGGATATAGTGGATTGGGTAATTGTGATACCGAAAATTAGAGAGAGAAAGTGTAGGAATTGAAGAGTTTCAATTTTTCTTTATATCTAGGAAGCAAAGCTTGGCCACAATAATTGAAGCGCGCACGTTTCCCGGGCAAATTTTTAAATTTATCGACACGGATACCACGACGGTTTTTTGAAAACCGTCGTGGTATCCCATACGGAGGGCTACCACGACGGTCTTTTGACCGTCGTGGTATCTCCGAGTCGTGGTGATACCACGACGGTCAAAAGACCGTCGTGGTAGCCCCACGCAGGGGCTACCACGACGGTCTTTTGACCGTCGTGGTCTCCCCCATTGGGGGAGCTACCACGACGGTCACGCAGGGGCTACCACGACGGTCTTTCGCAGGGGCTACCACGACGGTCTTTTGACCGTCGTGGTCTCCCCCATTGGGGGAGCTACCACGACGGTCACGCAGGGGCTACCACGACGGTCTTTTGACCGTCGTGGTCTCCCCCATTGGGGGAGCTACCACGACGGTCTTTTGACCGTCGTGGTAGCCCCTTCAGGGGGCCCCACGACGGTCTTCTGACCGTCGTGGTCTCCCTCAATGGGGGAGATACCACGACGGTCAGAAGACCGTCGTGGTAGCCCTTCTTGGGGCTACCACGACGGTCTTCTGACCGTCGTGGTACCCTTCCCTGTGTGGGGCACCATAAAACCACGACGGTCTATTTTAAAAAACCGTCGTGCTATTAATCTACCACGACGGTTTTTTTTATAAACCGTCGTTGTTTTTTTACCCGTAATGGATGTGTAATATTTTTTTTAACTATATATATACCACACCTGTGTGTTATGCATAAACAAGCAGCCCATACCAATTCTTCATGTGTTCTTGTATTCAAATACACCATGGCATATAATAAATATTATCATGTGAAAATTCATTTAACATATATATACAATTAACGGAAAAATAAAACACATTCAAGTTTTTCGTTTAGTTTTTTTTTTGGACTTCTCAACACGTGTCCACTCGACATCTAAACGAAGCAAGTGTGAGGAATCATCGTCCAAATCATCAATCTCCTCCACCGGTGGCAAACCGTTCGTGATAGATGGAATGTCCCCAATCTTCAACATCTTCTTGGTCATCTCGGATTAATTTTGGCTTCATTGGCACCACTAATGATAACTCTAAATTTTCGGGATCCGTTGTGTAAAATACTTGTACGGCTTGCGACGCCATAATGAAAGGATCATTTTTGTATGCTATACGCCTAAAGTCCACCACTGTCACGCCGTCCTTATCAAGCTTAACAAAATTATTGTCAGCCCACTTGCATTTGAAGAGTGCTATCCGCAAGCCACAATAATCAAGTTCCCAAATATCTTCAATGAACCCAAAGTAGTTCATGGAACCATATACCGGGTTCTTGTCCTTTGCGGATGAAATCTGCATAGATTCGGCACGGAGGCTCACACCACTATTTTGGACTGTATGCTTCTCATCTCTTTCGCGAGTGTAAAAGGTGTATCCATTGACAAAGTACGATGTATATCGTGTGACTATCGATGACGGTCCTCTTGCTAGCTTCATTAACTCTTGGGAAACGGTAGGCTTCTGATGCAAATGTCGACTTATCCACTCCCTGAATGTCCGGTTGTGCTGATCTTGAATCCACTTCTCACATCTTGACTTCCTTGGATTCGCGACTCGTAATTCCGTCGTGTGAACCTCAACGAACGGCTCAACTTCCTTAGCATTGTGCAAAACATACAGACAAGCTTTTTCCCATTCATCTTGCTTTACTTGTGAATGAACGGCCCCGGATAGTCCTTTCGATGTAAATAGCCCACTCGTTGGCAACCCTATTGGGTCCGCATTGGACAAATACTCGGAGCAAAACTCAACTGATTCCTCGGCTATGTAGTTTTCCACTATACATCCCTCGGGCCTATTTCGGTTCTTCACATAACCCTTCAAAACCTTCATGTACCTTTCGAAAGGATACATCCACCTCAAATGGACCGGTCCACATAGCTTAACTTCACGAACTAAGTGCACCGTTAGGTGGATCATTATATCAAAAAAGGCTGGTGGAAAAAACTTCTCAAGCATGCACAAAGTCATCACCAATTCAGATTGTAGCGAATCTAGCATAAGTGGATCGATTACCTTAGAGCAAATTGAATTGAAGAATGAGCATAGCTTTGTAATTGCATATCTCACATCTTTTGTTAAAACCCCCCGCAATGCAAGAGGTAATAATTGTTGCATCAAGATATGACAATCGTGTGTTTTCATTCCAACAAGCCTCAAATCCTTCATCGACACCAACCTTTTGAAGTTAGAAGAGTACCCACTTGGCACTTTCACGGACGAAAGCCATTCACAAAGCCTTCTCTTCTCTTGTCTCGATAATGTGTGCTTTGCCGGAGGTAAGTATGTGCCGGTCGATCTTTTCTCGGGGAGCAAATTTGGTCTAATCTTCATCTCTTCAAGATCCATGCGGGCTTTTTCACCATCTTTTGTTTTGTTTGGAATGTCTAGCAACGTGCCCACAATCGATTCACAAACGTTTTTTCTCAATATGCATAACATCTAGGCAATGACGAACGTAAAGTGACTTCCAATATGGAAGTTCGAAAAATATTGACTTCTTCTTCCAAGGTCCATCGACGTCTGGAGCCTTACGTTTTCTCTTCCCCAAAACTACTTTTACATCTTTAACCATCTCAAAAACGGATTCGCCAGACAAAATCCGAGGAGCGGATCTTTCTTCGGTATTACCATCAAAAGCCTTTTTTTGTTTGCGGTATCGATGATTCGTTGGCAAGAACCTCCTGTGACCAAGGTAAACGGTTTTTCTTACCATTCTTCAAACGGATAGAGGCTGTTTCCTTCATACAAACTGGACATCCTATAGAACTCTTCACGGGATAACCAGATAAGTTGCCAAGTGCAGGAAAGTCATTAATTGACCATATCAACATTGCACGTAGATTGAACGTATCTTCACGGTAAGAATCTCTAACTTGTAAACCATCTTCCCACAACCTTTTTAGGTCATCGATTAACGGTGCCAAGTACACGTCAATGTCATTCCCTGGTTGTTGAGGGCCTGAGATCAATAATGTCAACATCAAGAACTTCCGCTTCATGCACAATTCCGGAGGGAGATTGTAATTGACAAGTACGACTGGCCAGGTACTATGCCGACTACTCATGTTACTATGTGGGTTCATTCCGTCCGTCGACAAACCGAGACGTAAATTCCTTGGTTCTGCACTGAAATCTGGATGATTGTCGTCAAATGTCTTCCATTGTGGTGCGTCGGCCGGATGCCTGAGTTTGCCATCATCAACACGTTTATCATGGTGCCATGTCAAATTTTTAGCATGCTCGGCATTGCGGAATAAACGACGAAAACGTGGAGCCGCTGGAATGTACCATAACACCTTAACCGGCACTCCTTTTCTACCATTCGATGGCATCTTCCCCTTCTTCCATCTTGATTCGTTACAAACCGGACATTCATCTAAATCTTCATATTCTTTCCGGTAAAGGACGCAATCATTTGGACAAGCATGTATCTTTTCATATTCCATTCCCAAAGTGCTCAAAGTCTTCTTCGCCTCGTACATACTAGGTGGCACTTTGTTATTCTCGGGTAGAACATCTTTAGAAATTCTAAAAGAGTCGTGAAACTAGAATTCGTCCACCCTCCCCGACGCTTTCATATTCCATAATTTAACCAATGCCCCTAATTTCGTATATTTTGTACACCCGACATACAAGGGCGTTTCGGCATCATTAATCATTTCCTCAAATAAACTCCGGGTGGTGAACAAAGTTTTCTTCCAAATCATTGACCATCTTGAACATATTATCACCAACGTCGTCTTCCTCAACAATAGGCTCTTTACCTTTAGTAGTACTCCTCGATGAATAATTAATATCGAAAAAAGCTTCGCCATGTAAATATCATGTTTGGTAAGAACAAATAATCCCATAAGCGCGCAAATGCCCTCTAACATTATCAATTGAATGAGATCTATGATTACCACAAATTTGACACGGACAAGGAATCTTATCATCTTGTAGGTGAGCCTTGGCAAATGACAAAAATTCTTCAACACCATCTTCATATGCTTTAGACAATCTATCAAACCACATCCATTTTCTATCCATGATTTGCAAATCCTAAATCAAGAATTCAAAGCGTTCGAAGTTAAAGTGTGCGTAATTTTAAAATGCATGCATTTAATTTTCATTTAGTTAATTGAACACTGCTACCGACGCATTAACTAATTGAACAATTAACAAAAAAGGCGAATAAACATACAAACTAAGTGCCGGAAAAAATTAACAATTTGATCATGATAATTTCGTATATTGAACACCCGGCCTATTGCATTAATCTTCAATGTATCAAAAGCAATCCCAAAACATAAAAAATTCTTCAATGTATCAAAAGCAATTATTAACATACAAATTTAATATAAAATCATAAATAAAAAATACATAGGATACCAACATATAAGTAAGTTTGTGTGATCATGACTTACAAGAGATATTGATATGATCGATAGAAAACGGTGGCGTCACACAATGGTGTTCCGTATTTCCTTCTGAGCTTTCTAAAACGAATTTAGTTTACTGCAGCTGGTGTATTGATGTGGAAATCTCAGGAGCAACAATCTGTACAATCTGTATTAGGAAAACATATCGGCATTTTTAGACGACGGTTTATAAAAAAACGGTCGTGGAATCCCGGAGATTCCACGACGGTCTTTCAAGACCGTCGTGGAATCACAGGGATTCCACGACGGTCTTCCAAGACCGTCGTGGAATCCCGGAGCTTCCACGACGGTCTTTAAAGACCGTCGTGGAATCTCGGATTCCACGACGGTTTTCGGAAAATCGAGTCCGTTCCGTGTTTTGACCCCATTTTTCACGACGGTTTTTTTAAAACCGTCGTGTTTTTTTCCGTCGTGTATTCCACGTTTTGTAGTAGTGATGACTGTTGTCATGCATAACTGTCATTTATTCAATTTTTTTTTTTGTTATAATGGCTATTGTCTTATCTATCTGTATCTCATACAAATAGCCATGATTCTTAAAAGTGATTGTTTAAACGGCACAATTGACCGTAACATAACAAGCCATCTCGTAAGATTGTATGAAAATTAAATATGTCATTCATGTTTGTTCTCCTTGTGATAGTCAACCTTACTGAGAAAAAAAAAAAAAGGAAATGGCAAAAACTTTGAAAATGAAGTTACGACTCCCTTGCTTATATTTAAAAGCAATCCCGCAAGAAATTGAACCATTAACAATGTTTAGAGCTAAAATCTTGAGGGAAAAAGAGGCGTTTAATTTTGGAATGAAAAGATGGCCTTCAGCCTATCGATATAAATAATTGGGAAATTCACATGAAGACCACTTTCAGTGTACCAATAGTTTACCTTTTACTGCACAAATGGCTTACTTTAGGGGAGATGAGTAAATGACCAAATAGAAGAGACAATGGCTGAAAGTTTTTGAAAAATAGTTAACGAGTAATGTTAGGGACACTAATTCTAATAACAATTTTTTGAATACCAATTCACGTACGTGTCATATTTTAATTGGTAGATGTAATCAATTGATATAAAATGCTTTAAAAACACTTACCAACAAAAAACGATCACTTATATACCACATAGGATACAAAAGTTTGGATTAGAGCTCGTGTCTGTAACATTTTTCTTACTTAAAAGGCTGGTTTTCTTATTCATATATCCCAAAAGACATAACTACTCTCCGCTTAACTTCTCTCCAAAGACATTTATAATCTTCCTCTTGCCTCCTCTCTAACTAGCTCTCTCTATTTGAAGCCATATAATTATTTAACCAAAAAATAATTATTCTAGACATGACATGTACAATAACAATTTGGTATATAATATGGAATCTATGTTGGAAATTATTAAATAGATGAAAAATTGAAAGGTAACTTGGAACAGCCAGAAATATGAGGGCCATCTTTGTATGAATCTCGCTCTTTATCATTCTCCTAATTCTTCTCTCATTATTCCATGCTCCAAAGATGATGTTTGTTGCCTGTCAATTATCAAAGATTGAGAAGGATACAGTGCAGAATGTGGGCTAAAGAAGTTAATAAACTACAGATCGAACATCAACAATATACTCAAATTTTTGGGAATTGCATGGTTGAAAATTTTCGTGAATGCATGAAGAAGGAAGGAGCCCCTACTATCAAAGCTTCAAAGCTTGGTTAATAAATTATTGTGATCTTCTCTCTAAGCACGTTTCTTTCTTTTTCACAATTTACTTCTTTTCCATAACTAGTGTGAGTCACTTCCATAGAATTATTATTGTTATCTATTGTTTTGTTTTCATAAATTTTTTTTTTTTGGTAGGTTTTTCTATACGTTGTAGGCATTTGGCTTTTGTATTTTATTAGATCCATGTATTATTTGACATAATTGAGTCTATTTCATAATTTATAACATCTCTCCAAAAAGAAGCATCTCTAAATGACATAGCCTCACCAAATGTTTTTGGATCTTCTTCTATATTAAGTAACAAGGATATTTTATTAAGTACATTAATTCTATCTCCTTCAACCAAAAAGGCTAAAACTTGAGATGAAATGAAATCAAGAGCTAATAGCTCTTCTTTTCTTTCTCGTTGACTTCTCCTTGGTTCAAATTGTATTGCGGGTTCTTTTCTTTTGTTGTTAGTGGAGGAACCAGGAGTTAAGCCACATGGCGAATCATAAACAGACTTTAATTCACATGTAGAAGTACTAAATTTATTTTCAATAAATTGCAAATCTCATGATTCTACAATTACATTAGAATCTAAATTCAACAACCTGTATGCCTTGGAATTTTCGGCGTATCCACTTTTAATCCCTCTTGGTCCTAATTTTGAAGATTTAGGGTCATGCACTCGATAAAATACCAAACAGGCCCAAATTAGGCTTTCTACCTTTCCACACTTCATATGGTGATACATGTATTTTCATAGAAGGAATTCTATTATGAATGTGACTTGCAGTAAGCAAGGCTTCCCCCCACATATTGTTTGACAATCTAGCATTTAGAAGTATAAAATTAATTATATCTGTGAAAAGTCATGTTTTTCCTTTAGGCCAAACCATTTTGCTGAGGAGTAAAGGAGCAGTTCTTTGGTGAATAATTGCATGCTCTTCACAGAAGGCCCCAAAATCATTTCAAAAATATTCACCACCTCTATTACTTCAAACCATTTTAATTTTCTTTCCTTTTGGTTCTCAACTTCAGCCTTGAAAAGTTCGAACTTATCAAAAGCTTCATCTTTTGTTCTTAATAGATATACATATGTAAATCTAGAACAATCATCTATAAAAGTGATGAAGTATATTTTCCTTCCTTGAGTTAAAATACCATTGTATTCACAAATATTAGATTGTATCAAATCTAATATTTGTGTTTTTCTTTTTGCCTTATGAAAAGGTTTCTTAATCATTTTTGCTTGAATACAAATTTCGCATTTTTCATGACTATCATTGCTATAAGAAATTAACCATGCTTGGATATATATTTTAAAGGTCTAAAATTCAAATGTGCTAAACGAGCATGCCAAGTATCAAAAGAGTCAACAATATAAGCAGAATTCATAAATTTTAGTAATATCAAGATTGAGTTTGAACATTTCATCACATGAGTACCCTTTCCTAACAAAAGCCCCGCTTTTGGTAAGAACATAATTTTCAGACTCAAATACAACTTTCAGACCATTCTTACATAAATAGACTAGCAGATGCAAGATTCTTTCTAATTTCTGGGACATGAAATACATTGTTGAAAATTAGTTTCTTTTCAAAAGTAAATTGAAGATCAACGCTTCCTTTTCCAACAACTTTTGTAGCATTGTGATTTCCCATGAGAACCGATTGACCATTCTTAACTTCTGCATATGAAGAGAACAGCGCCTTATCATTGTAGACATGTATGGTAGCACCGGAGTCTAGCCATCAATCAGGGGATTTAGTCGCAGCCACCAAGTTATATTCAGTGTTTATGCCTATCTGCATTTCAAAAACCATAGCAACAAATTTCTTTAGATTGATTCTCGACCACATTGACTTTGTTGGAATTGTTTTCTTCCTTATTCTTCTTGAATCTGCAGTCACTTTGATGATGACCTTTCTTTCCACAAAAAAAAAAAAAAAAAAACATTTTCTAGAGAACTTCGTCGAGCCATCTTTCGACTTCTTTTGAACTTAGAATCACTATTACTTTGAAGTTCATTTGATATTCACTTGCTTCAGCAACATTAACTTTGGAAGAATCGTGAGAATTATTCTTTGGATCATGAGTTCTAGTCTCCTCTTTAATTCTCAAATGTTTTTGCAATTATTCCAAAGTCATGCCATCCCTCATTTGAAGGAGTTTCTTTCTGTAACTACTCCAACTTTGGGGTAATTTAGCAATAATAGCCCCCCTACTAGAAATGATTCAGAAATCTCAATTTTTAATTTCTTAAGTTTCGTGACCAGAACTTGCAACTTATGAATTTGATCCAAAACAGACTTGGTATCAACTATAGTAAATTCGAGATACTTTAATATGAGGAATTTATATGCATCTTCCTTCTTTGTTTTATACTTGTATTCGAGTGCATTCCAAATTTCCTTTGGTCTTTCCATTGAATTGTAGAGATCGTACAGCCTGTTTAACAGAGTGTTCAGAATATGTCCTCAAAACATCACTTCGTCTTTTTGCCTCTTATTCCTTTCGGCCTTTAATGCTTCAGAATCATCATTTTTCAATTCAAGAATTGGAGGAAGATTCAGGTCTAGGACATATGCAATTTTCATAACAGTGAGAAGGAAAAACAGTTTTCCCTTCCAACGAGTAAAATTCGTCTCTACGAAGTAATCAAGTTTGACATCAGGACTCCGAAACGAAGTCATACTTCTGGCCTCCATGAAAAATAAAACCTTATGATTGTTTAAACCAGTGGGTGGTGGAAAAAACTGTTTGGATGTAAAAAAACAAAACAGAAACAGAGAGAAAATTAAAGGGTTTGAGGCATATGAATTACTTTCTTTAAGGTTTTATTTGCCCCCACTATGAACAATTTGCTAATGGGTGTTGTGGCAAATTACTTCCAAGATATAACAAACCCACTAATTTAATAAGTAGCAATCTTATAAATTCCATAACAAGATATAAAACTGACATCAGAAACTATAGTTTTATAACCCTTTGATATGGTTGTTCATGAAGAGTTGCAACAAATACAACAGATATGCCTTTTCAAATTAAAAGATGCATTTTCATTCAAAAACGTATATGTTTCAATAGACATACCTGTTGGTCATCAGAATTTAATTATGACCGTTAGATTATAATAATTCAATTAATGGTTTAAATTAAATCTGAAATCATTCAAATACAACCGTTAGATCGTGCCCGATCAAATCAACGGTTCAGATTTAATTTGGAAAAGCACCGCATTCAAAAATAGATTACTCCTTAACTTCTTGTGATGATGCGTATGTGCGCCCTAATGAGCACCCAAAAGCACCCTAAACACCCAATTGCCCTCGCCCTCGCGCGCTTGTGGTGGTGCATAGTAGTAGTATAGTCCCCATTATACACTAGTAATTCTTACACTTCATTTGCTTCAATTTATACCACTATGCTTACTGGTGATTTTCCAATGTGAGACTTTATTGTTTCCACTACCCAATGGTAATGGAAGATATATTACAATCTCTCTAATAGGAGGTTCTTTTTTGCCCCTGATCACGAGTCGCCTTGTGCCTCCTTTTTCATCGGCCTTCAAAGCTTCATCGTGCCCTAGTTCAGATCGCACCATAGCGGTGGAGATCCAATCGCCGGAGGTTCTTTTCACCATGAGTGGATTGGTCGAGATCACGAGGCGGAGCTCCTCCAAGTAGCAGCAACAAGTAGAGATCATCGCTCAAACCAATAACGGATCGTCGACAGCTCGTTAGGCTTCGTGATTCTAGCGAGATCTAGCTGGATCTAGTGTCCGAACTCAACATTTGCCTAAGATCCTCACAGTCGACATTGTCGCCGACTTAATCTCGGTCTTCTCTTTCTAGTATGATGACCTCCACGATCCAACCACAATCCTCACAATCTCGAAAATCCCTAGCCTATCTTGACTCGATCTTGCTGGTTTTGAGCATGGAGAGGACGATGATCTCAAAGTTGAGGTTCTTTGAGAGCTTGGTGCTGTGGAGGAAGAGGCGGTAAGGATGGTGCTGTCTAACCATTTGCCACGCAACGACGCTTCAACCTCGATCCGGGGTCTAGGATGTGTTTTGGTGGCTGCGACGTTTTCCTCTACGCGACAGGCATGGAAAGGATTAGGAAAGAGAGAGACAGACAGACAGACAGAGATGGGGAGGGAGTGAGATAATTAAGGAAGAAGGATAAAAAATTTGATTACGCGAAATTTTGAAATTTTTTCTTTGATTTTAGTTTGGTGGTTCAAATGTTTGTTATTTTTACAGAATTGTGGTGATATTTGGCAAAATCTAGTGTTTGTTCAAAAATTCCAGTTATGGAACCCTGAAAAGTCCAACGAAATCGGAAGTTTCCAACTGGCAATTTGTTGGCAGTTGGTTACCAAGTTTATGGTCGGTAACCACTTGGTTACCTGCCGGTGGAAGTGGTTACCGATCAGAAACCTGCTAGAGGTCAGTAACCAACTAGTTACTATTTGGTAACTACCTGATTATTGGCTGGCAGCGGTGGTTATCGATCGGAAACCTGACGGCTGTTGATAACCAAGTGGTTATCATTTGGTAACAAACATCATGGATAACCAACTAGTAATATTAATTGATATTTTAAAATAAATAGATAATAAATATTTATGATGTTATCTATAGTATTTCTTGTAAGAGTTTTTTCTTGTATGACAAAAAACAATCCAAGCTTTGATTTTATGGCATTTATCAAAGTTCCCCAAAAAAAATAGTTAACTTTAAGGTCCAGTTCCTTTTGTCGACCCGGTTTTCGACTCATCCATTTATGTAGGGTAATGCTAAAATCAAGTTTTGAATTTGCACTTCTCATAATTTTAATTCAACTAACTGGAAACCACGTATACACAGATAAACAAAATAAAAGCAAAAGCAAAAAAACAAAAGAAAAAAAAAAAAAAAAAAACTACCACGTAGTGGGACCCGTCACGCGACAACCCGTAAGGGAGGACAAAAGGCATTAGAAAAAGTGTTTTTCGTGCTTTTATAATATAGTAAGAGATGTTTAACAACATATTCTCAGGAATATACATCAATTAGGCTTTGTAACAAGATATATATGTTCATGGTTTATCACTGGTTGTTAGTGTTGGAATCTGTTCCTTAATAATAAAATAGATTAAGATGTATTTAATATTTTGTGCCAAGAAAGGATATTTATATTATCTTTATATATCAATTATGTTGTATTTACGACCATGTGTTAACAGTATGCAAGTTATCCAACATTATTATTTACTAAAATCTTGAATTGAATACATATGGGGTTTAAATGTGAATTTTTATTTAAAAGTTTGACTTTCGTTGTGCACTCCATGTGCCTAATTTCCAAAAATTGATATCATTTTATGTACATAAACTATTTAATCTATTTCTTCTATTTGTCCATTGAATTGAGATTTTAGAGAGATTTCACTCTAGGTTTTTTTTTAGGTAGTCACTTTAAGATTTTATTATGTCGTAATCATGAAAATTTTGGTGAATGGGGTGATTATTAATTAAGATAAATTACTAATTTAGTTGTTAAAGTTTTAACTCGTACTCAGACTAGATTCTTGAGTTGCACCATGTGGCAACTGTGGGCAAAAGCCCACTGTAATATACGTACTGGGCCAAAAGCCCATAAACATTTACGTTACCTAAAATGTATATTAATGTAATAAAATATTTATTAATGTATAGTTTCTAGATATAATATTGTCTATGTATACCAGTGGTAGCACGTCCACACGTGCCATGCACCTTTTAAGAAAAAAATTGATAATTAAATAAAAAAAATTATGAGATATTATATTATTATAAATATATATCTAACTAAATTTTTATCTCAATGATCATATATCACTCTTTCAGCTATTTAGTTCCATATTGTTTTTGGTTTGATTATTTCTTTTTTCCTTTGGTTACTTTCTTTTTTGGTTCGTTTTCAATGTTATAGGTAATGATGGAAAAAAAATTGTGTTAAAAAAGAAACTTGTTAAAAAAGTTTTAGTTGGATTAGTTAAGAACAAACTAATTATTTCTAAGTTGGTAACAAGTGTGAAAATGAAAAAGAGGTTAAAAAAGTTTTAGTTGGATTGGTTTCTAAAGTGTTGACCAGTGTCAAAAGAAAAGGGGTATAAAAGTTTTAGTTGATTTAGTTAAAACCAAATTAATTTTTTCTAAAACAGTGACAAGTGTCAAAAAGAGAAATAAATTAAAAAAAATTTAATTACATCGGCTCTTATATATATATATAGAGAGAGAGAGAGTAAGATTTCATAGTATTTATAATATTCTATATATAAAGATAGCGTTATTTTCAAATCGCTTTTGAGTTCTAGAAAAGTTGTTGTAGAAACTAATGGGATTGAAATTTTGGTGCTCGCTACTGCAGAACCATATGATAAAGAGATCAATTTTTTTAACACTATTGGAAAAAAAAAAAAAAGAAAGAAAAAGAAAAGAAACAAATTCCTTTTTAAAATTAACAGTTTTGGATTAGTGTCTAGATGTTTTTTATTCTTCTGCAAAAGAAAAAAAAAAAAAAAAGAAAAAAAGAAAAAAAATTAAGGAAATTTTTTTAATTCTTATTCAAGTGTTATTTTACCAAAATATCCTTAGTATCTATCTGATATGATTCCATTAGTTTTCAAAAGGAAGTCAGAAAAAATGATCAAGTAAAACTTTTTTAGGAGTTTGGATACCAATCAATTAAAACAAATAAAAAAAAAAACAGTTTGAGTACCAAACAACACTTTCATAAAGAGTTTAGGGACTCATGTTGTAACAGTCATAAGTTCTTATAAGAAAAATGATAAGTTGTGCAATCTCACGTTATTTGAGATGGATATGTGATGGTTCATAAGTAAAGAGAGCACCTTTTAATGGTATGATACCTTTTGGATGAGCCCAAGAGTAAAACCTTGCGAGTATGAAGCCCAAAGCGGACTACATCATATCAAATGGAGGCATGAGTCGTTACAAATGGTATTAGAGCCTATATCCAACCAGAATTGTGACCAACGAGGACATTGGGCCCCAAAAGGAGGGGTGATTGTGATAATTATTAATCCCTACAAGGAAAAAGAAGTTCTACAGTCCTACATCGCTTGAGAATGGAAATGTGATGGTTTAAAAGTAAAGAGACAACTTTCTAATAATATGAGGTCTTTTGGGGTGAGTCCAAGAAAAAAACAATGCTAGCCTGAGGCTCAAAATTGATAATATTATACCAAATGAAGGCATGAGTCGTTACAAATGTAGCAATTTACCCTAATATTTTTCAAATTTCCAATGCAATGCTAAATTAGTGTGCTAATGGTAAATTTTGGCATTGGAATGAAAAAAACACTCTTCAATATAATGCTATCTTTCATGCCAAATTTGTAATATACTAAACTTTGTGACAAATTTACCACAAGATATAGTCAATGTCAAATTTTACTTTTGATTATTGTTGGTTGTTATCTCATGTAAATATTACAAGATTTTATTTTTCAATTATTTAAATACTAAAAGTTTACTTTTCTAACTTTCAAAGCACAATAAGAATGACAAAAAATAGAAATAGTATCACAAATAATATAATGTATTGAACCATGAAGTAACTATAATGTTATTTTTAACACTATTTTGTAACAAGTACAATATTGATATACACAAATGTAATGGAGATGATCTTAGACATAGTTACGTACTGTTTAAAATCAAAGAGGGGGTTTTTTTTTTTTTTTTTTTTTTTAAATTTTAAAACTACTTAATGGTTATATTTAGGTTTTCCATCATAGTCAACTAACCTTTTATCAGAAGTTGAGTCAAAAGCAAATTAACAAAAAATGAGTTAAATGCAATCATGTGGTATTTTTCCGTTTGTTTTTAGCATAAATCATAATATATTGAGCTTAGTCAGACTAATTCCCTTATCAACCTGTCTGTTTTTAACTGAAATTCTGACAAAATATGTAAAGTGAGGATAAATTCAAAGTTCAGAGAACAATGTGAAAGTTTTTGAAATTCGCGGGACAAAGTGAGAGTGACATTAAATTTCAGAGACATAAATGAAAATAGGGTAAATTATTCATTTAGTCTCTAAACCTTTAATTTTGTGCAACATTGGTCCCTAAACCTTTTTTCATAACTGGAATGCCCTAAATATTTTAAAATATTGCTACAATAGTTATTTTTGTTAATTTTTGCATATAATCTGTTACAAAAATTAATAGAAAGGATTATTGTATTAATATTTTTAATAGTTTATGATTAATCCAGGTACGAAAAAAGAATAGGGAATATTCTGAAATTATTAAAATATTACTATAATAATCATTTATGTCAATTTTTAAACGTAATCTGTAATTAATTTAGTCAAAAAATAATGTTAACTAATCGATTTCATCCAAAAATTAACACACAAAACTATTGTAATAATATTTTAATATTTTAGAGACATTTCAATTATGAAAAAAGTTCACATACCAAAATTACGTAAAGTTTAGAGATCAACTTATTAATTTATGCATAAAAATAATCCAAAACCAAAAGAAAATATGTTAGAAACAAAGTCAAGCACCGAACTACCCATTTTACCCCTTGCAAAACAGAAGAATAACAACTGCAAATGTCGTCCAAATAAGCCTCCTCTCTTCTCTCCTCTCTCTTTCTAAGACCCTTTTTCACTCTTTCTCTCTGTCTCTATCTAGATTTGTTTCCTCCTAATAGTCCTTATTAGCTTGATCATTTCTTTGAAATTTGTTTTTTTTATTTTTTTCCCATTTTTATTTAATTTTTATCTCTTGTTCTTCTTTTTCCATTTTCTTTTCGCTTTTCTCTCTCTCTCTGTCTCTCTCCCATTCTTTCCCCAATTCGTTAATGGATCTGCCTCTTCGTCCTCTCCACTTCGCCGAGATCTTCTTCTGAGCTGCCGACAATCCGCCGTCGGTTTTCCTTTTCCGTCGTCTCCGATTAGTTCCCGAAGAAGAGAAGAGAAAAGAAAAGAAAAGAAAAGAAAAAAAAAAAATGAAAGTTCCGTGTTGTTCGGTTTGTCAAACGCGGTACAACGAGGAGGAGAGAGTTCCGCTCCTGCTCCAGTGCGGCCATGGCTTCTGCAAGGAGTGTCTCTCCAAAATGTTCTCCGCCAGCCCCGACACCACCCTCCCCTGCCCCAGGTGCCGCCACGTGTCCCTCGTTGGCAACTCCGTTCAGGCCCTTCGCAAGAACTACGCCGTCCTCGCCCTCATCCACTCCAGCTCTGCCGCCGCCGCCACCTCCTCCGCTGCGGCGTCCAATTTCGACTGCGATTACACGGATGACGACGACGAGGACGGCGACGGTGACGGCGATGAGGACGGCGACGCGGAATCTCTCTCGCGGCGTCGATGCAGCCGCGCTTCCGCCGCCTCGAGCTCCGGCGGCGGGTGCGGGCCCGTCATCGAGGTTGGGGCGCACCAGGACATGAGATTGGTGAGGCGGATTGGGGAAGGGAGGCGTGCTGGGGTGGAAATGTGGGCCGCGTTGATTAGCGGGGCGGCGGGGCGGTGCCGCCACCAGGTGGCGGTGAAGAAGGTTGTGGTGACCGAGGAGACGAGTGTCGATTGGGTGGCCGGGCAGCTTGAGAATTTGCGGCGCGCGTCGATGTGGTGTAGGAATGTGTGTACGTTTCATGGGTTTACTAGGATGGAAAGCTCTTTGTGCCTTGTCATGGACAGGTGTTATGGGTCGGTGCAATCCGAAATGCAACGCAATGAAGGCAGGCTTACTTTGGAGCAAATTCTAAGGTTTATTTTTATCTTCAAATTCCTTTATTCGGCTTTGAAAGGTTTGGAATGCTTAAAATGTATGTATTATGATTCATTTGTGTATATTTTGTTTTGGTTATGGTGATAGTTGCGAGTGATTCAAAATGGTAACTAGCTCAAAAGATAGAATTATATTAGCTTGGTTTTCGGTGGCTCGGAAAGTAGGCTTGAAGGGCTTAGACATTTTTTATTTGAGAATTAGAGACTGAATTTTTAAGTTCTTTAGCTTTTAGTTGTCTCATGGAAATAATGAACCTAATAGTTGTTCTTGCTAAACTAGAATATTGTGTGCCACGTTGATGTGATGCTCGTTTTTGGTTTAAGGTAAGTGGCCGAGGTTCTTGTGATAGATAGTATTAGCGCCCAAAGATAGTTGCTCTCGAATGGAGCGCTATCTTTGATGTTAAATTTGCCATATGGTAAACTTGGTGGCAAATTTACCACCAAGTATAGCTAATGCAAAATTTATCATTTGACTCTTATAGGTTGGTGTCATGACTTTTCCATCAAGACATTAAAGTATTTGCATTTTTAAATTATTTAAATACTAAATTTTATTTCTGTGTTATTTAAAAAAAAAAGGTTTATTTTTATGAGTTTCAAAGCTTAATAATGATGACAAAAGTAAAAATAACATTACACATTGGAGTTTAAAGTAGGATATTGTTAGTTTTCACTTTTTGGTGACAAATGCAGCATTGGCTTTGACATACACATTGGAGACGGTCTTAGAAGTTAGAAAAATGATTTAGTACTCGCCTGTAAAGGTACATTCGGAAGTGATGAAAATCAGAGGTCCACTCAGTTTTTTTGTGAATGGCGGTGTATTGTGGAAAAAATAATGAACTAAACTTTAATATCTAACTGATCAATCTTGCAAATACTTCATTTAGAGGTCACACTCTTCCTTTAATGGCAATTTATGTACAGTAGGAATTCTTCTGATTAGGATCAGTTCGGCCTGCCTATTGTCTTTCTTGAAAGTGTTCTATTATATATTGCAATTCTAGAAGGATTGCAAATAATGTGGAGGGTTCGGAGGACAAGAAGGATTTTGTTAGTTCTGATCCTGAGAGTAATTTACATATTCTGTGCCACTTTGTATAATTATTAATTTAACACCACGACTGGTTAATGTTTTCTCCTGTTTAGATTTACTACTTAGAGGCAACATATTATCTTCAAGAAACATGTGAAATGGACTTTTCTGTTCTTTACTAAACTTCAACCGTTGCAGAGTAAACATGTCAAAGCCATTATGGGCACCCAAAAAGTAGGAAAATCTTATTATATGTAATTGTTATGACACATTTGGTTTCAGTCTATCGGGGATTATAGCGTCTTAACTAGAGTTAGGTAAACTATCCTGATCTGACCCATAGCAATGGCCACCAATCTTTATGATATTTAGTTGGTTGGCATATATAATGAGACCATCTTGGGTACAAAGTTTCAGCTGTTGCTCTGTTCGCAAAAGTTTATTCTTCCGATTATAAACTCTTATCAGCATTTCGATGTGGGGATAAAGACTTTGGGAGAAAAGGGTGGCGTTAGAAGTGAGAAACATGCAAAATAGCGAATGACTTTTCAGTTCTTCTTACATCAACCTTAATAGAGATGACTTGTATAGTAGCAAAACACAGTTCTTTTCTACCTCGACATTCATAGAGTTCCTCATATCAGTAGAAGACTGCTGTTTAGTATCGTTTTATTTTGTCCTATTATTGCCATGCTTGTTATTTGATGAATTTTAATTGGGCTACATTCTTTATTTATTTATATATTTTACCAATCAAATCAATTCTTTACCTGTGGCTTAATCTTAGCCGGCAGGCATTCATTTTGAGTAGCTGAATTTGAGGTAGCTGATATGTTATGATGGCTCAATTAAGTAACTCTGGTGACTCATGGAGATTTTTTTTCACTGTGCAGATATGGGGCTGACATAGCACGAGGGGTTGCTGAACTTCATGCTGCAGGTGTTGTTGTATGAATCTGAAACCATCAAATCTTTTTGGATTCAAGTGGCCGTGCAGTGATTTCTGATTATGGGGTTGCCTCAATTATAAAGAAATCTTCGTGCCGGAAATCTCGATCAGAGAGTGATCCCTCCAGGCTCCATTCATGTATGGAGTGCACGATGCTCAGTCCCCACTATGCAGCTCCAGAGGCCTGGGAGCCAGTTAAAAAGTCATTGAATTTGTTCTGGGATGACGCAATTGGTATTTCTGCAGAGTCAGATGCCTGGAGTTTTGGTTGTACATTGGTGGAGATGTGCACTGGTTCCACCCCGTATGTTTCGCAATGCCTTCTCTATTTGAAAGTTCTTATCTTCTTTCTTACTTATTGTCACGTTCCTTTTGTAGGTGGGCTGGTTTAAGTGCAGAAGAAATTTATCGAGCTGTCGTCAAGGCTCGAAAGTTGCCTCCCCAGTATGCAGGTGTTGTAGGTGCGGGGATACCTAGAGAATTGTGGAAAATGATTGGTGAGTGCCTGCAATTCAAGGCGGCCCGAAGGCCAACCTTTAATGCAATGTTGGCAACTTTCCTTCGTCACTTACAGGAGATACCCGTAGCCCTCCGGCGAGCCCTGATAAGTAAGATTTTAAGTTCCTTTCTTGATCTCTTCTCATAAAGTATTAGTTATTTTTTCTATTGGCATTAAAATTTTCACTAGTTAAGGTTGTTTTGTTTGTTGTATTATTTTTCTTAGGGAGAATCTCTGCTTTTCTCTTCTGCTATCTATTAAACTGTTTCCTTTTCTTGTTAAAAAAAAAAAAAAAAAGCAACAACAACAAATGAAAGAGGAATTTGTTATGCATATGATACATCTCTGAAAGATTTCAGTTATCAGATGGGTTTCTTTTTTCTCTTTTGTTATTGTTTATGGTTTTTTAGATTGGAAGTTTATGTCATTTATTTCTGTTTGTATACAGTGACATTGCAAAATGCTCTGGATCAAATGTGACAGAACCATCTCCTGTTTCTGACTCGGAAGTTTTCGTGGACAATACCAACCTTCTACATAGACTTGTGTCTGAAGGGGAAGTGAGTGGCGTTAGGTAGTGTCTAGACATAACCTAAGCTACGTTTTCCCAGTGATATCTTGAATTTTGTTTTTTTGTGTTTTTTTTTTGTTTCACTAAATCTGTTTATACCTTTTTCAGAGATCTGCTTGCAAAGGCTGCCTCAGGAAATGGAACCATGTCTTCACTATTAGCGGCTCAAAATTCAGATGGCCAAACTGCTCTCCACTTAGCTTGCAGGCGTGGTAGTGCGGAATTGGTTGAGGCTATTTTGGAGTATAGAGAAGCGAATGTGGATGTGCTGGATAAAGATGGGGATCCTCCTCTTATTTTTGCATTAGCAGCTGGGTCCCCTGAATGCATTCGTGCTCTCATTGAAAGAGGCGCTAATGTCAGATCCAGCTTGAGGGATGGCTTTGGTCCATCTGTTGCTCATGTTTGTGCCTACCATGGCCAACCTGATTGCATGCGTGTAGGTCTTTGAGTTAGATTAATCTAGTCACCAGCATTTTCTGCTTCTTTTTTTTTTTTTGGTTCTTCTGCCTCTAATAAGTCCTTCAATATCTATCATTATAATTAATAACAGGAATTACTAATGGCTGGAGCTGATCCTAATGCGGTTGATGATGAAGGCGAGACAGTGCTTCACAGGGCTATTTCCAAGAAATATACAGACTGTGCTCTTGTCATATTGGAAAATGGAGGCTGTGAATCAATGGCTGTCTCGAATTCAAAAAATTTGACGTAAGTACCAAACTTGAACTCTTCTACTTTCTTTGGTTATAACATTGACATTATTATTTAAAGAAAAAGAAAAGAAAAATGTAAAAATCGTTTATCAATATTGTTCTGATAACTGAATTGCCACAGTGATCAGTAGTATCTAAATTTGATAATAACTGACTTGTTCAAGTATTCAAATAACATTGAATTCTTCTGTTATAATGCATTTCCTTCTAACTCTTTAAATAAAATTTTGGTTGATTATGTAAATGAACCGTGAAGATAATAGATAATTTAGGATATGAGGGCGAAGGGGGAAGAAAAAGAAGAAACACAACAGACCCCCCCATTTTTTTTTCCTTTTAAATTGAAAATGAGAGATAGTTTCAATTTTTAATTTTTTTTAATTTTTGGATCAGAAGAGATGGTTCACATAGGGAAAGAAAACCAAATGTAATAGAGTTTTTTGGGACTTGGAAAAATGTAAATTTGTAATTATTTTTTAGGGAAAATTATTAAAAATCATCAATGACTTGGGATATTTTAACTGCCTTTAAAGAGAGAGAGAGAGAGAGGGGGGGGGGGGGGGGGG